>JAJTUC010000014.1:648550-971233 GCA_036971365.1 Dactylellina leptospora | reverse complement strand
TTTTACAAATACCATTGGGTCGTTTTCTAGGGCCACGATATCTAGGGTACAACAAATGAGTTATAAGATCCGCAATGTAGACGTATGCAGGTTGAATTCTGGTACACGGAATCGAATGCTATTCATTTCCCTTTTACCTGGCTGACTCTCTTCCCATTGACCTGGCTAGCACCTAGACAGATAAATATCCTAGCTTCGATGCTATGTAGACAGCTGCTTCTTTGGCAGCGAACCCACGAAGGCTGTATACCGCGCAACTGGATCAGTCTGGTGACGAGATCTGCTTCGGTGTCCGAAAGCAAAACATTGCGAATTGGCTATCACATTGAAACCAGCTACCCGACTACCGGTAGTTCCTCCGGCAAGCAAGGCGCATCTAAGCAAACCCCGCGTTATGACCAAAAATAATGTTGCAGTGATATTATAATACCATGAATGCGGAGGAACGCAACAACAGAAAGCTTGATTAATTAGCCCAGCGCAATAATCCTTGGAAACGAGGGATTTATACCTGCATTAGCTTAGGCAATACGGGGAATATATCATCCGTCACGGTTCCATCGCTCGGCAGGTAATTTTTACGGTGTCCCACAGCTAAGAAACAAAACAACTTGCTTTCCAGAAGTGGTTACCGAATCTCGACGCCGCGCCGATCCATGGTTGGTGGCTGCGGGGACCCATGGATAGAAAGGTGCGGGTAAAACCCATTAGCCTATTCGTGGTTACCCTCCCGGGGCCACCAATGTCAGTCTAAGCGAACGAGAATACAACAACGACGTAGTTTCCCCAAATTTCGCAAGGCAGATTTTTTAACTTCGCATGAACCCATGGTACAAGTTGGTAGTCGTGACGAACAGATTGTATATATGTCAAACGTTTATCCGAGGACCACAGTGGTAACCATCGATCAATCACGTATTACAATATTTAGCCGAGTATAAAGATCGAGGTTAATTCCGGACAAAAAGGTGTACGAGCTTCGAGATTCCGATAACCCTGGCGTCGAATCTAACCCGCGAAAATTCGTGGAGATTCCACCCAATGAAGCGGTTGGCCAATGAGGCCGAACATCCAGAATGATGATATCTCGTACGCCTTGACATCAATTGGTTGGGGATTATATATAAAGGAGGTCTTTCAAAGAGGGAAGAGCTGTCACCCTGTCACAAGGTTTCAATCAGACGCAATTCTGGAAGTTTTCTGGTTTCGCTCTTGCTCTGGGTGAGGTTCCATTAATTGTACTCTCGTCATACTCCTGGTCTCAGCGACAAACCCAAGAAGATGTTGGTTTCTCTATTCCTCCTGGCGGCTGCCAGCTACAGCAGCCTTGTCTCCGCACAGGACCCATTCCATAAGTACACCATCAAGGCCAAAGGAATTGAAGTCTCTTTCATCCCCTACGGAGCGAGAATCACGAATCTCCTTGTCAAGGACAAGCACGGGAAATATCAAGACGTCGTTCTCGGATATGACAACCCGAAGGATTATCTTAAAGACACCTCTTACTTTGGTCCAGTCGTAGGGTATGCAAAACGCAATTGGTCTTCTTATAGACGCCATAAGAGAGCATCTTGAGTCAATTGCACGTTTTCTAACAATAAGACCAACCTAGTCGTTATGCGAATCGTATCAAGAATGGTACCTTCACGATTGATGGAAAGACGTCCCATATTACCATGAACGAGCACGGTGGCTTGAACCCACTTCACGGAGGTATTGTTGGCTATGACAAAGTATGTTTTTGGTATTCTAGAATGCAATGCACTTGCAAAGAATGGTTTAATTAACCGAGGACTATCTTAGCGCAACTGGACTGTGACTGCTGAAAACAAGACCTCGATCACGTTTTCTCTTTTCGACCCCGGATATGAAGGATTCCCTGGCTCGGTTGTAAGTGAAGCTAGAGCCCATTGATTGATCTACCACCGAACTTCATAAGACTAATTTTGATATTTGTGTGAAAGTTGAACCATGCGACCTACTCCGTTTCCGAAAACCGTCTCACAATCACATTGGTATCCTTGGCCTTGGACAAACCGACCCCGATAATGCTCGCTTCACACGCTTACTGGAATCTCAACGCGTTCGTTGGCGGTTCCTCCGGCTCAAAGATCACGAATCACGTCTTCCACATGCCATACTCCAAGCGAATGGAACTGGCGGACGGTATCTTGATTCCTACTGGAGAGCTTCTGCCAGTTGCTGGAACACCTTTTGATTTCACTAAACCAAAGACTGTCGGCAAGGACCTGAAAGAAGCCAAGGCATGCGGTACTGGTTGCGTCGGCTACGATAACGCCTTCGTTCTAGACCGACCTCGCTCTGCAGGAAAGGAGGATTCGAATCTCGTTGTCCTCTCGCTGTCTAGCCCAATCACTGGTATCCAGCTTGATATTCGAACAAACCAGCAATCTTTGCAATTCTACTCTTGCGTCGGACAAGACGGCACTATACCATTGAAGAAGAGCCAACAACATGAACACAAGACGGCTTATGTTCCAAAATACGGCTGCGTAAGACGACCACCTACAACTAGTTGGATAAAATTTCGCTAACATGATTATCTTGACTTTTTAGGCGGTCATTGAGACTCAACAATGGATCGATGGTATCAACCACCCTGAATGGGGTCAGCTTGGTTATCAAATTTACTCTCCGGATACCGGCCCGGCGGTTAACTTTGCTACCTATGATTTCAGCGTTAACAAGTAATCGCATTTCAGCTGCACTTGTCTAGGACTGTTATCAAAGTCCCGTTGGTAGTGTCTTGATATAATTACAACGGCGTCGGGGCTATCTTAATGTATCAATAATGTAACCATACACATCTTGTTACAAGATGTACCTGGAATGTATTCTATACCAACATTAAAAACTTTTAGGAAGCGAATGGCTAGAATCTTGGCGTACATTTAATGCATCTTGCTATTGCTTTCTAAAGCAAAGGTAGCGCCTGCCCATATATGAACTTCGTATATCATTTGCGAAGGCCCAGTCGACTAGGCTTTTGCACTATGCAGGCTACGGGCTGCATAGTTGACTAGGGCCCCCTAGTGAGACCCAGCAAGCAGTTCACCTAGCCTGGCAAAATGGGATATTGGTTTGAAAGTTAAGATGAGTGATACAATCGGTGGTACGTACCCATAACGGCAATCTAGCCATTGAATTAAGACAAAGAAGACTACTAGCTTTGGCTTGTCAACACGTCGAAACATCTACAAAGTTGTCTTGGTGGCTCACTCCAGACTAGAAACGACCAACATAACACAATGTTTCGTGTTATTTTGCACGGCGCTAGTCGACAACCTGTTCTGACGAACAAAGAAGCTACTCCAACTACCCAACCTATATCCGAGAAGAATAAAGAATGCTCCAGAATTTGCAGACAGGGGTACATACTAGCATTTCAATTCAGTCACCCTATCGTGCCTTTCACCCAAGAGATTGTTGATATCATGCTTTGTACGCGCCCGCCTATAACTGTCTGTCGACAAAAGACGACGACGATACCTGTTGCTTAATCACAGGTATTTACCTTCGAATACCGTATATCTTAAAATACCTCGTTCTTCCTTTAGATTAACTGCCTATCTTGGACCTACTGGTCGAAGCAACTGTCTAAACCCTCACATCTTATTTGCACTGCCCTAAATAAGAACCCTAGATCTTGGACCGAACCTTGTGACCCTCCACAATGGTTTGTGAATACGCTCTCTTCATTTTCCCTGAATGCAGATGTCCAGCTCTGGTTCCTATCCAGTTTTGTCCTCACCATTTAGACCCAAAACATCGCAGCTATGATCCAAATCCCGCCTCCTTAAAAAACCCGGCGCGGGTAACCATGCTATTCAGCGCCCCTGGGGTCCCTTTGACACAGGAAGACTACTACTGGATGGTGCAACTTTACCGCGACCCACTACTCAAGAAAGGAAAATATACCAGCAAAGAACGGGATGCATTGAGGTGGTTCAAAGACAACCACAAAATCGAGAACCTTCAAAAGAAAGAGGTCGAATTTGCGGATGGCTCCACTATGCCCACTATTGGATTCCACACAAAACTTTGTCGGTATCATGTCGTCTACCCGGATTGCCAGGATATTCACATATGGCGGCCGTCAGAGCCGTTCTTCCCGTTCCTGGAACCTAGATGCTTCACGCATTCGGACTACATACGAAAGGACGACAGTGAATACGGTTTTGGGATATACCGTCAAATGGTCCCCGAAACATTTGAGGAGGACTTTGCAAAACGTTGCGCCGACGCGGAGTTGGAAGAAGATGTGTATTCCGAAAACGATACTGAGATTGATGATAGAGTTCCGGAGAATGAAGATGAAAGCGAAAGTGAGGAGGACGATAGTGATGATGACATAGACTTGAGTTTACCCGATACCGATATTCTCGAATCCTCGGAGGCGGAGAGTGTTTCTGGCTCAGAAGGCTCTAGACCAAAGAGAATAGAGGAACCAGCGGACTACGATATCCCGGTTGAAGATGATGATGGAAGTGACTATGAGTTTTCAGACGCTAGCGATGATGAAGGAGATGTGCCAGCGGTCGAAAAAGTTCTGGATGAAACCATTACAGGTGCCACGGAGGAAACGAAGAAGGCAGGGAATGATAAGGGCAAGAAAACCCCTCCAAAAACATCTCCAGAAAAGAAAATCTCGAAAGAAATTGCCAAAGGAGGTTCAAAAGACAATTCGAAAGAGACCGCAAAAAGAGGCTCCAAAGAAAATTCGAAAGAGGTTACGAAAGAGGTTCCGAAAGAGGCCGCAAAAGAAGCTACGAAGGGAGGCTCTAAGGAAAATTCGAAAGAAGGTAAAGGCTCTGATGGGAGGAAGAAGAAAGGCAAAAGAGCCGCCACAAAAAGAAAGCCAAAGACCGACTCGGATTCAGCTTATTCGGACTCGGAAGAAGATATCAGCGATGACTACCCTGAAATTCGAAAGAAAAAACCAAATAATAAAAAGCGGGAAAATACCAAAGAAGTCAGACCTAAGACACCAGAGAAGACATCACCTGCAAAAGAAGCTTCTCCAGACCCAAGTGAGGGAGGCCGAGACGAGATGACAGAAAACTCACACGAAAGTGATGCCGAAATCAATTCAGATAATCGTAGCAATGACGATGAGGATACAGGTCCTCGTAGGGACGGTTACGAGAGCTCTGAAGCGGAACGTGAAATGGAAGATACAATGGAAGATGAGAGCGACGGTTCGTACTTTCCGGATATCCCGAATGGGCCACTGGGCAATTCAGGAAAGAAGCCGAAGAAATACATCGAAGAACCTCCTGCCTACAGAAGTGAGATTTCAGATCGTGCGTCGCAATCTTCAGACGAGCATGATTATGAGGAACATAGGGAGAGGGATCGCGATGAAGTTATTGAAGAAGAGGAACCAGAATCAAACGGGGAAGATGACGAAGAACCTGAGAGTGCTATCTCGGAATACTCCGAACCGGTTAAACCGAAGAAGAAGAAAAGGGTCTTGGTATCTAAAGATGATAAGCATCGGAACCTAAGAGTGTTGTATCACGAGGATGTCCTGGAGGACAGTAGTAGCCCCCAGAGCGAGGAGCCAGAATCTACACACGAAGACACCGAAATTGAGGAGACCGGGGACAAATCTATCACTGTAGTTTTTGACAAGTTCTACACAGAGGAGTGATACTGAAACTTCTTTTCAGTATCTTGGCAGATACATGCTCAATTTATAGCCTGTTATTGACAAGATGTGTTTAACCCTCTAAGCCAAAATATAATTATGTCTCAAAACCTTTCCTCTGAATAAGATTATGGCGTTACATCATTGACTAGTTGTGAGCTTAGATCGCGAAACTCTCAGCATCATCAAAGCATCTTGTTTTGATTTCTATTATGCGTTTGGTGACTGAGAAGAATTGAGATTTTTGTCGTGAAATAGCTTTAGGGCCACCCACGTCAACCTCTTTAGTCAGTGAGCTATTTGCGGCGGGCGTACTATAGACAAGAAACTCAGACTACCGAGACTAGGTCTCAACAAAGGCACATTGGTTACCTAATGACCAACTACTACGGGGACTCTAAGGACTTTAATATCGATCGCTAGGAGTTCGTCTATCAAATATGAGCTCCGAACAAACTAGTAGCCGCCCAGTTCGTCAAAACTAGCATCGGAATGCCGCTACCGCGCGGCTGGCTGACATCTGCTTCAATACTAATACTCGGTGCCCTACTCAATTTGGTATTATGCGTGGAACTTGCATTCCAAACTGAGAACCAGAAATTCCGAGGAGAGTGGATATACAAGGATGCTTGGCCGGAGGGTCGAAGCTGCTATAAGTTCAAAGAAGACCCAAAAGATACAGTGGCAACGATTGGAGTACGAATAACGAAGAAAGATCTTGAAGCCAAACGGAGGAAGACACCGGATGCGATCGGCTTTTTCCAAGGGCAAAGGTGTGGAGAGGAAACCCTCCGATTCGTAATATTCTACTATCACCCCGCCGAAACCTTGAACGGCGTCGACCAAGTATTCAACCTCAATGAGCTGTCAGCCCTTTTTAGAGGCTTCACACGCTATCGGGAAATAAAATACAACACAATAGAGTGGCTAGACCTGCTCGGGAATGCCGTTCGTCAAGGAAATAGTTTGAACGAAGGGGATGTTATATATAAACTTACGGGCGGGGAGTGGGAAACACTTCAAAATGTCGTGGAAGTTGTAAGAATGCCGACGAAAGGGAATATGTTCCCTAAGATACATAATTGGTATTTGAGTAAAGGACTCAGACAGTCGACCCTCGCAAAGGCAGACGTTTTCAATCATTACAAAGGTCTCTCGAAATCTGATGTGGTAGTGAAGCGGTACTTTGACAAGGAACGAGCGGAGATCCAACGAATAATGGGACCTCGAAGAGACTCCCCGGTTCAATACTTGACTAAGCCTTTGGAAGGATTTAGAATATCACCTTCACCGGTCGAAGTTTCTTTGGCGTCGACAGAGAAAAGCAAAACCAAAGTTGAGAGTCCAAAATTTATGACTGGAAAAAAGAGCACAATGCCGTTTATGAAAGCTCATAGCGCCGACCAAACAAACCTTGATATAGGGGACGCCCTTGAATGGGGGCAACTGGAACCCGATAACAGTATTTCGATTCCCCGCATAATTACAATGCCTCGCAAATACCTTCAACTTACCCATAGGCGATATTGGCATTCCCAAATCCACCGACCTTGGCGACGAAGAGGGTCTAAATTGGCTCGAATCTAACGCGAAGTCGATCATATACCAAACCTTCAATGATCTAGAAGGCCTAGAAAATCAGTCAGACATCGCTCCTGACGACTCGGATCTCGGGATACTTCATACACAACTTCGGAATGAAGATTACAGGCCGCTTTTAGCAGGACTCTCGGGTCGAGAAACGACGAGTAGATACATGACATCCTCGAATCTAATCACGGCATCACCAAATAAAATGAACTTGTTGCATAGTGTCAATGCTGAAACTTCGAGGGACTTAAGCCCATCTCACTTTAATATGGATAGGACCGGCCGTTTTAGCCAAGAGGCGGTACAGGAAGAGTCTTTAGACGGCCCAGATAGTCGGCTCGACATATTTGCAAAATATACTGGGCCATCCGGTGCACAAGCTCGGAATAAGTCGCCCAAATTCCTATAAATTCCGCGTAAGGGCTTCCAGAAAGACACAATTACCACGAATGTTATATTCCTGGTTCTATTTAGGGAAATCTCTTGCCGGGTAGATCTACCCCGAAATTTCTATATGAAACTACACGTAGTTGAAGAACCGTGTCGACGGCGACCGCTAAACCTGATCTTAAACGTCGCTCCCAACAACCCGATGTCATGTACTTGAAAAATCATAAAACTTGTATTTAAATATACCAAATCTCCGAGCATCAAGTAAATATATCATGCCTCCTTGTTTCTAATGATCCAAGTAAGCCAAATATGCGCTACGAAAAAGAGAAAAAAGAACTACCTCGAACCTCGCAACTCACCACGTTTCCTTGTCGCAGACCACATACTCCTTAATCAAGCCCAAATTTCAAATTAGGAATCTTCTACTGTAGATCTCCCTCAAAGATACTTACAATCGAATGCATTTCCATACATACTAGCGGCGTGAGGTCCAGTGGGGCCCTTCTTTCGGTTACACGAGCTATGGGGTATAGTCGTATGTCCTTATATGTTTGCAGCGCCCTTAGTTTGGTCTTGTTAGTTATACGACTGGGACTTCGAAGATGGCATAAAGAACGGTGGAACGGTGGAGATACATGGAGTATAATCTCTGCAGTTCATATCGCTGTTAGGGTTATCATGAGTAGTTTCGTTTTGGCTTGGGGATCACCGTTGAGTACGTACTCTTTTTTCAACATTTTTCCATTGTAGTAATATTCTTTGGAAAACCCGAGGAATGATTTTATATACTAAAGCAGTGCATTTTATGGATAGCCTTATCACCCCAGGAACTCAAGAGCCACGAAGCCGATCTATCATTCGAAGCAGTATATAGGATAATCATCGGTGGAAAACTGAGTATCCCTAGTCGCATCGCACTCGTTGGAAGCCTGTGGTCTCTGAAATTCGTGGTCCTCGATTTTCTATGGCGTATTATTCGAAAACTCCCCTACGAAAAACCTATCATGATTACATACGTTTTCGCAATCGTTATAACCTGGATAGGATCTTCGGTCGCGGTATTATCTGAATGTATCCCCTTTTCGAAATGGTGGCAGGTGTATCCAGATCCCGGCCCCTGCGTGCAAGCTAATACCTGGCTGATCGTATATGAAGTTGGTAATATGATCACCGATGCTATGCTGCTAGCGTTACCGTTTCCGATATTATTTATGGCTAGGGTTCCGTGGGAAAAGTACGTGGACTCTAAATTTTATGCAATAAATCAAAATAATCCCCTGCTGATATCAAATTTTGTGTGTCAATATAGACGTATTCGACTCTGCGCCGTCTTCTCGCTCGGGTTCTTCCTCCTAGCGATCTGTCTGGTCCGCATGGTGCAAGGCTTAACTCACTCCCACTACCAGCAATCCCGCACATCATGGGCTTCAGTAGAAGTTCTTTTCGCAACAATAGTAGCCTGCGCACCGAGCATTTATTGTCTCCTCCGCCGCGGCCGAGAAACCATGGAGGGTGAAAGCAATAGCGTCTCTAGTAAAATAAACATTCTTCACGGTAGATCTCATCGACATGGTTCTTCCGGCGCCGGGAATGCTAGCGCTGAAGAGAGGAAAGGGAACGAGAGCCAACCTTCTGTCGGAAGGGATAGTAGAAAGCCGAGTGCGGCTACGAATATTAGTGGGAATAGTTTCGGGAATAAAGGGTCGAGACGAAACTCTTCGGTATTAAGTAGTCATCATACCGGCGTAGATGGTGATAGGAGGATGAGTATAGCAAGCAGAAAACTCAGCGCAAGTAGCCGTACTCAAAGTTTTAACACCAGACAAGCAGGTAGCTTGGTAGGGGTGGAGTCCCCAGGAATGAAAGACGAAACTTGTGAAAGTTTCAATTATTCAAGTCGAGGGAGTGTTAGTGCAAACGCATGGAGCCATTGTGGGAATTTAGAAGAAGGAATACCTGAGTGGCAGAAATCAAACAAAGAAAAGGATGGGGAAAAGGTTGATGTTCTTGGTGAAGGGGTAGACAGGATTGCTAATATTGAAACTATTGAAGGGATTCGGGTGGAAACTACTTGGAGTCAGGTATCTGAGATCGATCCCGGCGCAAAGCTCAAGGTTACTTCATCCGTGGAATCTCACAATATGACACAGCCGATCCATGAAACGGGATTCGGCTGACACTAATGCCTCGGCCTTAGGTTCTTTTGCATTGAATGCTCAAAAGTAAGACTTTTATTTCTGCGCTAGATATAAGTACATACGATTAAGAAATAGTGATAATCTTTATGACTGGATAGCTATACATATTTCAACAGCTTTTTGAATCTTTTGGATACTTTTGTCCAGATTACTCAATTTACCTCAGATCCCAGGCTCACACGAACCCGGAAGCTCAGTCTAGATGCTCAAAACAGAGAGTTGTCCATTCCCATTAGCGGAAGGCTTACCAATTGGTGTGCTCGGTCGGCTCGAGAGAAACTACACGGGAAACGTTAGCTATACCAATTCATCTAAACTATTAGAAACTCAACTTACCGAACTAGATGCACTCAGAAGAGCGATCAAACTAGCTTGTACGACATCCTCGTGAATTCCCACCCCCCAAACCGTCTCTTCCTTTACCCCGCTTCTTCCCCGCGAGGGTTGGCATTCGATATAAGCAACAGCTTTGACATGGGTACCCGCGCTCAAAGCATGTTCCTTGTAATCCTTGACATCAAGATCAACACCGAGACCCTTCAGAGCGTTGGCCATACTCGAGATGGCACCGTTTCCCACTCCCCGAATCGGTCTCTCAACGCCATCCAAAGCAATGATTCCTTCGAAATGTCTCTTCGGCTGCTCTTCAGCTGGCCGTCCGGTCCCATTCGCGGCCGCGGGGAGTGGTCTCCCGCGACTTGCGGCTCTGTCGGTTTTGATGTCGTAATCGACAAGCTCAAACCTAGGGTTACTCCTCAGGAAGTACGCATCTTCGAAAAGTTTGACAATCTCTGTAGGCTGTAACTCTCTGCTAAGGAGCTCAGTCTGTCGTTGTACAATCTTCGCAAAAGCGATTTGTAGACCCCTAGGAAGATCCAGGTGCAGGTGTTGCAGAATAATCCAGGCAGCGCCACCCTTTCCGCTCTGGCTGTTGACCCGGATCACAGCCTCGTACGTGCGGCCGATATCCTGTGGGTCCAAAGGGAGATACGGCATAACCCATCTGTCGTCGTATTCCGCACGGGAGTCTTCTCTGGCTTTGAATCCCTTCTTGATTGCATCTTGGTGGCTACCTGAGAAAGCGCAGACAACTAATTGACCGCCGTACGGTTGACGAGGGTGAACCGGGATTTTGTTGGAGTCTTCTACTATCTCGATGACTTTGCCGATATCTGAAAAGTCGATTCCGGGGGAAACACCCTGGGTGTAAAGGTTTAGAGCGAGAGTTACCAAATCGACGTTTCCTGTTCTTTCTCCGTTTCCGAAAAGACAGCCTTCGACTCGATCAGCTCCAGCCATCTGAGCGAGTTCCGCAGCCGCGACAGCGCATCCTCTGTCGTTGTGTGGGTGAAGGGATACACAGATCTCTTCTCGTCCTTTGATATTCCTGCAGAAATATTCGATTTGGTCTGCGTAGACGTTTGGAGTAGCCATCTCTACAGTAGCGGGTAAGTTGAAAATGATAGGATTCTCAACACTGGGTTCCCATGCCTCCTTGACAGCGTTACAGACTCTGACAACGTACTCTGGTGATGTATCAGAGAATGTTTCAGGACTGAATTCATACTGCCACTCGGTCGCCCTGACCTTTGGGTCCGGTGAATCCTTCGTCAGGCTTCGTGCGAACTTTGTACACTTGACCGCCAAAGCGAGAGATTCTTCCTCTGTCATGCCGAATACTATCTGACGGAAGCATGCGCTGGTCGCTAGGTAGAGGTGGAGAATAGCTTTCTTCGCACCATAGAGGGATTCGACGGTTCTTTTGATGAAATCTTCTCGGCATGGTGAGAGGACTTGGAGGTATACATCATCGGGTGTCACGCCGGGCGTTTCGATAAGACGACGGGTGAAGTCGAAATCGGTTTGTGAGGCAGATGGGAAGGAGACTTCGATTTCCTTGTAACCTAGTTCGACGAGGAGGTTGAAGAAGCGTAATTTTTGGTCACCGTCCTAAATCATCAGAAAATATCAATTATTTGTGCCATAAAAGTATTTCAACAGAGGGTTTCGTACCATTGGGTCAACCAGGGACTGGTTTCCGTCTCTTAAATCGGTAGCGAGCCATCTCGGGGCCTTCGTGATAGTCTTGCTAGGCCATTGGCGATCCGGCAGATCGAGGGGCTTGAAGGGCTTGTATTTTCTGGAAGGATCCTGGAGCCTGCGGTAAACGTTCGTATTAGCTATACTTTTCCTTTCGTTACGAAGGAAATTGTGCTGCGCCGGCTTACATTGGCATCTTGACGATGTGCAGAAAACGCCGAAGCTACCCACTACTATGCAATGGCAACGAAAAGCGAGCGATCAAAGCTGGCAGGTGCGAAGTCGATCTACCTGGTCGAATCCAGCAAGAATACTATCATGCAGGAACGAGGATTGTGAGTTATTAAGAGTTGTGAACAACAAAAGCGCAGGTAGTATGTAGAAGATGCAGAGATCTATTCCGGCGTGGTTGGGATGGAGAGAAAGGGAAGGTCGAGAACCAACCAGCCAATGCGACAGAGTTAAAAAGAGAAAAAAAAAGTTCGGTGCAATTATGACTCAGGCCGACACGAGCGAGAAACCTCCGAGATAGCTTACTTAAATGGTTAGCTGGTAATACTGTTACCTCCGACTGTTGCGATTCCCTAAAAAACAAAATGAATTTTAGCCGGTGCTGCTGGTACTAACGGCGGCGATTCCGGCGAAGAGCGTCGACGAACAAATTCAATTTGCGCCAATAGCCGAACTTGAGACGAAAATTTTTTGCTGCTTGCCTGTTCACCCCGCCAATGCTCATTCAACGGCTGTGGAAGATGCCCCGCATTTTACCGCTTTTGGGGCCTGCAGGGGCGCTCACGTTACTCCCCTGCCGCAATTGTGTGAAGGATTGAAAGACGACATTCGGGTAGTAAAACGTGCGAATTCTGGTCCCTTTCGGTCTCCGATATCGTCGGAGTAGAACAGTACTCACTATAGTGCACTATGGTCTCCATCAATTCATGTTAGCAATCTGTAATTTCAATATAGTTCTTACAAGTGGAGCTTCGGGATCAGATTAGATATCAGAGAGACCCGAAACGAAAATGACACAAAACCAACGCAGAAAGCAATCTTGCCAGAGATAAATGGCTTTCTCCTCAACCTAGGAAATATAATACGAAAGTCACAGAGAAGAAATCAAAAAACGAGAAAACAAGATTAGAGAGAGAAATCTACACTAGGAGAGGAGTAACAAGAAAAGCAGAAGAAAACACAACAAAATTAATGAACGGGACTCTACGAAGGAGCACAATTAATCGTGAATTTTTTTTATTTTTAAAACAAAACTAATATATAATGAAGAAAATTGAGAACTCTTCCACCTAGGAGCCCGAGAACCACCATCCTTCACCCCTCACAAAGGCAGCGGTGAGATAGTCTAATCTATCTCACCGGGCCCGTCCTCGTAATGCCAAAAGAGGCCGAGGCTGAGGTGGAAGAATTCTTCCGGTGTTGGATGGTGACCTCGAATGGACTCCCGGTCTCAGAGCTCTCAATTATCTCGGAGTGGTAAGCTCCGAGATCTTCACCGATCTCATCTATTCCAAGACGCACCGGGGTTGGCCCCGCCTTGGCCTGTTGGCGTGTTAACAGATGGTGAGAATGGCTTTGGCTGGTCCGTCGTAGTCGGTGCCTTCTGAGCGAACCCAGCGGCACGCGAGGATGGCTCTGGATGGGCGGTCCGTCCAAATACCAGACTCGGAATTGTCCCGCCCATGATTGGTATTGTCACCATCCTCAGCGTCCGACTACGTAAACCAAATCTCATTCCGTCCGTTATCCAACCCCGGAAACCTCAACCCAACCCATTCATACTCGGAACCGTCAAGCACTCGGCCTGACTATCACTATGCCAGAGGGATCGTGCTCCCCCTATCGGCACCGAGACGATATGTCTCAGGAGTATGGGCGAGGAGGATCGAGGTCCGACTGCTGGCCCATTGTGGAGTGGATATCTATCCTGCTCCAATGATGGCGACACTTTCTGCGTTCGCCGCATCGTCCCAGACCATGCTCTCGGAGTCGAATGCTTCGCGGATGTCCGGAAAGCGGGATGGCCAGCATCCCTTGCTTCCGTACATCTTGACGGAAAGCTGCGCGAAGCATTCGACTATTTCGAGAAGGTCGCTGAAAATGTCGAATTGACGATGCGGGAACACAGCTCCTACTGGAGCTTGTCCCTGCAATGGGACCAGCATATCGTGCATCTTGTCCGCGACGAGTTTGCAACGTGATTGAAAGACGTATCTTTCAAACCACGGTTGCTCGGTGAATTGAGTAAAGCGCCGTGCCCTCCATTCGAGGGCAACCGAACGCTGGTACTCGTCTCCTAGGTGTAGCATAAATTGTTAGCCTAAAGTCTCAAAGCCTGGTATCTCGAGCTACTGTTTTCAACTTACCCATTTCGGAGACCAAACCTTTCTCCATACCGAACAAACTAGATAGTTTGTCGCAAAGGCCCTCCCAAAACCACCCCGTTCCCATGCAAATATTGAAGAGAATGCGTTTGATAAACGCAGCGACCAACAGATACTTCGAATCTGGACTGTTGACGAAACTGAATGCGATGGTCTCCGAGCCACCGCAGATCATCGTCAAATATTCAACCATCTCAGCAGTCAATTTATCTGCTCCAAAGTTGCTGAAGTATCGCTCAGAATAATCGCAAACTTCTCTCAACACCACACTGAGCTCGTCTTGGATCTCCTCAAAACTAAACTCCTTGTGTCCAGGAGCGGGAAGGGGTGGTAGTTCATTGATGTTGGGGACAAACGGCTCGAACGAACGACGATTCCAAAGAGAGAGGGGATCTTGGTTGAAGTGAATATCAGGACGGAGAATCTGCCAAATATTCTCGTGACATTCAGGAAGGGCGTTAGAGATCCATTGACGTTCTTGTTTAAGCTCGTTGTCAGGCCTGGATTGTCTCTTCAACACCTTTGCGGTGACTAGTGCCATTTTACGCAAGTTCTCAGATTGCCCATGAACCTCGTCCGCGAGAATTTGCAGGACAAAATAAAACAAGTGTCTTTGGTTTTCAATGGGCAAAGCATCCCATTCAGCGTTATCATCACCCCACTATGCGAAAGCTTGTTAGTACGATAGGAGAAAGAGAGTAGGTCGTGAAACTTACAGATAATACTTCAATGTCAATATTCTCAAGGATTCTTGCGCCTTCAGCAGACTGGTCTCTGATATTCTTTAAAATATTCACTCTTTTGTCCATATCTGGGAAAAAGCCTTGGTTTTTACTCGAATTAGATCCCTGGCGAATACTCGTATCGATGCCAGAAGCCTCAAGCATCCACTGAGGAATTCGATCTCGAAGCTCATCGGAAAGGACGATAGGGATTGGTTTTCCTTCGAATATATTGAAGTTCAAAGCCGGTGACTGTTCGCTTTCAGCTGCTTCATCCATATTCTCACAAGATTCCGCATAAGCTAATAATTTTTCCGCTAGCTCGCGGGCGACTCGAGAGCTATGTCGTTTGACTTTTCCCCCTAGTTCTTCTATTCAAAATTGATATTAGTGATCGCACAATAGAACCGAGTTTGAAGTAATCTCAACTGGTATCTTTATGACACACTTGGCGATACTTCGAAACGGATAAGAAAACCAAATCGTTTGAGGAGTTTACTTACTAAGAATAGAAGGGATGTCAACTTCAGGACTCATCTGAGGAGGACTGTTATTCTCTTTATCCGACAACGGACGACGTCTAGAGGTTTTCGCAAGTTTAGGAGTCTCGATAAGTTTAGAAACTTCCGCTGGTCCAGGAACTTCCACAGGCCTGGGAGTTTCCATAGATTTGGGAGCTTCCACAAGTTTGGGCACTCCAATCTCTTTAAGGTCTTCAACGGTTTTAGGAGCTTCCACAGGCTTATTGACTTCAACCGGTTGGGGAGCTTCAACGCGTCTAGGCATTGCCACAGGTCTAGGGACTTCCACAGGTCTAGGGACTTCCACGGGTTTCGCATTCGTGAGTTCTCCAAGAGGGGGACGACTTGCCAGTTGAGCTTTACGTTGAAGCTCCTTTTCCTCCATTGCTTCTCTGACTACTTGAGTAGATTTCCTTTGCTCCCTTCCCTCTAGAGAAGCCTTTTCAGCGTCTTCGTCAAACTTTGGTAAAGTCCTCTGTTTTTCCAAATACTGCTGTTCCAGCACCTCCGCTTGCTTCTTTCTCCTTTCACGGAGTCTTGTCTGTTCAATTTCCCGAAGACGAGCGTTTTCTGCTCTGATTTGTCCTTTTGTCATGGGAACCTCAGAGGGCTTTCTCGCGTCACCATTCGCCTCTGCAGCTGCAGCTGGAACCTGTGCCTTAGATGTAACATCTTCCAAGACTCGAGTTTGACTCGTAGCTGGCACAGGCTGTTCAGGTTGGTTCTCCTTGTCAGAATCCGAGCGACGAACTTTCTTTTGTGCAGGCTTTTCAGCGGGGACGATGGGGGAAGATGTGAGGTCTTCTTTAGGCGGTGCGTTTTCATCGACTTGATTAACTCCTGAGGGTTTCCCTTTTTTAGTCTTCTCAGCTTCAGCTTTTTCAAGTATAGCTTTTTCAAGAGCAGCTTTTCCAAGAGCAGCTTTGTCAATTGCAGCTTTGTCAAGTGCTGCTTTTTCAAGAGCTGCTTTTTCGGCTTTTGCTATTACAACAGCAATCCTTTCGGCCCGTGCCTTTTCAGCAGCAGCTTTCTCCATAGCAGCCCTTTCAGCTTCCGCCTTTTTGTTAGCAGCCCTTTCAGCTTCCGCCTTTTCGTTAGCAGCCTTTTCAGCTTCTGCTTTCTCAATCGCTGCTTTTTCTGCTGCGGCTTTCTCCATAGCGGCTTTCTCGGCGGCGGCTTTTTCGGCGGCGGCTTTTTCGGCAGCAACCCTTTCCTCTTCGACCCTTTCGGCTTCATCTTCAGCTTGACGTCTAGCAATCCTTTGCTCTAGCTTCGCTATATACCTCTCCTTTATGAGATTTCGCATTTCAAGACTTTCAGTCTCAGCTTTGGTAAGAGGTTCCTTTACCGGCAGCCTTGCGACATCAGAAGTAGAAGAAGAAGCACTAGAAATAGACGGAAGACGAGATGCAGCATAGGGGGCATGGATAGAAATGATACCAGTCTCGGGAATGGGAGGATATGCATGCTTCTTCTTTGGTTGGATTTTATCACCTGATTCATCTTTACTGTTTGAGGGTTGAGATTTGGCGGATGTGGTAGAAGAAGATGAGGGACGAGAAGCGGCGTAGGGGGCGTGAACGGAAATAATACCAGTTTTGGGGATAGGAGGGAGTGCAAGTGTCTTCTTGGATGGGGCTTTATCTGCTGGACCATCCGTGCCGCTGAACCTTCGACATTTTGCGAATTCGATGTGGTCGAATTGGCGGTTATCTTCAAGAATTTCTTGGAAACGGGTATACCTCAGGATCTTTTGCTCAGGGAACCCTTCGAGGTTTTTGTTCCACAGTTTGAAAGATCGCTTTTTTTGCTTCTCGATCTGATGCAGAGAGAAGGATGGCTTGTAGTTGACGAAATGTTTTCGTTGATTGGCATTCTTCATTGCCCCGATGATGGCGCGCTGTATCAAGAAAAATTAGCCTCATTCCTCTTTTCAGAAAGGGATATAGGATACTCTAGCTAGAGAGCAATCGAAAGGACAAATAAAGTGTAAAAAATCATAATCGAATAGAATACTCACATCATTCATAACACCGAAAATCGCCTCATGGTATCTCTTAGGATCCACAGGAGGAACAATGACCAACCCTCCAGGCAAAATAGGCATTCGAGGAGAAGACGGAACAGAACTATGATGAATGCTCATATACTTAACGAACTTAACAGAGTCCGGCCGTTCAGCCCCGTTCATCCCGAACATTCCAAGTTTCTCACGCTGAATCATGACTTCATCGGGAACCTGAGGGAAAACCTCTTTAACCCGGTCACGACACATGTCAGGCCAGAGGCGTACCTTTCCCGTAGTAGAACGCGGGGGAGGATGAGCAGCACCCCATAACGGTGGGGGAGGACCGAGCGGTGCGGGAGGGATGACACGCGGGCGTCTGATGTATCCGGTGAGATATGTGCGACCCATCGCGGTGTCTCTGAAGTTACGTTTACCGGGCTTTGGTTTTGTTGGGATGGCATAGTCTACCACGTAGGTGTTTTCGCACAGGACTTTATCACGGAATTCGTACTATTTTTTTCCCGCGTCGGTTAGATGGGATTTTCCTGGAAGGTTATCGCAATGGGAGGGTGAGGGGGTATGAATACTTACTTTGACCTTGATTTTGTAGGCGGTCAAGTCAATTTGAGCTTTGCCGGAGGGATCGAGATACTCGATGGTGCCCTTTTCGGTGATGCGAACCGCTTGGGAGTGCACGAGTTTTGGAGACATTTTTGATACCTTGAATTTGTGAAATTGGTTGTTCGGATGAGCTTAAAATGGGAGAGGAACAGTAGATGAAGAAGATTTTCAACGTTGATACGTGAAGATGGTTTGGGACAAGAGTGGATATCTTGAAGTTCTTGTCTGAAGTTGGATTTCTTGTTCGAAGAAGAGGTTCTTTGGAGTTGATGAAGAGTGTGATGGAGCTGAAGTTGAAGATGGATGGTGCTTTGGACAAGATTGTAAATATCAGTGAAGTGGTTTGAGTATGTGAGCTTGGTGGCGGTTTGTGGGTCAAAAATATATCATCACGATGTGTCGAGCTTCAGAGCAACGGCACACAGTCAAGTAAACAAAGCAACCAACAAAAAAAGCAGTCACAGTCTCACATATATGGCGTCACTAGCATCACCACTTACTTTCTCTTCACTCAATGTTATGACGTCCTCTCCCATCCCGTTTGGTACCCTCTCTGACAGCATATACCATCGACGCCCTGCTCTTCATGAATCCAATTGAGGAAATTGGGGTTATAGTCACGGGACCTTTACTCAATCAGTGAATGGAAAGGAACAAGAGCACAACATGGAATATGAACATTCCGTCATGTATCATTTTCCATTCTAATAAAACAAAGCTTCAGTATTTCTTACGTTGCTTATCAGGCACGACTCTTAACAAAGTAGATTTTACACACCGACATCACTCGAGATGAGCTGTGTTGTTTTTGTTATATTCCACCAACCCCTGTCGAGTCTTCTTGGCCGACTTGCGTCTACGCTCACAAGGCTGACCTCTTTCGGATGCCGGCAGCCAGATAGCTTTTTTTTGTACGAAGGAGAATGCCTCAACTGGTCGCTAGCTCGTGCGAGAAAAATACAAAGTGCTTGCCAGTCTTGGTTCTGAATTGCGGAGATTGACACGAAAGATGGCGAAAAGAGAATATATGTCCTGCGAGCCTGTGGCAAAGGTCTGCCAGCTGAAAGGTCAAGGTTTCTTCATGTGTGCCGAAGGTTGTGTCCTCACTCGATTTACGAATTACAGACCAAGCTCACCGCTTATCTGAAAAGAGGACAGAAAGTCCGTGGAACATACAGAAATATTCTCCCATATCTTGCTAAACTTCACTAATTAGTGAGAAGTTTAGCACTAATAAAAATATATTTCGTAGATCTGTGCAAGAAATCTCTCGAGATATTCGATGACCCGTGAAACGTCGACCCCACTTAGGCTGTCGTAGGCCTTCACCTCACGATTTTCTCACCCGCAGCCAACCAGGGCTGCATAGGCCCCACCCCTCTGCGCTTTTGGCCTCGTGGAGCGGCTTTCCGAGTGGTCTGCACACCGCTGGCTGGCTTGCACCCACCCATATTTTCTTTCTTTTTAGTTTTCCGTTGGTCTGACATCTGACAAGGATGCTGGGAAGCGAAGGACAGGAAGCATTCGACCCGTATGCGAAGAAAGTAAGCTTAAAGCTTCCCCCGATCTGTGCCTTAATGATATTCATGGCGGTTGGAGAAATTTCAAGTCATATTGTTGGATTAAAGCCAGTTTGATGGGAGCTTATTAAGAGTGTAGTTTTTATTATTAATGCTTCTTTGAAGAGTTGACTGAGGTTGTAGATATATCGAGAAGTTTCGCTACGATAGCAATCATGTGAAGCTAGAGTTGCGGGAGCGAAAAGTCGCCACAGACAATCTCAGCTCGTCTGGCTGGATGGCGCTCGCCTGCTGATTACATTGTGATTTCTCATCAGCCTCAGATTTATATCGGAACGGTGTTAGTCCAATCTCTCAGACGAAATGGTTATAAGCTTCAGTGCGACGCTTGCGAAAGTGAAGGGTCTGGAAAGAGTTTCCCGCTGCAGTCAAAGCTTAGATCGGATAGTCAACCAAAATTTGAGAAACCCTCAAATTTTGTGAACACCAAGCACTTGGGTGAAAACAGCAAGGTTCTGAGTTCCGTTATATAAAAAACAAGCCTTCCGGCAACCTTGAAAATCAGCCGGCCAATCAGTCGGTGACAGAATTGCAGAATAATTTCCTCAGGTGGTGGTGCCTTTCGTGAATTGTTTGTTCAAGTAGTGGTGTTCTCACGATCTGGGCCCGAACGAAACAGAGCCAAGAACGTTCGAACCCCTCTTGATTCTAGCGCTCCACCGCGAGCAGCATAAAGAAAGCGTCCCAAAGCAGAGGGCTGCAGGTTCCAAAATCCTTTGAATTTTCTTTTCGTCCGTTATCAAAACCCATCAGCCCTTCTCGTCTCGGTACGGGACAACGTTGTTTGCACGGTGATTACATTAGGAACATTTTTGGTTGTTTTACGAGGAGCGATAAACGCTGAGCTCCTGAAACGTCAGGTGAGAAAAGCATTATTTTTTTACCATTCATTCTTTCTGGCGGCTCGGTGAAGAAATGTGCCTGGCGGGTTCATCTTGCGCTGCGCCTGGTGGGAAGACGAATGATCCTTTGAAAACTCTTGTTGGCGAGAGTTTTGTTTACGACGGAGGTTTTCTGCCGAAGGAACGGTGGGTTCGCCAACAGCAGCTACGTTAACTGATACCTAATGACATTGGCAGCAGCTAGGCGTGCCTAGTGGGTAGCATCTGCTACTGCCAACTGCTGCTGGCTCGGTGGGAGGAGCTACTGGCGTGAGGGGAAGTGGTACTGTACTGCCTATCCGGTGCTACCCTCCCTGGACAGACTTTATGTCATTCTTCGACGGGTTACGAGAGAGAGAGAATAGAGTGATGGATCAGTTGCCGGTGCCATTGGCGCAGTTACAGCCGTGCTTTGCGGGGACGAATGCTAACATTCTGAAGTGAATTCGACAGGAGAGAAATAATAGACAACGGCATTGCGTAGCAGGCGGACGGCCAGGCAGGCCAGCAGAACTAACTAATCGATCTTTAGCCGGCACTTGCCTGGGAGAGAGAGAACCGGCGCTGGGCTGAGAAGACGACGAAGAAGAAGCAGAAGATTAATCCTTTTACCACCTCCGCTAACTAATAATACTTACTACCACACTACACACGCACACACCCACCGCTACCAAACCAACCAACCGCCGCTGACTGAACTACGGCTACTTTCCTCTTAATTCCTCTCCTCTCTTCTTCCTCCTCCCCTCTCTTCTTCTCTTCTTCTTCTTCTTCTTTTCTTTCCGAAATGGACCAAGTGAACTCTCGATTCAAGAAGCTTGGATTTTCTCGGAAAAGCTCCACCAACAACGGCCCTCAGCTGCAGCCTTCGCTCTCGCAGTCGTCTCTCCACCAGCAGCAGCAGCAGCAGCAACCGCACCCTCTGCAGCAGCAACAGCAGCAGCCAGCGCGCCAGACACCTCCTCCGCAGCCAAATCCACTTGGCCGGCCTCCTTCGTATACCGGAGCAGCCCCTCCAGGAGGCCCTTCAGCTACCCCGCCTGGTCAGACCCCGTTCCCTCCTCAGCAGTCTTCACCGCAGCCCAATCAGCAGCAGCAGCGGCCTCCTCATCCCCTCCAACAAGGCCCGCCAGCTCAGGGACCTCCTCAGCAAGGCCCCCCTCCAAATCTCAACGGTCCTCCAGCTCAAGGTAGAACCGGCTCTCCAATGCCTCCTCCTCAAGGTCATCCAGGCCAGTACGCCGGAGGGCAGTACCCGCCGCCGATAAACACTGCTCAGCCTTTCAATCGTCCTCCCGTCGGACCCGGTGTCCCTTATCCTCCTGGTCAGGCTCCTCAATACGGTGGCCACCCCCCTCCCCACGGTCAGGGCTATCAGGGTCAGCCGGGTGGTCCAGGCGGCCCTCCCGGAGGCCCAGGCGGCCCGCCTCATCAGTATGGAGGGCAACCTCCTCCGCTCGGACAGCAGGCACCACCTGGCGCCGGCGCACACGAAGTCCAGGGCAGTGGAAGAAGCACATCGCAGCTCATCGTTGGCATTGATTTTGTAAGTGTTCGCACATTGGCACGCGTTCTCACGATATGATCATCTCGGTCTTTCACGCACGTTCTGCTGCTATCGCTCCGTGGTGATCGCTACTCCTCTTTCTCACTCGAAATTTTGGGGTTGTTTGATATATCACATCACAAAACCCCACTTTGCCCATTTACTCAGCCGCACCCAGCAAAAGAGCGCTGCAACCCAAGACCACCAGGATCACACACGCACATGAAATTGTCCACGCTTATTGGTGGTATTCCAAATATAATACGCTAACACGTTATCGACACTCCATAGGGAACTACGTTTTCTGGTGTCGCATATGCCTTCGTAACGGGCTCTACAATAAAGGATGATCTTATCACCGAGTGGCCAGGCGCTGGTAACAACTCTCGGCAAAAGGTAAGCCTCATAACTCCAAGCATCTCAACAACCCGAATTCTAACAACTATTCGGCAATTAGATCCCCACCGTTCTTTACTACGACTCGGTCCAGAAGGTAGTGGGATGGGGCGCGGATATCGCTGACGCCCTAGCGCCTACTGGTTATCCGAGAGCCGGTGTTCAAAAGGTACCGCCTACTCTTCATCTTTGCCTTAGACAAGATAACTGATATCCTTTGTTACTAGGTTGAATGGTTCAAGCTGCAGCTCATGTTGTCGGGCAATACCTACATTGACCCAATCAACCTGCCGCCACTGCCACCCGGCAAATCGGAGATTGATGTCGCCGCCGATTACCTCTTCAAGCTCCGTCAGGCTATGAGAGCGGCGCTGCAAAAGTCGCTAGGCGAGGTGTTCAACCGAGAGGAGCGAAACATCAAATACTTCTTGACCGTGCCGGCTATCTGGAACGATGCTGGCAAGGCCGCCACTAGACAAGCTGCCATCCAGGCCGGTTTCCTACGAGATGCCAACGACAACAGACTCACCTTGATCACTGAGCCGGAAGCCGCTGCCATGTTCTGTTCCCGAGCCGGTTTGTTGAACCTCAAGATTCACGATGCTGTACTCATCGTCGATTGCGGTGGTGGTACCGTCGATTTGATCGCCTACGAAGTCGAGGAAGAAATGCCATTCTCCGTCGCCGAATGTACCGCAGGATCTGGTGACAGCTGCGGTAGTACTGCATTGAATCGTAACTTTTCGAATATACTACGTGCGAAGATTCGAAAGATGAAGTTGCCGGATGGGTCCAAGACCGCTGGCAAGGTTTACGCCAAGTGTATCATGGACTTTGAGAACAGAATCAAGGCCGATTTCCGGAATACGGGGCAGAAGTGGGCTGTCGATGTCGGTATCGAGACTGATTTCCCCGAAGCCGGTATCGAGGAAGGTTATATCACCTTTTCCGATGAGGAGATTCTGCAATGTTTCGAGCCTGTCGTCAAGAGAATTTTAGAGTTGGTGAGGAATCAAATCATTGCCATCCAGGCCCAGAACAGACAGCTACAGGTATGCATCAGTTCTTCCCCTCCATATTTCGAAGTAAGTGCTAATTAGTGGTTTAGAACGTTCTCGTTGTTGGTGGTTTTGGTGGTTCCGAATACCTCTTCCAACAGATCAAGCTACATGTGCCCCCACAGTTCCAGAGCAAGGTTGTCCGACCTATGGACTCCGTGTCTGCTATTGTCAAGGGAGCCGTTACTGCTGGTATTACCGAAAGGGTCGTCACTTCCCGTGTCGCGCGTCGTCATTACCTTATGGCTACTCTGCAACCCTTCAAGGAAGGTCATCACCCAGAGGCTTACCGTGTTCCATCCCTTGATGGTAAAGATCGGTGTAAATACACACGACAGATCTTTGTCAACAAGGGACAGAGGGTCAAGATTGGCGATCCCGTCAAGGTTTCGTTCTTCAGACAGGTTGCGCCCGGGGCCACGCTTATGTATGAGGATATTCTGTACGCTTGCGACGACGATGTTTGCCCAGAGTACACCAAAGATTCACGTAAGTTTTACTTCCTCTTACTCTACAAATTATTTTATGATGGATGATCTTTGAGACGGAGTTGCTAACGAGACATTTTTAATATAGGTATCAAGGAAGTTGTCACGCTCACGTCCGATCTTAGCCGTAAGAACTTGGAGAAAGACTTTGAGAGAATGGACACACCGCAGGGAACTTTCTACCGGGTTTACTTTGATATTTACCTAACGTTGGACGGATCTGAGTTTAACGCCGAGTTGGTTTGCCAGGGTGAGGTTATGGGTAGATGTTCGGCCAAGTTCCGTTAAGCTGGGAAGAAAATATTGAAAAAACAAAAATAATATAATGGGGATAGCGGGTAGGAAGACGAGGCGCCTTTACTTCATGGAATATCTGTTCAAATGTCGCTCAACAGATAGTGGGTGATGGGATCGAGGGCGAGTATACTGTTGGAGAAGGATGACTGCAATGTTCGCCCATTTTTCCTCTTGTAGCTTGGACCCCGCTTATCTTCTAATTCATCTATTCAATTTTCTTTTATTTATTTCTTGGTTTCCTGAGTCTTTTCGAAAGCACCGCATGTATGATGGACAATACTCCTTTTTCTTTTCTCCCTTTCCTTTATTTTTTCTATTTTAGTGAATTTAGCAAATGGTATACGATTTACACGAGTTTGTTTCAGTAAAGTGAGACGGCGATGGATGATAAGCACGTGAATTGGTTGGTGAAGCTGAGGCGTGATGACTATGCAGGCGGGTACGGGGAGGTGGTAGGTTGGATGCATTGTCCGAGGATAAACGTCAAAGTCCGAGAAATTCCAGGCCAATTGTCAAAAAGCTTGTTTTTTGTGTACCGGTATTCGGTGCGGGACGACATGAGCACATCGTACATACTATACTACTCAGTATTACTAGTTTACGCTGAGGACGATGTGTTTTATCTTTTCTCGGGGCGGGGTTGTTCTGTGCGGCTGGACAACGGATGATAGAATTAATGAATATGCATCGCGAATGCATTCAATGTATGCGCAGGTCTCAAGCAGAATTGTTTAAATTTAAGCTCGTCTATAGGCATGTTTTCTGTCGATCATAGTTGAAATTTCTTTAGGGGGATGCTATGGGTATAAGGACTATTTTTATGTCTTTCGGAATTGGAGACCGGTGAGCGAAGGTCTGGGCTTCTGCGGGTCTTGTCGGTGACCTTGCAAACTGGTATTTTTTGTAGGGTTTTTGGAGAGGAAGTGTCTTCCTTTTTTTCTCTCTTTTACCCATCAGGGATTTGATATGCAATGTATGTCTTGGGGGTTCGATAAGGGGCTGAGTAAAAGATGGATGCATGGAGCCGAAGAGGGAGCTGTGGGTTTGAGTTGGGTGAGCTAAGTGAGAGGGGAGCTAGCTACCCCTCACTCACCGGTATGTTTTCTCCCCACTCGGTTTGTTTTCGAGGTTCTGGACTGGGGAGAGATTATGTGGGAACGGAGGGATTATAGCGAATGTGCTATTAGTTTTTTTTTTTTTTTTTTTTTTTGTGCTATTCTTGTCATCGAGGACGGTGAGTGGGTGAACAGGGTCCAAATTGCAGAAATTTTTCATCGATTCAGGATTTTTTATCCCGCAGGTACATAATTCGTATCCTGCTCTAGCTTCATGTAATAGAACGGTGGGAAATCAAGTTTGCGCGAAGCGGGTTCCTGAGGCTGACAGGTCTGAAGCCCAAGAAAGAAGAAGAAAAGTGGAGATGGGATGGATGGATGGATGGATGATGATGGATGCGTATGGCGATTTCTATTTTTTGCGAAAAGCAAAAGGCACAATTGCCTCTCTCCATTCTATTCCGTTCATCTATCGTTCCCCCGGGTGCTCGTTCAGAGGGAAATGATAATATCCAATCGGGGAGGCTATTTGGAATAGCGAGGTCCCCCCCAATCCCACCCACCAGACTACCTACCTAGGTTGTTATCTACTACACGACCGAGAGAGACCTCTGCTTAGCACTGCTCCTTTGAGGATTAAACCAAACAGCAGTTTCTGATTGATCCAAATCGATACAATCAATACACACACCCCCTTTTTTCCCTATTTACTACTACTGCTACTGCGAGTTGAAGGAAAGCAAGCTGCTGTCTGCTGTTAGTTAGTTAGCCATGCCCGGCCCCCTCTCCTCCTTCTTCAACAACAAGAATCGCTCAGCGACGGCTCTGCCCACAGGAAACTCCAACGTCTCCGCAACCTCGCTGCCCTCCCCTCAGCACCAGCAGCAGCAGAACACCGGAAACAGCATCTCCCCGCAGCATCAGCAGCTGAGCGTTCATCAGGTCGAGTATCAGGCCTACTCGCCTCCGCCGGAATCGCTATCTGCCCAGCAGCAGGCAGCTCTCCAGCAGCAGGTCCAGTTCCGCCAGCAGCAGCAGCAGCAGCGCGGTGGTCCTGGCCCCGCACGACACTCGTCCGTCTCCGGGCCCCCCTCCTCCTCGCATTCCCACTCTCATCCTCCTCAGACTCAACAGGATTACCTGCCCGCCGGTCTGATTCGCCAGGCTAGCGGTGCGGCTGAAAGTCAGCAAACGCTGGTGCCCGATAACAACACCTCTGACAGCCTTTCGTACTCGAGTGGAGGCACGTACGACCAGTATCACCAACAGCAGCAGCAGCAGCAGCAGCACGGTGATGCCACCGCGCCTGCTACCGTCCCCGCCAAGTCCACTTTAAGGAAGCCTCTGCAATCCAAAGAGCCCTCCTCGTCCACTTCCTCCGGCATCAGCGGTCTCTTCCACAGACATAGCAAACACCAAGACGCCGACGGCTCGTCGTCTACGTCTTCGTCAATCGGGAGGAGACTCTCCACTCGTAAATCGCAGGCTTCCCCGCAGCATTCTCCAAACATCCCGCAGCAGATCAACGAGGACCAACGGCAGCAGCAGGGCAACGTTCAGGAATCTCAACGCTCGCCTCGTCCGCAGAGTTTGCTACCCCCGCCTTCGGCTCGTGACGTCGAAGCTCTACGCGGCTTGAGAAGGTCTGATACCGACGCTCCGTCTTATTCGCAGCAGAACCGTCCTCCTTCGGGACTCGTCAGTCCGTCTACGCCAGGGCAACCTCAGCCTTATTATAATATCGCTACCGGTCAGTACGGTGCCGAACCAGTCTCCGCACAGCAGCAGCAGCAGCAGGCGATTTCACCGTCCAATCAACAACAGCTTCGACAGCAGCAACCACAGCAGCAACCTGCCCCGCAACAGCCTTCGCAAGCTCCCGGTCTGCAGAAACCTCAACCTCAGCAACCACCTTCCCAGCATCAACCACCCCCTCAACAGCAATACCCGGGTCATAAATCCCAGCCCTCACAAACACAGGTCCAACCACCACCGCCTACAGCTCAATTCACTAGAGGACCTTCCGATCTCTCCGCTCTCCAAATAAACACAAACCATCCTGGTAGCGGGCTAGGTATACAATCGCAGCAGGGTAATAATAACCAAAACAATAATCCACCGGTTAGTCCTGGGGCTTCGGTGCACACTGTTGACACTATGCCGGGAAATCAACCGACGAGCGCTACTCAGCCGCCTATGGGGAACGATGGACGTGCTACTCCTACCGGTAAGCCCGGTGAGAATAACGGCGGGTCCGGGATGACGCCTAGCCAGGTGCAAGCTCTCATGACCGAGTTTGATACCTTGCGTAAGTCACCTGTCATATTCTAATTTTTTTAAAAAATCTATGTATGGGATGTATGCTAATGGAGCTTTTGTGGGTTGTAGAGGGGAAATATCGTAAGGTTAAGAACTTGTACTTTGACCGTGCGGCAGAAATCGAACGTCTGCAGAATACCCTGGCTAACCAGCGCATGTCACTTTCTCGTACCGCGCTGGACGATAATGGGTACACGTCCCGTTTCGAACGACTGGACGGAGCGATCAAAAACCTCGCTTTCGAGATCCGTCAATCATGGAAAGTTATTCCTGGGTGGCTGCAGCCGGTCGTCAACCCTGGCGCGGAAGTAAAAGGCGGTCGAGAGATGACCGTTGTCGGTCGAGCCGCCATCAGTCGATGGGTTGTTGATGAGATCTTGGATCGGTATTTTCACCCAGCGCTTGATCCGAACACTAGCACTAGTTTGAAGGGGATCGAGAACGGGATTCGAAGGAATAGTCCGCAACCGCAGAGTATCGAAGAAGATGACAATTTGAGTTCCAAAGTCTGCGCTTGGAGGATGAGCACCATCGATGGAGTCAAGCCATTGATCGATAGTCCGCAGGGCAACGAAAACGTTGAAAAGTTGAAGAGTGCGCTTGAGGAAAAGTTGTTGGCGACTTTGGCTATGCATTTGAACGAGCCCTTGCCGGCGGGGTTACCCGGTGGTGTTACCACTATTATTGATTTGAGCGTGCATTTGTTGCATCATTTACCGATGGAGAGTCGGGATGTCAGGGTTTGGTATCCCTTGCCGGGGGAGAAGTTTGACGGGGTGTTCATGAGGGGGGAGAGCGGGTTGCAGCCGTTGATTGCGCAGCCGGTCGGAGGGGAAGGGGAGAAGGCGCCGATTATGGTTGATGGGAAACCGATCGCGCAGGTTGAGAAGCCCGGTGGTACGCCTGCGCCGCCGCCGAAGGATGATGTTGCTGGGTTGCACCCTTCCAACAGCGTCAAGGGCGCTGCGGATACGGGGAAGAAGCCGAGCGTGCTCAAAGGTATCAGAGGTAAATTGGCGGGCGCCGCTGGTGGGTCGGCGCCGCCACCTCAGCAGCAGGCGCCGCAGCAGGTTGCTCAGAGTCAGCCGAATCCGAGCCAGACTAGTTTGACGGAGGGTGCTGGTGGGAAACCTGAGAATGCGGCACCACAGGCGCAACCCGGGTTGGAGAAGGTTAGAGTTGCTGGATTTATGGCGGTGGAAGTTCGGGGGAAGAGTATTTTGATTAAAGCGCCTGTTTGGACGTAAATTCGATTTACTTGCGAAAGTTATGTAGATTCGATGGAGGAGTACATATTTTTTGGAAGAAAAGGTAAGGGTTGGAAAGCACAATTTTTCTCGCAAGTTTGGAAAAAAATGGAGGGAGATGGCCATTTATGTGAATAGCATGGAAAGCTTGCATGGCTTTTTGTACTGAAAAAGGATCGTTATTTTATTTACTTTTTCATTTGTTAGCATTATTCACGAACTCTTCTTTTTCTCTTCATTTTTTATTTTTTCTTGGTTCTTGTTTACAATTTTTATATTTGAGGTAGTCGAATATTTTTTGCTTGTGGTAGTGTCTAAACTATATTCAATCAATCTATAACGAAACGAAGAACGAAACCTTTTCTATTACATATTTATATTATTGCTACTTCTTCTATATTACGAAAACTTATATAGCGTTCTCGGCTTGTTGGTGTCGTTGATATGGTAAAGTTCAAACGTTCACTTCAGATATCGGGTTGATATAACAATGAATACTTATCATTCAAGTAGTTTAGCACCGAAGTTAATCACGAGATATACTTAAAACCAATAAATTATCCTTTCAAAGTAGGATATCAAAGAGAAGAATGTAAACCCCTACGCATCCTCTTTTTCTTCGCATCTTCGCACGTATCGCATAAATTCTCATCATCTATTTCAATCTCCACCGCTGCCCCCACGATCCGGGCGTATTGAAAACGCGGTATCTGGTTATCGGTGGAGCTGTCACTGGGATTTGCAGGCGGGAATGCGAGGTTTGGGAGGACGCGGGGGATGTTGGGGCATACGCAGAGTTTTAGGCGGGGGCGGAGGTATGGGATGTATATTTTGTGAGGGGAGGTGTGGCCGCAGAGCGGGTGGTGGACGGTGTGGGTGTGCGGGTAGGTTGGGATGAAGTTTTCGGGGAGCGGGTAGGTTGATGCGTGTGTGGATTTCTTTGGGATGGAGGGATTGGGGGGATTATAATTATTGGAGATTGAGGGTTGGATATTGGAGGTATTAGGGATGACGGGATTGTTTGGGGGGATTATTTGGGAAGATTCTGGGTGGGAGTCTAAATTGTGGACTTGCGGGTGTGGTGGATCGTGGGATATCGAGGTTAGTATCTGCGAGGGGGGAGCTCGTATCCCCGGACGGAGGTATGCGGGATCGATCGTCAACGGAATCTTTTCGTTTCGATGGCGGTTATTCCTATATCCGAGCGATCCAGCTCGAGAAGCTTGTTTCGTACAAGGCTGAGACTTGGCTGACGCTCCGTCTTTCAACTGTGTAACAGCAGCGGCACAAGGGACATCAGAATATTGAGAAACGTACGATGAGGCTTGGGGATTTTTGTCCGGCGAGGCTTCGTTGTGGCAGAGTCCTAAGAGGGCTGGGTCGATAAGGCTATCGATATCCTGCACGTTCTGATCATGATCCGAAGACGGAATGCTTGTATTCGGGATATTATAACGTTGATCCCGCGGGATATAATTTATTTTCGGAGGGATATCCACGGGTGAAAATTTAATAGGTGCGGGATTCGAGCCGAAAATGAATACATCTGTGGTATCGAGGCTGGATAGGTCAATAGCTAGAGACTCGTGTTTCAGGTATGCGTGAGGGGGTTGCGGGGGGGTATTTTGAGGATCGGTGGGGGGTCTAGGCTGCGAATACGCTTCGAGGAGGTCTGAAGTGGCGAAATGGCTATGGAAAATCCGTCCGCTTGGTTTTGAGATATTCGAGGCTGACGAATAGAGATTTTGGTGATTGTCGATACTTGCCTGGGCTTCCTCATTGGAGAACATTGTAAAGTTCACAAGGCTTCGAGTTTTGCTTCCTAACGAGGATATGTATTCGGGGTCTCTTTTGGTGGCGAATATTGACGCCGATTGAAATTCTGGTATTGTCGAGTTCTGCCTAGATTTTGGTATCAAGCCTCTCTGATTTGGAGATACTCCTGCGAGATATGTTGAAAGAGACAGTGTTGGATTTAGGAAGGATAGACGAAGTATGCTCTTATCTAGGACTTTCTGTATGGCTGTTGAACAGAGAGGCGATAGATCTTCCATTCGAATGATCATTGATTTATCTTGCCGAATCATTTTCTCTTTACCTGCAGAAAAAGGTTTATGTACGTAGAGAGTTTGGAGATTTCTCATGTTGTCGTCGCCGAGTCTTGAGACGAGATGTCGGTGGCTTGGTAGAACGGTGAGCTGGTGATACGTGCAAGATAGAGATGTCGCAGAGTTAGGAAGACTTGAGACGATATAACCTCTGGAAACTGGTCAATTCACTGATATTTTACGCCGTCTGCCAGTCGAACTGCGACAAAGACTGGGACAGGCAACTTATGGGAAGGTTACACAATCTGAAACCAAACACGAAGCTTAGCTATCCAGACCCGACTGGACGAATTGTACAATATTGTTTACTATCATTTACACGAAGACTCCTATGAGCTTCCTACCAGTGCGGCGAACTCTTCTACACAAGATACCCCTTTCCTGACGACCAATGCCGCGAATTCGGCGTACGCTTCTTCTGCTCCCTCCGTTTTCATCCCGTCGCTCCGATGTTTCGCTTTACATCTTTCCATTATCTCAAGATATTCTAGCCTCCCCGGTTCTCTCTCATCCCCAATAATCGCCACGATACCCAGCTCTTTCAACAAAACTCCTGTCAGAATAATCCTACTAATTTCCTCGTTACCCACGATGAACGGATGAATGTGAAGAAACTCGCAAACGAGCCACGCGGTAAGCGCGAACGGATCAGATAAAGTATTTTCCCCGGCCCCGCTCACTTGACTCCTATCCATAGCCAACTGCGCGTGATACGAATACACCAGCTTCGACATATACATCCCCACAGCGCCGGGGTTAATAGATTCCCTTCTCCCCCATTGCATACCCTGCATATCTTCCTCTACCCCGGGCGTCATGGGGTAGATACTACTCGCGGGGCGGGTCGGCGACGGATCCGGTGGTCTTTCTCTGTACGGCGTCTCCGGTGTCACGGTCATATCGTCGGCTTCGGTGGATGTGGGGACTACACGATAATCTCTGTACCATCCGCCGAATTGTTCCCATGTTTTATCGTCTACCGGCTCGTGGTCTTTTACTAGGATTCTGTGGGTTTCTTTGATGAGGTCTTGGGTGAGTTCTCCGTCCTTACGAGTTAGAGTTTGGATGAAGTATATTAACGCGTTGGTGTGGTGGACTACTTCTTCACGACTGCGGAGGATGGTGGAGAATTCCGGGGGGCGGCCTTGTTCGGTTATCGTTTGGAGTTCGGCGCGGTAGCCGGGCGTGTTTGGGAGGTTTAGTTCGGTGATACCTGCGCCGGCGAATATCGAGGTACATATTTTAGTCGTGGTGGATAGATCGGTGCCGGAGTGGGAGAGATATGTGCTGCCGTGGATTAACCTGGTGAGGAGATGGGATAAGAATGCTTCGAGTCGGATTGCGGAGATGTTGAAGAAATTCACGTCGATGCGGCGGAGGAGGTCGGTTAGAAGGGTATACGATTGGCCTGCGTTTTCGAGATATCTGACTTGGTGGATTGGGGAAGGGTGGAGGTGGAGGAAGCCTTGTGAGAGGCGGGATTCGGATAGTGATCTTATGTGGGTGGCTAGTGTGGATATGAAGGAAGAATAGTCCGGGGCTGACGAATCGAATATTACGGAGCCCGGGGTCAGTAGAGATTGGAAGGATGGTCGTGTGCTTGGTGGTGGACGGATCGGGGTCATAGGGGTGACGATATTTGGAAGGGAAGCCCGTCTCGTTTCACCGGATAATATCTTTGACCGTACGGCCTCGTATTCTGAAGCCATCGTGATCTTGTTTAATTATGAGGTGAGTGGGAATTAGTAATCGGGGATAGTTGTTTAGTGGATGATGACTAGATGGTATTGCCGAAACGGATGAACGCTTTATCGTCGATTCTTTGGCTACGATGAGTATCCACTTTGTCTTCACCGAATACATTCACGGAGATAGAGACTAATATCATTGTTGAGGTGATAAATATGGGTATTGATTAACGGTAATGAGCTATATCTCGCGGTTATTAGACTCGTCGCGGTTTGGCTACGTATGTCATGATAACTTCGACTTTCAAGCCGAGTCGAACACGAGTGAGCGTACATCCATCGAACGAGGTGTCTTATCGTAAAAATTCCAACAGACAAGTTGTTTAAACCAGGTTTTGTGAGCTCCGAACTGTATGGAGCTTGGAATCCTGCAATATAAGCTGTGATATACCGCAACACTCTTTGGTGTTGCATTTTGCGCCATCGACGAGCTAGTCAAAAAAAATCCCGATTCTTCAAGAATGCGAGTCCAGAAATAGCTAACGTTACTAATGTATCGATGACATGCGGATTGACCCATTCGGAGTAGTGCGACCAAGTTTTATCTCCTTTTGCCCCTCTCGCGCCTATCGTCACGCTCGAGCTAGTACCTTGTTACTTGCGCAGCTGCAGAACCCGCCTTGCCCTTGAGAAGTGACAAATCCGGTGTGTTGCAGCCCCACCGAGATTGCTAAATATGCAACCTCGGTCTTCTTGGCGCGCATCATGGTAGCCTGTTGCCTGCGGGTTGGTTGGATGGTGAATAAGAATAATACTGTTGGGTGGTCGGATGAGGCTCATCCGACGCCAGTGGGGAAGAAAAAGGGAAAAGGTGCGCGGGTAAGTACGTGCAGGTGTGTTTCCTCTGGTTTTGCAGATTTGCAGATTCGGCCGGTACAAGTCATCACGCCGAATCTACAGGAACCCGTTCGAAACGGGCGCTGCTGCGGTGTGTGGTCTACTGGGGTTAGGATTTCTCTCGTGCCGTCAGCCTTTGAAGAAGGCGACGATGGTGCCTACGAAGTTTGCGTCTTTATCCTCTCCCTTTCTTTCAAAGAGGTTGAATGGATTGAAGTATTTCAGATGAACGTCCTAATAGGCTGGTGAATCGATCGCCACTACGGCGAGCTAGGTTGCAGAGTGTCCGCGGCGGGATTCTCGCGATATATACCTCTGCATCGCTGTCGTAAAACGTTCGCTTCGACGGGATGTGCAAGATATCGTTTGGTAGTGCGTTTCCGTTCGCTCGGTAGAAGTGACATTTTGGATTTCTTGGTCCGAAGGGGGTGGATATATTCATTACACGAAAAGGATCTGATGTGCTTGGGGGTGGAGAAGTACGCAGTACCTTTTTTTTTTTTCTCTCCTCTGTATCTCGCCGTTCCCACGGCACTTTTAGGTTTGTATCCTGGATCGTTTTGGTCGATGCACTGGTGTTTCCTTGGAGGTGGGTAAGTCCTTGAATCCCGAACCCTGGCTGTGGCCAGGCTGCTGATGGTTCTTAATCTTGAATCCCCCAGTCTGCCATGGCGCTAGAACTACCCTTCAATTTTCCTGTATAATTATCAGCCTCCCCCTCTTTTGAGTTTTGCCGGTTCGCACTTTTTACTGATTTAGTCTTCAGGGAAAAAAAAAAAGCTATTAGGCGATAGTTGGTTATTTTAAATGTTTCGAGAAGGAATCTGATAAAGCGGTCGATTTTATTTTCCAATTCTTTACGATTTCTCTTTCAACTTCTGGTTTTTGATTTGCGTCACCGGCAGAAGTCGGACTTGCAAATCGGTTGAGTAAGCCGATTCCTGTCAGCACGCCGAAACGGTGCAAGCCCCTGAAGAACAGCCAAACCCCCCCAAGCGACCTTGTTATTACCTGCGAATTTTGGTAGAAGCCAGTCAAAAGCTGCAATCGAGCTACTCAAAACGGTCGGCCGGCCGTCGACCGCGATCTACTTTTGTCTTGTACCCTGTGGATTAATACCTTATCATATCATATCTTCGACATGGTCGCCATATCGTTCTGGCGCAGCAGTTCCTTGCTGTTAGCGCTCGCGGGTTCCTTATCGACAGGTGTTGAGGCTCTGTCGTTGTATGATCGGGCGGCGGACGCTTTAACGAAAAGCGCGACGTTGGTGAAAAGAGCTGCGAGTGATCCGGTGCTGTTCCAATACAGCGTAAGTATTATGCCTTCTTCTTTTTATGTGCCTCGCGACAAGCTTTTGGGCTTTCTGCAGGTACGCATTGGCGGGCAGTTCTGATAATGCTATTGTTTGTTGGGTATAATAGATTCTTCGATACGCCTTCTATGTCAACCTCGAATTAGGATCGCGAGAAGATTCCGTCAACGTACGGTTAACGGACCAGCCATGGCTTTGGGTGGGATCCACAAAGCCGAGGAACTGCAGTCGTGAACTCAGTCGATATAATTATCTTCAGTGTGTTTATGTGGACTGGTCGGGTCTTTGTATGTGTATCACTCTGGACAATATATTGTTCGGTCCTGCTAACTATTGTTCTCGCAGATGACCCGACTCGATCGACCACGTTCAGGAACGTTTCGAACGCAGTTCTTAGCTTGACCCAATCCGACGACACTCGTTTCACGCGAGGATATTACGGAACGGATACCGTCAAATTCGGTCTCACATCGCTGGATAATGTTTATATCGGTGTTGCCAACAATTTCACACAGGCTCCGGAACTTGGAATCGGTGTTTACGATAATGACAGGCAAACTTTCCCGAGTTTCATGCAGTTTCTCTACCAGGAGAATGAGATCAAGTCGCTCTCGCACGGGCTGTATTTCGACTGGATGGGTATGTTTTCTGCCAGGTCACTGATATCGGACTAGGCCGACGGCTAACTTGCAATATTGATGTACAGAGAGAAACCAGAGTTACCTGAACTTCGGATCCGTTGATACCGCGAAATACGAAGGGAACCTTGTGACTTTCAACGCCTCTTCCACGGAGAGCGAAATCACGACCATCGAACTTCTCAGCGCTGCCTTTGGTACGCCAGGTGACATGGAAGAACTCAGACCGATCAAGAACCTGAAAGCCAACGTTGAGTTCAGCACCAGCCGTATCTCCCTTCCCGACTCTGTCGTTGCTACGGTCGTGAGCAAGACGGGCGCGGAGTACGATGACAACTGGGGCGGATACCTGGTCGATTGTGCCCAGCGAAGCTCAGATATGGTTTTTGAATTCAGATTTAGTGGTACCAACATCACCGTCGCCGCCAACCACTATATCCTTCCAGCGGTCGGCGTGCTTGGTTATCGTTATCAACTTAACGGAGAAGATGCTTGCTCTCTGCAGTTGAACCCGATGAGCAGTTATAGCGTCGCCACCAACCTGGGTTATGAGGCTGTACTCGGTACGCCATTCGCGAGACATACTTATCTCGTTCACGACTATGCCAACCGACAACTGAGTTTCGCTCCTGTCAAGTTCAATACGACGGAAACGAACGTCGTCGAGTTGGATTCTCGCGGTGTAGCGCCTCTTTATTCTGAACCACCAAGTCCTACAAACACAGATTCACCGATAACGGACTCCCCGAGTCCGCAGCCGACTATCACGAGTAAGAGCACTAACACGGGCGCCATTGCTGGCGGTGTAGTCGGTGGTGTCGCCGGCTTGTCTGGTATCGCACTTCTCTCATGGTTCTTGATGAGAAGGAGAAAGCAGAAGGAAAACGAGAATCTCCCGCCGCCGCCAATGATGCATAATCCTATGGGGCCTCCACCACCGGGACCAGGGCAGCAGACTACTTACAGCCATGTCCCTGCTTATGACCCCTCGAAAGGATACACGACCGCCCACAGACCGGTGAGCGAACTCGCTAGTACGCCAGCGTACAACTACCAGTCTTCGCCAGGAGGACATCCGCAGTTCGGAACCCCTTATCAAGAAAACCAGATTCCTTATCAAGAGAATACCGCACCGTATGGCTATAGCGAGGCGCCCGGGCAGCAGACATTCGCGCACGAGCTGCCATCTTCTCAGATCCGGTGATACTAAGAAATTTGGGTATTTCATACTCGTGTAAAGCGAGGAGAGTAGATTTTAGAAACTTTGGACTGTATTTTATGATAGCGATTTATTCTTCAGTTTGGTTTCCTTCTCATTCGATCTGTATATATTTTTAGTCATAGCCATCCTAGTTAGCTGATACCAGCGAAGTTGCATATAAACAATCCTCCGTCGTCTCGATATGCGCGTCCGGATCCGCTGCCCCGTTCCGACTGAATGAGGCTCCGAGCTTTTCTTTTTTTTGTGTTGCTCGCTGGGCCTTCCAGAAAAGTTTTAATTTGCCTCCCAAATTTCCTGGACTCATTCTCATCACCGTCATCACCACCGTCCCCCATCCTTCCGCCGTCATCAAAATCTCCAGGAGTCGTGTCAACGCTCGAGAGCACGTGTACGGCACGGTTACAACAGAAGCAGAGGCTATTTTCGGTTCTTACTCACATCTGCCGTACCAGGACAGAAGCCCCGCGTCGAGAATAGGATCCATTCGTTTCCGGCAGCCCGTCACACGATTAAATTCTACCCGCACATAAGAAACGAGACCATCTTCCCACCTAATCTTCTCCGCAAGAGAGAACACACAATCGAGCCACCGATCATATACGCGCAACCGATCGAAATCACGTATCGCAACTACCATGTCCGCGCTTGACATCGAAGCCCTCGTCGAGGAACCCTTCCGAGCTGAGGAAGCCGCGGAATCAAAAAGCCGAGCCGATCGATCCGGTTCCCACGACGATGAGAGTCGACGGAGTGATGCAGGTAGCACGAGATCCAGAAATAGGAGACGTCGTAGCAGGAGTCGAGAAAGCGAGAGGTAACAAATTTGCCCTCCCCTGAAGTTTCTGATATCCGTCTTATCGTAGTACTAACATTCGTGACACGATCTTCAGACACCGCTCGAGGCGCCATGACGATGATAGATACTCCGATAGGTATTCCTCTGGCAGAGACCGTGATAGGGAACGTGACCGAGATCGCGAGTATCGGGATAGAGATAGGGATCGAGAATACCGCGACCGAGACAGAGACAGAGATTATCGCGACAGAGACCGTGAGCGTGAGCGTGAGCGTGAGGAACGCTATAACTCCCGAAGACGAGAGCGTGAGTCTGAATATGATGATTACTACGGTCGTAGCCGTCGCCGCTCCAGATCCCCACATCATAGGTCAAAGTAAGCGCTCTCTGGAATCCAACCTTTGAATGTGTGGCTAACAAATCTATTTCTTTTAGATCCGGTTCCCCCAAACTCACCGAAGACGAGAGAGATAGACGCACTGTGTTCGTTCAGCAACTCGCTGCCAGACTTCGCACCAAGGAATTGATCGCCTTCTTTGAGAAGGTTGGAGGTGTCAAAGAAGCCCAGATCGTGAAGGATCGTGTTAGCGGAAGATCCAAAGGGTATGCCTTAAACTTGTTTCTTGAAATATGCATATTTAACTTTTGCTAACATTGAATATAGGGTTGGCTATGTCGAATTCAAAGAAGCAGAGTCAGTCCCTAAAGCTATCGCGCTTACAGGTCAACGACTGTTGGGAATCCCCATCATCGTTCAACTTACAGAGGCAGAGAAGAACCGACAGGCTCGTGCTGAAGGCGGCCAAAACAACAAAGACGAAAACCATCGCCACACTATCCCATTCCACAGACTTTACGTTGGAAATATTCACTTTAGCATCACCGAAAATGAACTTCAGCAAGTTTTCGCGCCATTTGGCGACCTTGAATTTGTTCAGTTGCAGAAAGAGGAATCTGGTCGTAGCAGGGGTTATGGGTTTGTTCAGTACGTCGTTCGATCTTGGCTCCAGACATCATTGTATTCTAACGCTAACACTCACACCCTAGGTATCGCGATCCAAACAATGCAAAGGAGGCACTAGAGAGAATGAACGGGTTTGATCTCGGAGGTCGCCTTATCCGTGTCGGTCTTGGCAATGACAAGTTCACACCTGAGTCTACTGCACAGATGCTCCAACGATTTAGTAACGGACAACAAGCGTACGAAGGCCGACAACGACACAACCAGAACCAAAACATGAACAGTAGCGGAGCAGCTAGCGCCTTGGACGACGCAGACGTCGCTGGAGTCAACTTCAACAATTTTAGTCGAGATGCTTTGATGAGAAAACTTGCCAGAGTTGAAGAGCCTATTCCCGAACAAAATGGCGATGCAAACGGAGACGCCAAGCAGCGACGACCAGCTCCAGCACCACCTAAACCTCAAGTTACGACGAACTCTACCGTGGCCAGCAGATGCGTGGTTGTGAAGAATATGTTCGATCCTTCTGAGTACGTCCATTTCTCTCCTTTCATTTATATATAGACTAACACACGCTTCTAGGGAGAACGGTGACCATTGGGTTAAAGATCTAGAAGAAGACGTTAAAGCTGAATGTGAAACTAAATACGGTCACGTAGTGCACATCTCTGTCGACCCAAACTCTTCCGGCGACGTTTATATCAAATTCGACAAGATTGTTGGTGGCGAGAAGGCCATTCAAGGTCTCAATGGTAGATTTTTTGGCGGGCGCCAAATCTCGGCCCTCCCAGTGGTTGACGCTGTTTACAGCAGCTTGTTCTCCAGGGTCAAGGCCATGTAAGGGAATTGGTACGAGTTGCATGGTATGATGGTGACACACTCTCACCGGAACGAGAATCTTCGCAAGACTCACTCTTGAGCAAAGGACTAAACGATTTCTCGGCAATTTCTGGCGATTCACGCCTATTTCGCGGTCACAAAATTCATCGTATGCACCTTCACCCTGACCCTCGGAGGACAGTCAAACTTCAAAATCGTTTTATAGGAACCGGCAGAACCTATTTCTTCCCTCGCCAAAAGTTTACACGCATATTTTAATTACGACAGCTTTGTTCAAGAAGCACAGTCAGTGATGAGCGAGGTTTGGTAACTCTTTCCAATCGTCCCTTGTCAACAATTGGACGGACCAAGAGATTATTATCTATACCTCACCGATGATTTGCTTTCTAGGTCCTCTCGCTTATACGGTTTCGATTGTAACTATTTTATTGTGCTGACTTATTTTCGCTATCTTGTCTTGTCTGCTCTGTTGCTTTCTTTTTCTTGGCTACACTTACACTCATCTCTTACATCATGTCTAGGGGAACGATGCGAAGAAAACGACCGTGATTTGTAGTCGGAACGTAGGTCTAGTCTTTTACTTTATTGGTCTCTGATGAGGCAGTAGAGGATCCTTTTGCTTCTAGACTCACTTATTTGCTATATTTTGTGGAAAATAAAATTACATAAAAAATTAATTTTACCGTTTTGGGTTGAATGAATTTGCACGTTCCAAAGTTTTACACTCTCAATATGGCTCGCTGCTGGCTTGACAAATTGTGTGAATCTCGAAACCTAGAGTTATCCTAAAGGCCTAGTCATGTACTACAAGAAAATCAACTTTACTTGCCATGAGACAAGAACCTTCGCAATTGAACTCTCGCACCTATCGACACACTAACGCGTTTACCATTCATACACGATGCGTAGATGATCGATAGTCGTATGTTTCATTATCAACTTAGCAGCGACTCGCTAAAGCCGGTACTACCACAATGGCGCGACGAAGCGGCCTTCTGGGGATCGCTCTACTCTACGTTCTCCTCGCATTACCAACATTTACCGATGCATACGCCTGGGCATTCCTTCGACAAGCCGACACAGCAGCCCTCGAAGGCCACGGTCGACGAAGAAATGTCGCATCAGGAGAAATCTACGGCCCGGACCCACGACCGTGCGCAAAAATCAACTACGGCAAAGGACCACTCGGCGCCGTAAACCTCAGCATGATCGTGGGAATCAAAGTCTGGACGGTGCAGATGTGGGGTCGCGGACCGTACGCGTGGGCGTTCTTTTCGGGAACGAACGCTTGTTTCGGGGCTGGGATGAAGCCTTCGCTTGTGGCTTATTTTTATCCTGATAAAGGGGATATGGATACTTTACAGGTTGCGGATTGGGAGGGTATCGCGAGGGCGACGAATAGGTTTTGGAAGTACGGATCTTTCGAGGAGTTTCAACCGGGGTCGGCGGCGTGGAAGAGGTATATCGATGGGTATAATCTGGAGCCCGGGCAGATTCTTTTCGATTCGGCGTGGGGGAACGGGGATACTTTAAAAATCGTTGATTCGAGGTTGGCGTCAGTGAGGCTGTGGGATACGAAGAATTTAGGCGTCAGGTTCAGCGAAGAGCCTTGGGTTTTGAGGAACGAGGAACTCATGACGAGGTTGGAGAATGGAGAAATTTCGTTATCACAGTTGGCGAAGGTTAAGCCTTCGTTTATCGATGGCAGGAGAAATGCTTTGCCTACTACTACGTCTTTATGGGATACTATATTGAACGGTGAAAGTTTCAATCGAATAGAGGAAGTTGGTCCCCCTGAGTTGGAAGGGGACGTGAAAGTCGAAGGGTTTGTGAAACAGGATCCTTATGCCGTGGATTTGACCGGTGAGATACAAGAGCTAGTCAAAGAAGAAGACGACGCGATGGCCGATATTGAGGGTCAAATTCAATACGAAGATATGAAGTTTGAGGACATGAAATATGAAGACATCGATTCCGAAGAACTCCGAGACACCAAGGAAGAGAATTTCAGGGAAGAAACTGATGAACAGCATATCAAGAAAGAAGAGGTCAAAGAAGAGGTCAAAGAAGAAGTCAAAGAAGAGGAAGTTGCTATCAAACAAGAATTCATCAAGGGCGATAGGGATACTGTTGTGGACGCAGAACAAACCTACAATTACATATCGGGTCCTATCAAGCAAGAGATCATAACAGACATCGAAATCGAACCTACTACTCAAACAAAATCTGAACAGAAGATCGAAGATGAATCTTCAGCGGGAGGACCATCCTCCAACTTCGTTTGGGGAAACCTGGGTGATATCCCAAGATTCGATCCTCTTCCAATTCACAACCCCCCAGGGTTCGATAACACGGATCCGGAAGCATTAGCTCAAATCGTCCGGAACCTCGAGCAACAATACGCCATCGCGGATGTGGGGATGAAGCGTGTGATGGAAGGGAGTTGGGATTGGGTACAGATGGTCGAACAAATGCAGCGCAGCGGGCTAGATGGGAAAAACATGGATTTAAAAGATAGACTCAAGATTCGCAAGATCATGAGAGAGAAGCAAAATATCAGGGATATGGAAAGAGCGTTTACGCTGGAGGAACAGAGGCTTCGCGATAAAGGTGTGCTAGATGTGGATATACTTGACGCCGTTGGTGATGCTAGAAAGGGAAGGAAGGCGCCAAGAGCAAAGACTATAAGACTTTCGTCCCCAAAGGCGAGAAATGAGGAAGAACGGATTCTTTTAGACGAATTAGAAGATATTGTTGTAGATTCTTGGCAGAAGAAGAAAAAGAAACAAGGATAGAAATGGTTTGTAAACGTTTATCTCAAAATACCTATAACTTAGCCCTTCGATTTTGATCCCTCCTTTTCGAAACATGTAGCATTAGCCGAAAAGGAAATTTTTAAACGGGACGCATAAAAATGTATCATCAAGTATCTGCTTAGCTCGAACCTCTATACCGTGCTATAACTGTTATTGGTCCAGGGCCAGTTAGATATATGTTTACCATTACTTAGGATATTCCCCAGAGGTGTCAAGATGGTGTTTCGGGCGCTAATCCCCTCAACGTAAATCTACGTAAGGTTTATATATTATAAAAAGAATCGGGGAATTTCATCTCGATTATCTAGCAGAGCATCTCTCTCTATTTATCGGATATACTAGAATCTTGCGAAGCGATGTATTCATACCTATTAATATACCTTCTCGCGGTACATGCATCGGGGTTCCTAATAAATTTCCAACATTCTACAACTCCGCTACTCCCCGAATCGAAAGAATATTTCAAAAGCGAACCAACAAATCACTATTGTAACGAAATAGTAGCGAGCGAAGATCATGAGATCGAAGCGATAAGAGTCCGCAGTGGCGGTACCGAAGGCGGTCCACCTCAAGCTATTGCATTTTACACCGGCGAAGATTGCACGGACGTCAATATCGCGTTGGTAGTTCGCTACTACCAAATCTCTGGCAATATCGAACAAACTATCGCTCCTGGACTTACTAGGACGGAATTAACAGATCAAACATACCAGACGAACTCACATGCACCACGGTTTTATACTCTAGTTGAGAATATCGGGTATACTAGTTCATTATGGGGCTTAATAACACAGCTTGGCTTAGAGCCCGGTGATGCCGCATTTCGATATTCTTCGGAGAGTGGGGCTAGCCAATGGCGTATCGCAGATGGAGTGGTCGTGGTAGAGGAGAATCCTAAATCTTTACAAAATAGCCAAGGGATAACTTATAAGTCTCCGTTACCGATGAACGTATTCGAAATGGACGACGAAGACCGATTACAACTACAAGATAAATGGCAGAGACTCTCAGAACAATTCCCTGTCGCGGAGAATTTATTGTTGGACCAAAACGCGGCGCCTGAAGATCCTAAATCAGATTGGAGAGCGGATGAAATCCGAGCTTATAATAGGAAAATAAAGATTGGGAAAATTGCGAGACAGAGGAATGGATATGGTCCTCCACCGAGTAGGAAAAATAATCCAAACATGATTGAGATGAACCCTATGGTGAACTATGCGGGTCAGTCTATTCTGGAGGATTTGGAAAGACAGCAGAAACTCACTGTTGAGGAGTATCTGAATGATCCTGACTGGGATTTATATTTGCCTGGCGACACAAGATCAAAAAAATCCAAGTAGTATATAGAACCAGTAACTTGTATACTTATAGATAAGTATCTAAGTATCTAAGTTGTATATCTAGCCAGGCTAATGCGCAACCAAAAGGATTAATACACTCACCATTCCTTTCAGAGATAGCGACAAGAGAGGTAAATTGAGATAGTTAAATAAATTATATCTTCCATTAGTCACAGCTGTGAGATCTTGAGAATGGTGAAAATACTGTCACAGCGCGGCACACACTCGATAATCAAAATTCGATCAGAATCGCAAATTGCTTCAAGGATTCAGTTTGTCTAAGAAATAACAAGCCGTTTTAGCCATCAATGCATTGGAACTCACGATTTACGAAATATAGTACGACACTTCAAGAACAGACAACATGGCGCTCCCCTTTATCGTCATCTTTGTAGCACTCGCTTTATTAGCTGTGGCCCAAACCATAATCGGTCTCGGGAACCAAACCATAGCTCCTATCTCCGTGCCGTTAAGTACAAGGAACGGATGGTGTTTATCTCAAAAGGATACTTGTAACACCCTCTGCAACAATGCTTGGGAGATAAACGACTGCGACACGGATACTCTACAGGTTAAGTGTGACTGCAGAGATGGCTCGTGTCCGAATCTCGCGCTGTACATGAACACCCTGCCCTTCTATATTTGTCAGCAGTACATCGCCCAATGCGTCGCTGGTGAGTTATATAGACAATTATATTGATCAAAATTCGGCGCTTTTCAAAAGCTGGCTAAAATGAATGATTATCAGGAAACGCGACTGAACCGGACTTACAAAGTATGTGTCGGGACACGAATACGTGTGGTTCACTGGAAGCGACGCTTGACGTAGAAGTAGCCGTGGAACCGGAGCGCTCTAGCTCACCGACTTCGATAAATACCATACCATCGAGTACTCTTTCAACTACTTCAGCTACTTCAACAACGGCGACAAACTCAGGCCCATCGTTCGGATCAACCACCCCCATTGATGGAAATCCGACGCAAAACCCTGGGGTTCAGAATGGTAATGTTATTAGCGAATCGGGGATTAGTAAAGGGGCACTCGCTGGCGCAATCTTCGGAGGAGTGGCTGGCCTAGTATTGCTAGTTTGAGATTATTAGTAATACAGACGAAATTACAGAGTTCAATTTAAGATTGTAGAAAGGGTTCTTAAGGGACAAGAGGAAGGGAAATCCGTAGGTGGTATCGGCGATACACATGTTGGCGGAATCGGAGATTCTATTCCGACATATTTCCCAAACAATTGAATCTGAATCGCGACAATTAATCTTCGTTTGGTTCTAGCCTAGTCATTCAAACTTTTATTCCAGAAATTACTAATATAAATTATGTACTATACAGCGAGTTTATACAAATGTGCAGAGATCACAAAAGATAGTAGCTACCTCCCAGTACTAATAACTAGACAAGTTGCCGGTTTAAATACCTGAAATCTACCCTCGAAATGCGCTAGCCGACTAATCTGGTGTAACCAGTGTGGAGAATCATTGTTCCTTGCATCAACAAACCTGCAGCTTCAAATCAAACGCTCCGATCTAAACTCTGCGCCAGACACATCTCAAAATACCTCCCCTTCTTCCTTAACAACTCCTGATGCGTCCCTTGCTCCGCGATCCTCCCATTAGCAAAAACATAAATCATATCCGCCTTAACAACCGTACTCAACCTATGGGCCACGGCGATAGTAATCCTCCCGGTCTCCCCCTTAGCCTCATCAATCGCACCCTGCACAAGCCTCTCACTCTGCGTATCCAAAGCGCTAGTCGCTTCATCCAGCAACAAAACCCTAGGATTCCGAATCAACGCTCTCGCGATGGCGATACGTTGTCGTTGTCCGCCGCTGAATTGCGCGCCGTATGATCCGCAGGGGGTGTTGAACCCTTCCGGTAATCCCATGATGAAATCGTAGGCGTTAGCCATTTTACACGCTTTTTCCAGTTGTTCTTTTGTCGGGTCTTGTTCTAAGCCGAGGGATATGTTTTCTTTCACGGTACCTTGGTATAACGTTGGTTCTTGTTGGACGAGGGATAAATGGCGGCGGTAGAGTTTCGGGGAGAGAGTTTTGATGTCTTGGGATCCGAGACGGATGAAGCCGGATGTTGGGTCGTAGTAACGTTCGAGGAGGGATATTATGGTGGTTTTACCGCAGCCGGAGGCACCTACGAGGGCGATGAACTTCGATGGTTCGATCTAGATACTTTGTTAGTAATGTCGAGTTATTTCAATTGAGATGAGGTGCACATACGCTGATATCAATCCCCTTTAGGACTCGGTTTTGCTGCCTCTGTGGGTAGGAAAAGTCCACGGACTCAAGAGCAAGATCGTTATCGCCATCGGGTCCTTTATCCTGGTTATCTGGAGTGACAGCGATAGTTGGTCTCAAAGTCCTCAGCCAAAGGATGTAATTAGCACCTTCAGCGGCCTTTGTTAAACTGGTCGTGTATCCGAAAAACTGCCCCGCCGCCTGACCCGCGAATATGACTCCGATAAATATGATATAGAAGTCCGAAGCATTATATTCACCCCTGACGAGGAGTTTCGCACCGTACCAGAAGCCCAACGCCATGGCCAAGAAATCGAGGGATTGCGAAATAGAGTAGAAAAACATCCGGATTAACACCGTCCTGAAGGAATTGAAAACGACTTCGCCCAGCTTTCCTTTGAAGCTCTCGAGAATTTGTTCTTCAAGCGTTAGAGAAGCTACTGTTCGGATTGCAGCAATCGCTTCACTGGCAATCGCGGCGCTTTGAGCGAAACGGTCCCCGTTCGATTCGTCCAACTTAATTTCAAGACGGATACGATAGTAACCGGCAGCCATGAGAGGTACCATACCACCAGCGATTACGACAAGCGAGAGTTTCCAACCGAATATGAGTGCCATCAATGAGCTTCCAAATACGTTGAAAACAACCATCAACATCAACGGCAAGTTCATGGATATTAATTCTGTCAACTGCTGCGGTAAAGCTGATAACTTGGCAGTAAGAGCTCCGGAAGCATTCTCTTCGAGATCGTAAAATATCATGTCTTGTCGTAACGCGATATCCATAATCTCCTTACGGTATTTGTGACTGATGGTTTGGGCTTCGAGATTGACAATCCAACCCATTGGTGCGTAGACGACGACATTACCTAAAGCGAGGACAAAGAACATCAACGCCCAGAAATTCGCTTTGCTGAGAGCTTCGTCTTCGGGAAGAGTGAAGACGTTCAAAATACGGGAGAAGAGAATTGCTTGGGCCGGGTAAACACCAGCACCAGCTGCTGCGAGCAAAACAACGAACGCCATTTGCCAGTATACGCCCTTCTGTTCTGCGAGGAGAATCCAGATGCATTTGAAAATCCCGTAGTGTAGGGTACCCTCTGTCGCTGCCTTTCTCGCAGCAGCCGAAGCCTCCGCTCTCGAAGCGACAGTTTTAGTCCGACTAAGTAATAACTTCTCATCTTCGTCTTCTCCGTCCTCCTGATCGGAAGTCCAGCCGGCTGATTTTTCGCCCCTATCTCCGAGATCTTGGGCGCGTACGAGAGCAGCGTAGTGTCTATCCAAAGCAACGAGCTCATCATGGGTTCCTTGTTCCACAATCTCACCGTTGGCCATCACCGCAATATTCTCTGCTCTCTTAATAGTAGAAAGACGATGGGCGATGGTAACAGTGGTTCTTCCTTCAGATACACGGTTGAGGGCATCTTGGACGATTTTTTCAGCTCTAGGATCTAGCGCGCTAGTTGCCTCGTCGAGGAGTAGGACTTTGGGATCTGAAATGATACTGCGGGCGATGGCTATTCTTTGCTTTTGTCCTCCGCTAAGCTTGCTCGCTCTCTCGCCTACCTGTGTGTCATAGCCGTCCGGTAGCTGAGTGATAAAGTCGTGAGCGTTACTCAAGACACAAGCCTCTTCCACTAACTTTCGTTGCTCTTCGATTGGTAAAGCACGTTGGTGATCCAGAAGACCCCTGGAGACGTTCTCGAATACACTACCGGCGAAAAGAACTGGTTCCTGTTGTACCAGTCTGATCTGAGATCGTAGCCACTTGACATTGTAATCCTTCAATTCTTTGCCATCGAGCTTGATTGATCCCGACGAAGGTTCATACCAGCGTTCTAGAAGTCCAACGCAGGTACTCTTGCCCGATCCACTAGCGCCAACCAAGGCGGTCGTCTTACCCGCGGGGAATTTGATGGTGAAGTCTTTCAGGACTTGAGCTGTAGGTCGGGATGGGTAGGAAAAATCGACATTGGTAATTTCTATATCTCCAGCACACGAGTCGGGTTTGTCGCCAGAGCTATCGAGAGGGTCTAGTTGACTAGGAGTATCGAGGATTGCGAATAACTCAGACGCTGCGGCAGCGGCGCCAGCTAGTGCTAAGAATTGTGGTGATATGACTGTTAAAGAGGTAGCTGCAATCATCATCGACAACTCGACACTGTCAGCGAGTTAGCGTTTCGACTTCGTGATCCTGACATTGCTAGTGAGCCTGTACTTACGTAAATACGGTTCCGACGTCGGAAATCTCACCACTCCTGTACATCCGATGCCCTTGCCAAAAGGCGAGCGCCGTTCCGGAATAAGTACAAAAATACTCCGAGGAGAATAGAACAGCATATATCGGACTCTTCTTCCTCGCAACCTTCTCGGCTTTTGCCAAATACTCATCATACTTCTCCAACATCTTATCATGCGCAAAGAACGCATGAACAGCTCGAATCGATGAGAAAGTTTCCTGCGCGAGAGCGGAAGCCCTGGAATATAACTTCATAATCAAAGCTTCGTTGGTCGAATCGAGCGCGACGCAAATACTGACGACGATAACGATAACCGGAACAACCGTCATTGTGATGAGTGCTAGCTTCCATTGCGCGACGATGGCAACCACGAACGCTGACACAAACATGGAAATCGATTGAACTACCAAAACGAGCTTTTCGGCGATACCGGAGTTGATTCTGTTACCGTTAGTAGTAACCTGGGTAGCCGTCGCGCCGTTTCCAGCTTTATCGAAATGCGAGATTTCCAATCGTATCAGATGGCTCAAAAACGTCTGTCTGACGTTTCTGACGGTTCGGGTTGCGGCTATGGTGATACAAGTGGTTGAAATATACGTCGAAACAAACCGACCGATGAATAGGTAGATGAAATATACCGCGTATTGATTCACATCACGTAGGAATGCATCGCCGGCATCCGGTGTCGTAGCGTAGGCGTTGAATTTAGCGGTGAATCGGCCGAATATGATTGTCATCAACGGCATTGCGGCTCCACTCGCGATGGCAGTTAACATTGCGACCGCGTAGAGTATACGGTCGGCTGTCGAAGCGAACGTGAAGACTCTCTGTTATACATCCACGTTAATATCGAAATACAATGGTATTTAGGGAAGGGTATTTACCCAATACGCCCCGAAGCCGCCGCCTTTTTCTTCCTCTTCTTTCTTTTTCTTAGCATCCTCTTCGGTTTCATCGAGGATGGCTATACTTGCTTCACCGCTATTTCTAGAATTGGGAGTGTCTTTTGGTGTCATGATCCCTTCCTCTTCCAACTTTTCCACGTTGGGTAATGTAGGCCCACTTGACGGTGAGGTCGACATTTTGCAAGATATTAAAAGACCGCGAAGGCCCCAATGTCCAAAAGACCAAACACCAGAGCGATTTATGAGTCCAGAGATATATCCTCCTAGGTAGCCTGTATTTATTCAGGTAGATAAAATGGATTTGTGAATCTGCGCATTCGCGATAAAGTTAGCCCGAACCGTGTGTTGAAATGTTGGATCCTTACATAAGGCCTTACATAACCCTTGTCCCTGTCTCGAATCTGCGATCCAGAGAAAAATAGATGGCAAGAAAAAAAAAAAATCTATTGGAAGACACCTGATTCGCAGAGCGTGTATACGTACGCTATGCGAAAACAACCTTTCCCAAGATACGCCGAGGATAGTGTATAACGTTATGAGAAAACGAAAAAGGAGAAATATGAATACCCGAGCAAGTGAAAGAAAAGACCGAGTAAATGGGACTAAATATATCGCAAAAGATGTTCTATTAAAGATTGATATTGAAGATCGGTAAATTATAGCATATTAGAAAAAAGCGATCGCAGAAATCGCGATGCCTTAAAAGCGTAGCTTAGAAGGTTGAAAAGATCCCAAACGGGGGTCTCGGGGTAGGGCGATAACTGGTTTTGCGGCGGAAAGGTGCGCGGAGTCCGAGGAATCCGTGGTGCAAATGTCCTGTCGCGCAGGTTTTTGAGGTGCGCGGCAAGTCGCTTGGCGGGGACGAACTTGGCTGCTCTAAATTAGCAGAGCCGCTTGGCGAGATCCGAAGAATGTTTCGGAGGCCGAATGATTCATTGTGACTTTCTCTTGGTCATATTCCGGACTTTGACCGTGTCCGTCTTGGAGATGCTTGGAATCTTACCATCATGGAGAGGTGGAGGAGTCATGTAATTACAGGGGCTGTGAATGATCGATGCGTCCGAGCCTGGGAGGAGAGTTTGATATTACATCATGACTTTTCGGACGCTGCAAGGGTGCTCAACCGACGCTTTTGGCAACCTATGTGCGCCTGTAGCAGTGGCGACGAGCCGCATAAGATACGTGAATTTTTAGAATGTTACAAGGTAGTGATTCTCATGAGATAAAAGAGTATTTATTTGCTTCAATTGAAGTGACTAAGACGTATAGTGATGGATTAAACTAATGCTAAACATACGATTTCAGATCACGATTACATTTACAACGAAAGTCAAGGATACCAACACCAGATCACGGTGTCGCCTCCTACAAATCTCCCCTCTACGTTGACGCCATTTATTCTAAACTGCCCCGGGCTACAGACAGACGGTATACCATCGAGCCGTTCGGAAGCCAAAATAAAAAGGATACCTGCTTTGCAGGGCGAGACCTTGCGACATTCAATATTCTACTTGGGCAGGGCGGAACCTTGCTACTTCTCTGCAAGTTTGGTTGTGGGAGGGTGGGGTGGAAACCTTTATCATTGTTCCAAGAATTGTATTTCGTATCATCATAAAGTCTCTCGCCTGAAACTCCGTGGTAAAAGCAGAAAGGTGCGAAGGTGTGAAAAGTCCCATTAATGGTAGGAGTAAGGAATATATGACATGAGAAAGTGAAAAGCTTTTGATAGGTATCGAAGGTAAAGCGTTTACCGATTGGACTTGGCGACACTACGATAACAGTCAAGTCAGTAAGGGGAGGCATCAAGGTAGGCAAGACGTCAGCTTGTACGTACCGCTCGAGTTCGTCCTTCTTCTTGATGGCATAAGAGTTGGAGGAACCCTTGGCAGCGTTGATCAACTCTTCGGCCAAGCACTCAGCGATCGACTTGACGTTCCTGAAGGCGGCTTCACGGGCACCGATGGTCAAAAGATGGATGGCCTGGTTGACACGACGGAGAGGAGAAACATCGACGGCTTGACGTCTGACGGTACCAGCGCTTCCGATACGGGTGGAATCTTCACGAGGACCGCAGTTGACGATGGCATCGACGGCGACCTGGATTGGGTTGAGGTCGGTGAGGAGGTGGATGATTTCGAAGGAGTGCTTGACAATTCGGACGGCCATGAGCTTCTTGCCGTTGTTGCGGCCGTTCATCATGAGGGAGTTGGTGAGACGCTCGATGATTGGGCACTTGGCCTTGCGGAAGCGCTTGGTGGCATAACGACCAGCGGAGTGAGGGATGTAAACTGGGGCCTGGATCTGGATGTAGTCCCTGTGAAGATGTTAAAACTGGAACTGAAGGTATAAAGAATCGATTGAAATTCGTACTCAAGGGAGATGTCGGTGACGCGAACATCTTCGTAGCTCCACTTGTTGAAGAGCTTGATGGAGCCAACTTCGTCGGTGACATCCTTTGGAAGGACGTTGCTGAGGGCGACTGGAGCCTCGACTTCGACTTCTTCAACGTCGGACATGATGACTGATGATGCGATGTTAGCGGTAGAGATAGAGGTACCGATGCGGGCAGCTGTCGTTGGCGATAGTGTTTGGCGGAAGTCGAGGAATTTTGCGTGGAGGTTCTGTCGAAAGATATTGCGAGAGTTGACGAAAGCCGAAGGAGGGCTGTCGTCCATTGTGGTGTAGTGAGTGGAGGGCAGGGCTGGAGGACCTAATCTTATCCGATTAGATTGATCTTATCTTGGATCCGCAAACTGGTTCAACGCAACAACACACTTTTCGCGGACAAACAGCCGCGCCAAGTCGCCTGAACATCAGGCCGCCCTCTCAATGAAGCGGACGCATACGCAGACCTATATCGCTGGACGAGGCCTATATGATGAATAATCCAGTGGGATTGAAGAAACGTAATGACCGCGCAGCATCATGACGATGGAGCCCCACTGACTACGGCCTCCCCGGATTCCGCCAGCCAGTTTCATCCGAAGCTCTTTGTTTCAGAAACACCAAAGACGCAATGCACGGCAATCTGCGATCGTTGAAACGGAGCCTCTCCATACGAGCCTCGGATGGCATCTGAGATGGACTGACGAAGCCCTCATTACGTAGCTCCAGCCACTTGTAATTTCTACCATCACCAGCTGACCTAATCCCCCATTCACACCGCCATCGTCATCGCTTCTTCCGTCCCAGTCGTTTTGTGTTCCCGCATGCGCGGCAGCGCCGCGTGGAACATGTGCGCCAAGAATGTCGAGTTCGTTCCTTCTTCGGTGGTTACAACCCCGGACCCCGCGGACACCGTTCTTCAATATAACTCTCGGGGTACCCTTCCGCAGGATTCAAACTCCCAAGTAGGCCCCGCGGACTTAGGACTGACTAAAGCCCCACGGAGTCCGAAATTATCCAGACCTCCATTACCAAGACATTTTATCGTAATAAATTTTTTTCTAATTTTTTCGGTTTAAGAAAAGAGGGAAGAAGGATGGATATGCCCTTTCACAGTATGGACGCTGGTGGACCCAGTGGTCTCAACATGTCGCCGGCTGTGTTGACCCAAGCTGTATGTTTTTATACCAGTATACCTATTATATGCATAGTTTGATCATGCAAGGTACATACCTCGATGGCTGACAGAATACAATGCCGTATCCGCGTGCGCAGTGCGAGAACTGTCGGCGGCGAAAAGTGCGTTGTTCCTCCCAAAAATATCACAAGATGCACGTTCTCCAGGATTGAGAACGGGAGGAGGCTTATTGTTATTTTATCGCTGAGCCCCCCTTCCTTCCTCTCCCCATGGAGTGCACGGAGTCCTAGTTTCTGATCCTTTTTTCGCCGACTTGCGCCGATGTATAGGTAAAATGTAACCGGCAAGATCCATGCTCAAATTGTATAACTTCGAACCTCGAGTGCCGGCCTGCGAAGCGTATCGTCGAACATCGCCCGCGAGTCGTTCTCTCCTCCAATTAGTATGCGATATAACTCTTCAAGATAAAAATGACACGCGCGTTAATAATCTACTACGACAGTCAAAGATCAATCGAGGAAATCAACAGCCGACTGATCTCGATCGAACAGCTGGTCAAGAGTCTTTCCATCAATGATCCGGTTCATATGACCGATTACCGCAGATCGAAGAGTGAAGTCGAAAATGCGAAATCCGATAACATCTCACTATTCTTGCCGTCGAAGCATAACAGTTCTCCGTCGGATAGTATGAGCACCTCGGTACAAACGCCTACCCCTGCATCCTTCGAAGGCGATTCATCGTTCGCGACGCAGACCGTATTAGCCGGAGAACTTGCAGGGATATCAGCCAGTCGGAGCCAACAGTCGACGGAGATTCTAGATGCCCTAAGCTCGTTGAAGGATTTGATGAATACCTCGTCCGTGGATGGGTTATCAACTGGATTTGATGATCTTTGGTTTGAAGCAGATGAAAAGCCCAAGGCCTTACCTCCAATGGACCTTCTCCCAGCGCAATTTGTCATTACGTTATTACGGAAACTAAGAGGTAGGATTGCTTTATTCTTTCCAATCTCTGAGAATGTTTATTGAATATATTCTTGTTTAGAGTACCCATCCGTCCATTACTTGGCGTACGCGATGCGCGATCAAATGGCTCTCGAAAAATTGTGCCAATCCGTATATTTCCCCACGGAGCCGGTTACCCTAGGTCAACTCACCACCATGCACGGCCTTTTGCTCTTCTTACTCCAGGAATACGTAGCGCTCAACGATCCGATACTCAAAGGGTGGGATGCTTTAGCCTTCATAAGGCTCTGCGAGAAGAATCTACATATCGGTTGTCAGAGTTACGAAGTATTGGCAGTGCCCAGCGTCGATAATGTCAAATCCCTTCTACTAGGGGTTGTTTTTGCGCAGCTATCATCAAAGCCGTTACTTTCGTGGACGCTTTGTTCTGCTGCGGCACGACACGTGCATACTCTGGGCTACCATCGTGAACGCTCTTTCAAGGGCGATAGCCCTGAGCTAGCGGACGAGAAAAGACATCTCTTCTGGTCGCTATACGGCATCGATAAGAATTTATCTCTCAATCTCGGACGTGCATCAAACTTTCAAGACTTCGATATTGATACGGAGTACTTTTCGATTTCGACTAATGAGGCTGTTGCGCCTTGGGACCGTGCGTCTGTCACGTTCATCTATTTAGGCAGGCTTCAAGGAATGGTCTACGATCAACTCTATTCTGCGACAGCCCTGAAAAAATCCCAGGCCGAACGACTCCAAATCATCGCTGACCTCGACGCAAAACTGATTCCCTGGCTTGAAGAATGGCGTGAAATTCAAAGTCTTATAATGGTAAAAGCTAGATGTATTTTATCAAACAAATTCGGTGATACTGATAAATGTCCTGCGACAATAGGCGCCGGATGCATCCCGCCCCATCTATTATCCGGAATACTTTGATCTCTTCTTCGGACCTACCGATATCATCTACTACTCTGTCCAAACCACGCTCCACCGTGCTGCGTCAATGGGAGAAGGCACCCGTACTACTGAAATTACCGCCGCGTGTTTCGAAGCTGCGACAGCTAGTCTCCGGTCCCACCTCAAGTTCCTCCCGATATTCCGAAATAAAGCCGGATTCAATCAAATGGATACCTACGTATCTTGGTCTGTTCCTTCTTTATATTGTAGTTTATCTTATGGCGAATGCTGATTATTTGGCATAGGATTCTCTTGTATACGTCGTTCACACCACTCATCGTCGTGTTTTTGCATTCCATTGCGTCGAATTCTTCGACAGATGTCAAGTTACTCCAAGACTTCCTCGATTCAATCGAGCCAATCGCAGACGTGTCCAAAGATTCGAAAAGGCTATGCGAAGTGACCAAAGTTTTCTGTCGCGTCGCGAAAGCGCTTGTCGAAAGCCATCATCAGCATGCTGCAGGTGTTGCGCTGGGTACTTATTCGCACCAATCGAACACGTTATTGCTGCCGCAGGATGATAATATCATGAACCTCGGAGGCGAGGGGTTGGGGAGGACTGAAGGGGTGAATATGTATGGTCAGTTACCGGATATTTTCATGCAGGACTTCGAAGGAGAGGAAGGTGCTGGGTGGAGTGAAGGGGACGTGGAGGCGATGAGCACGTTTTTTGGGAATTGGATGGGGAGTTCGGGGCCAATTGTCGATATGTTGAATCTCGATTTCAGTAGCTGTTTTTAAGATCGGGAAGGTGGAAGACGGGAATATTTTTTCTCTTCTCTAATTCAGTGTGCAGGGTATGGTACACGGTTAAGTAATAATATAGCATAGGCCGTAATGTAATGGTATTGTTTATATAGCATCGAACTCTTCTCCGCACGCGTTAGATATCTTATTTGTCCATCGTGACCTCAAACTTTTCGCTGAGCCTTCCGCTTCAAGCCCAGCGCTTGTCAGGAATGACATCAAACGGACGGGGTATCGGAATTCCCCATCAGGTAAATATGCCAAACAATAGTCCAAGACCCCGCGATCCCAGCCACGACTCCCGATCGCTGACAGCCAATGGAGTCCCGAGTGGAAGTGGTGTCGCAGGGTTAAAATTAAGAATTATGTCATACTGTTCGTGCACGCTGCCAAGTCGGTCCAGCAACCGACGTCATACCAATTAGGCCATGACGAAAACAAGCTTTGCTGGGCGCGCGCAGCAAACTTCTCCTGTCTGCGCCATGAAAAAACTGCGGTGGCAGTAGAAATATATAAGGGAGGACGTTGCCACGACTTTTGGCAGAGAAATCTTGTCCCTTTCTTGGTGATCCAGCGCACCTCTTCAGCATCCGAAAGCCGCCTTTTCCATCGAGAGGTGTTGGGCCTGTGCTCTGGTAAAAGTCCCGTCGACAACGCGAATAAGAAAGACGCCGCAGAAATGGTCTTTGGACGAAATCACGCTCCCGCTGGAGCGCCCGTCGCGCCTAATGATACTGCTGCTCCCCGTACCAGCTTTTTCGGTCGTCGCGAGAAGCCGTCCGTTTCCAGTGCTGGAACAGCGAATAATACTGGCGTAGCTTCTTCTTCCCCATACGCATTCATCAACCGAAGACCCACTATTGGTGGTTGGTTCAAGACGATATGGTTGGATATCATCACCATGGCTGCTATGGGAGCTGTTGGTCTAGGGGTATGTGACAGATACCCTTTCTGTTCAAGTATCTGGATTTTGACTAACATACTGTCTAGGTTTACATGGCGCCTCCGGCACCAACACGAAGTTTCCCAGTTTATTTTAACAACGGGGAGATCGTATACCCCCAATTTGCATAGTAAGACTATCTCCCTCGCCACGAAGCCACTAAGGAGTTAAAAGTTACTAATATTTTGTGCAGTCCTCTTCGTAAAAATATCATCCCGATTTGGCTCGCGGCCTTTCTAGCCTCAATCATCCCCATCGTTTTCATCCTCCTCTTCCAAATCAAAATCAAATCCTTCTGGGACGTGAATAACGCCATCCTCGGTCTCCTCTATTCTTTAATAAACGCCGCTGTTTTCCAAGTCTTCCTTAAATGGTTGATTGGTGGTCTAAGACCCCACTTCTTAGCCGTCTGCAATCCGGATGTCACCGTGCCACCCACTTCTACTGTTGGAATTAACAACGATGGTGTTGATTTTACCAAGGAGGGTGCTTCTGGATTCGGATATCTCATGTTTACCAAGGCTATTTGCCGAGGAAACGAAGATGATATCAATGACAGTCTTGAGAGTTTCCCGTCCGGTCATTCGACGGCAGCCTTTGCTGGCTTCGTCTTTTTGTTCCTGTGGTTTAACGCCAAGTTGAAGGTAAGAATGTCCTGAAATGTAATTTTATATTTCATGCAATGTTAACTCTATGAATTACACAGCTATGGTCGAATTATCATCCCGCGATGTGGAAAATGATTTTGACATATTCTCCCCTCCTCGGCGCAACACTCATCGCGGGCTCCCTGACCATCGATGAATTCCACCATTGGTATGATGTTCTCGCTGGAGCAATCATCGGTACTATCTTTGCTTTCGGTGCCTTCAGAATGGTCTATGCTGCGATTTGGGATTGGAGGTACAATCACATTCCCCTCCCAAGAGGTGTTAATGGGATCAACTTCTCAAAGGGTCAGGGATACGGTGGATTCGAGAATGCTGTTGCTACGAGAAAAGCTGGCTGGGGAACTTTTGTTGAGGGAGACTTTTATCATGGAAGACATCATGGTAGGCATCACGGACATAGGGATAGGAGTAGGAGTACTGGCGGTGCCGCGTATCCGACTGCTAGAGGCGCGGAGCGTGTATAGAAAGTTGAACGGGTACAGGTTTCAGAAAGACGAGTGTGCTTGCAGTGCTCGCATGCGAGGAAGAATATGGTCAAAAGCCATGGAAATACCACGAATTTCATTTTCTTAGGTTTTCATCGTGGGCATAATACTTAATGACGGCGTAATTGCTTCGGGTCATTTTAGTCAGTGTAAACTTTAATTGAATATTGCGCAATTGTCGCGATATGATAGTTAGATGCAGTCGTGGCTGAGAAGATAAGAGATAATTATATAGTGAACTCAACGAGACGTCCGTGTAAAGGAAAAACGTATCAATATCGTGAGTCTATGAAATTGTAGGCCATGCGCTCGTCGTTATTCTCATTGGATCTGTAATCGACCGTAGTCATTGACATCAAGATGGATGTGGCTCCCCGTTTTTCTCACCTTATTTTCCTCCTCGCATCTTTCCACTCGACAGCCCACGCATGGAACTACCTCTTCACAGGCCCCGGCTACTCCGGCCCCGACCAATTCGAAAACTTCATCCAAGTAACCGAAGAAAACGACTACAACTGCTACGAAGCCGGCATCGATGTCCTCAAAGCGAAACCCGACCACATGTGGGTCGAAGTCCCCGTCGGCCAACCCCGGGCGCCCAAATACCTGGGCCTCTACGGGATGCCGTATAAACAATTATCCAAGCTGCCGGATAGGTATTCATACCTACAAGATCCGGATTACTACGGCTGCACCGACACGAATCTCTTCGCGATAGTAGCTTGGTATCAAGGGTTTCCGAATTTGCAAGACCTAGCGCTTCCGTATTTCAGTAACCATCTGACGCATATCCAAGCGATTAACCTCGATGAATCATCGGAGTTCGTGCGGGGTCTCATAGATAGATTCCAACCGGGGCAAGGGGAGCTGGTGGTGAGCAATTTAGCGGGCGATAATTGGTATAGCGAGGACGATGATATCGATTTATTACCCATCGGAGTTTTCCCGCCTCGGTATCGCGGCGGGGAGGATTGGATCCCGGATCCTGATATCATCCGGTTGGAGGACGCGTGGATACAGCAAGGTAACGGTCCGTCGGGGTATATCACCGATGTGGAGTACAAACGAGGGCAAGATCGGGTGAGGAGGTTGTTCGAAGGGTATGATAGTCCGAGTCCCGCTTATACGCACGAACAATTTTTATTCGGGAATAATGGTGGTCAGCAAGGTGGCGGGGATAGTATTCGCGATATCATCAAAGAGGAAGCGCTCGAGGATGAAGATGGGTCTCCTTTGCTTAACTTCAACCTTGGCGGGCCGGATATTCGTCTCCGAGAGCCGGAGGTTGAGAATGAGAATCGGATGGAGGAAGAGATGGAGATTCAATACGATAAGGAGCCTGAACCGCAGGAGGAGGAGAAGGAGCAGTATGGTGATGACGATGATATACAAGTAAAATTGGAGGATATGGATTTAGGATTGCTTTCCACGGATGATATTTATAGGATGATCGCTGATGGGTCTATCAAAAATTACGATTATGAGACGAGGAGGATACTTATTGAACGATGGCGGAATGAATCAGCACGGTGGCAGTGGGATCTTGAACAGGGCATGGAAAATGTGAATGTAGATGAAAATCCGGCGTATGATGTTTGGCAGTTCCTCGGGATGCAGAGTCCGCAGGAGGACGTGAACGAGCCGGCATGGAAATTTGAGGATGATCCGTTTCTGAATAGATAACATCCTGATAGCGAAGTATTCAGAAATTTGAATATAGAGTCATGCCGGAAATTCATAACAACCAGTCAATAAATATCGCCAATTGTTCAGAGAACCGCTATTATTCTTGTTTCTTTTGAGATATCTCATGTTTTTTTTTGAGAAACAGGAATTGTGTATCGATACAAAATAATGGCTCCCGACACCACCATGCATCATTTGATCAAAAATCTCTTAACAGATATATAGAGTATCAAGCTATAGCGAATATACATCCTACGCCACAATTAAAGAACCGCATGCCAACAACATATTTCGGCCCTGCGAGGCGCTGGCCTTATACGGGTTTGCACTCGTTTCGAGATAAATTGAGAAATTATATTTCCTTCCTAGGACCACGCGAGCATTCGAGAGCGTTTACAATCTCCATGCTGCTCACACACCCATATTCACGATTCGCCACTACAAAGATGATATCGCACGTGGGCCTTTTTAATCCTATATTCAAGCAATCCCCTACATTCATCGACGACTTAAAGTGCATCCGGAATTTATAGCATCGCTATCGTCAAGATGCACTATCCATCCAAATTCCAGTCAACGGTTCCTTTGTTAACCTATCTTCTAAATGCTTACAAAGCAACGGCCTATGAGATCGACTTTGTCGCAAATCAACCGAACCGCTTAGATTTTCAATGGCAAGAACCTGACGTAAACGCCACTTGCATCAGTATCCCCCCGGATGCTCAAGATGACGTTCAGTCGGTCTACATCCGAACCACTCCTGGTTCACCACCGGCGCCGCAATACATCGGCCTCTACGACGATAACGGCCATCCTGCTACTGGAGGATGCAGGTTGACGAACTTGCGTGTAGTTATCGCTTGGGACCCCGATTGGCAAGGGATACAGCACGCTACCAGTTACTGGCGAGGTGTGGATAATTGGAACGTGATCAAGCCTCCGGTCTCGGAAACCGATCCTTTCTATTCCGTTATAAACGATTATGGCCTGGCAACTGAGAGCGTCATGTGGGGGAAGGGAGATCAATGGGAAGTTGAGGCTGCGGATATTGATTACCATGGTCAATATTATAATCCGTTCGTGGAAGATGACGAGCCGGTTTCTCCTGAAGCGGACTGGGTCGAGCAGGACTGGTGGGATCGCGTGACGCTTTGGAGGGATCAACAATACGATAATGATGTATGGGAACAGCACGGATATGATCCGGAAAATTTACAAGTCTACCCTGGTCATGATCCTCAAAAGATCGCTTGGTTGGAGAACCGTTGGGAAAAGCCAGGCCTCGGCCGTGACGCTCATTGGGGTGGACCAGGGATCAAACCATCAGATGAACCACTGTGGGAGAAGATCCCTTGGGTTCCTAGGAGACCACGCGAATATGTCGAGCCTGCCTCGGATTACGAAAGCGACACTGAGGATATCGTTCTTACGAAAGCAGCAGAAATAGTTGAGGATTCTATCCCTTCGGATGCGGAAGAAGAATTAGAAGACATGATTCTTACAAAAGCACAACCTGAACCAGAGGAGGAAGAGATGATATATACAAAAACAGAAATTATCGACGATGAGCCGGATGAAGATAATGATGCAATAGTTGAGGAGATTCTTTCGAGTAATACCGCTCCGGTTGTTGAAATCGATCCGCAGATATTGCAAGAGGCACTACAGGACGCACACCCGTACGGGTTGACTGCGGCCACAATCGCCAGGATGCGGGCACTGAGGAATAGACCTATCGATTCCAAACGTCCAAATAAATCACTCTTCGATGATGACTCTGATTAGAATACGTTTGAAATATCACTGTACGCAGTTTTTTTTCTTTGTAGCAATTTCTAGCTAGATTGAAGTCTTTATCTTATTTGTATCTGCGCCAGCCGAATTTTTGTAATATTTTATGCGAAACTTTTACTTTAAAATAACAAGAATGTGACGAGGGAGGTAATGGAGCAAAAATGATCAAATGAGCTCCTAACATCACAATTCAGGAAATACGCTGCCTCTGGAACAACTTCGCGGCTACCATATTCCCACGCCCCAATGAATCTTGTTTCGCACCAGTATCATATATGATTTCCTTGATAAAATCACTGTCAACCTAATTTGTAGCCCCAATATTCGCCGAGATGCTGCAGCTCGGGTTGTCCTCGCTCTTTTACTTGCTGGCATTTACTACATCAGTTCTCGCTGTTGAAATTGCATTTATCCATCCCGACGAATGGACTGCGGCGGACTGGCAGTTTCAGAAATTACGCCCAAACGGACGGAGCAGATGCAACAGCGTCGTAAATACCTACGAAGACCGTGTGTCCAGCATAAAATTGAGAACCGCCAACAAAGATGTCAACGATATCCCGGATGCTATCGCATTTTATCACGGCAAAGAATGCACGAAAGCGAGTGTAAAGTTTATCGTTTTCTATTACAACGCCCCAATGGTTGATCAAAGCTTTTACTTGGGAGAACTGCCAGACGAGGAGATGGGCATGTTTACAAGATACAAGGAAATCGAAGAGGGTAGCGATGACTGGAACGAGCTTATCGGTGGTACAAGCAAGAGCTATATGCCGTTAAACGAAGGCGATGTTGTCTACAAATACGGACAGGGTTGGAGAAATATTACAAATGTTGTCGAGGTATCGAGCATTCCGACAAAAGAGATTCCGAAACCAGCTCTGTTTGATTGGTACCAGAAAGACATAGGCGTACGTGGGTCAAATCCGGATATTTTGAAACTTGGAACATTGGAAGGCAGATATCCAGACTCTCCCGATTCTGTTCAAGTTGGAGGCGACCGGCAAATCGGCCGAAGTACTTCATCAAATCCTCTACTCCGAGGCGCCACTACATGGCGTCAGAGTTCTAACTCGGATGGCGCGCCGCCAGGGACACTCGATCGAATGGACAGTACAATCACATCTCCAAGCATATTCGGAGAACCTATGGCTCGAAAGCCACTCCCATTACCTAATTCACATACCGGGACTCATAAACTGCGAGTCCAAACCTATGGGTACCCAAGATTGAACAATCCTTCCATATTTTCACCCGCGAGACAGTCCTTGACCAAACAATCGGAAGACGATACTCAAATATTCCGGTCTCAGCGAACCCGGCCGGTTATGGACAGTGAAAGTCCCAATACCCTAGGGGACAGGCTTCGCGAAGTGGCGGAACAGGAAGACTCTGTAACGGAGGTCCCGGATGAGTTGGAACCCGGGGAAGCGATCAATAATATTCAACTCCGGTTAGATTTAGACTACGAGCCTCTTCTTGCGGGTTTGAGCCTGGAGCCGAGCGGTGAGTATCGGACTTCAAATCTTGATCAGGGGCAGTATGACAGTCCATGGTTCAATGCAAACATTGAGAAAGTAGATCCAGGGATTTGGGATTCTGCTTCGGAATATCACAGCTTTGAAGAGACTTAAGTGCCTGGGTTGTACTGGATCCAGTATCCAATTTCATATTTAGCAAGAGTATGTTTACTTATTGTTGATAAAATGTGTTAAGAGTCTCTAACCCGTTGGAAGAGACTGTAACATAGCATACAAGGTTGGGTATTTGAGTGTATAGTACGTATATGAATCTCCGCAATTTTTAGTATTGATACAAGGGAATAAAATTTTAATGAAAATACGATAGTTTGGTGAGGCGCTTCCTACTATAATTCATTACACTTCAGCTGAATTTGCTCAACTTGAGAGCTTTGGAGTTATATTTTGCCTTCTTCGATTTACGGAAGACCAGCGACTTTCCATACATTATTACTATAGCATAACTACCGTACTACTACCTAGATAACGACGAAGAGAAATGGGATGGCTGTCCATTTGTTCTATAAGCTATGTAGGTTATTTCCAAACTCAAGAGCTCTATGCTTAGTGATTAACTTGCTGGAGAACATGTGTTAGGATATATACTCCTTTCATAATTGCTGTAATAATTCAGCTCTTTATCCACAAGATTTCCGTCAAAGCGTTCGAAATCGCGTTCACGCCGGACAACGTGGAAGAAGAAGGCTATCAATACTTCTACGCATTTCCGTCGACTGTGGTCGGTCCACTCTGCAATGAACTGCCCGAAGATACGGACCCATCGGGAATCAATGAGATACTCGTGCGTACAAAGAGGGGCAAACCTCCAGTACCTCGCTATATCGCGCTCTATAGCAAAAAGCATCCAGAGCTGGGGAAATGCAACCATAAGGCGCTGGAACAGATTGTTGGATTCGACCCGTTGATATATGACAAGCAGCAAATGGTTGCAGTCTGGGCTACGAGCGTTTGGTATTGGAAGGAAGTTGTGTATGACCCCAGGAAACCAGAAGAGGACACGGCTTCTACATTGATCACGAAATTCCGTCTGCGACCTGGTGAATTTTTGCTGAGAGGCCAAGCGCAACTGGAGTGGATCCACGATACTTCGAAACTTGGGGTTTATGACTACTACGAGAACCCCTTCAAGGAAGATCCTATGGCGACGCCTGAAGTCGATCAAATGGCGGATGAGCTGAGGTTCAGACGAGAGGGCAGGCCTGAAGGATCGCTTCCATGGATGAATGATATTCAATTCGCAAAAGGGGTGGATTACTTGAGGGATGAGGGTTACGATAGTGAAACTGGTAGTCCAGTGCAGCAGCGGCGGGCCTCTTATGAGGATGCTCCATCTATACCAGATGATCCTTGGAATCGGGAATTAGAGGTTTCTCCAATAATCCCGGCGAATTTTGTGGACGAAGTGCCAGACGAGGTAGCCAGCGAGGAATCCCAAGCCGATAGTCATATTCCTCTAGACGACCAACCAGGCAATAGTTCACCAGCCCAGGACCTCCCTGCCTTCCCTGACGAGTTCCCAGATTTTGACGATATTCCAAATATTTACGATTTCCAAAAGTATGAATAGATCTTGAGCTAAATACAGTTTAGCATGGTTAGGCTTGAACTGGTATTTAGCATAGTATACATGTACCCTGATCTCAGATTCATATTGTGACTGGGCAGCCCAAACTAGACTTGGTGCTCTAGAGACAAAATCCACTCACAAACATTACATTTCTGGGGTCAAAAAAATAGGATGTAGAGAATATTGGAGCGAATTTTGTTGGCGAGCCCCACACCTCATAGAGCCTACACTCTGTGGAGCTAATTATATTTGTTGAAGCCAAATATCGGGTCAAAAGATTTAAAGGTGAGCGATCTCACATGTAAAGGTCAGTTTCTTACATATTTGTATTCGCGCTTTTCGGCTGGCGTGAGCGAACTTCAGAAATATCTGAGCCATGGGTGGAACGCCAATCCGATACCTTATTATCATTTTAGCCTGCGTAGCGCAAATAGAAAGCTTTGAAATCGCATTTATAGAGGACTCTGAGCCTCTCGACAATCTCGCATATTACGCATCGCCCCCGTACAACCCCGAAATACCAACATGCAATTCTATTCCTCTGTCACAACCGGATAGTTTGATATCGCACGTCATAGTGAAAGCTCTGACCGCGGATCTCCATGGCATTGATGAAGGGCTCTTCGTAGAGCCATCGCGACTACCGTACGGACTCGCTTTCTACCGGTCTCCGCCTGATTGGGAACTTGGGTGCCATGACTCGGATCTTTCAGTGATCGTACGGTATCCCCAAGACTATCCACACCTACCACACGTCGTCAATATGGTTGATATAAATTCGGGATACGTTTCATACTGGCGCGAGGTAACGGAGCACGAGGGTGACAGTCTATATGACTTGATGCGAAGTTTCAAAATCAATGCTGGTGAGGTCGGGTATAGACTTCCAAACGGCGGTTGGTCAACAATAAAAAATGGTATCCTGGTCCTTGGACATGGATCAGACCAGCTTTGGGACTCGGAGGCAGAGGACTCGATTTCGGCCACCGAAGAACAGGTGATAAATGATTGGCGTGGCGTAATGGACGGCTATGACCAAATTCACAGCGACAGAAGTTGGTTGCGTCATGGATTTGATCCTAACGATCTCGAATACCATCCGATGCCACTACGATCCCCTGGCTTTGTAGTTCATCCAGGTTCTCCCGATGATGAGAATGAAGAGAGTCAGAGCATATATTCAAATTTTGAGGGCGCAGGCCTGGAAACGGAAGATGAGACGTCTTTCTCAGAGAGCGTGGGAAGTCAATTTGGTTTTTCAAGTCAACGTCAGCAACCCAGATGGAGCTTTGGAGAAGCCCTTTCTCAGCTTTCAGAAGCTATCGAAGAGGAAGAGGGCGAATACGAACTACATGACAGCTTCTAATTCGATGCACCCAATCGGAAACTGCTGTTGAGTTCTCCTCAACCAAAAGGTTCAACCAGAGGACTGACACCAAGACGCCGCTGATCTGTTGGTTGTATCTGGACATATATGTTAAAAGAAATTTATTGGTCATCCGAGAAAACGGCGCCATATGTTTGATGGTCTATTTTTATGAGGGTCTTCTTCGAAGAGAAGACATGGAAGTGCGCATAAGCGCACTTTTCGCATATATAATTATATAAATATGAGGATAGCCAGTGATCATAGATATTAGCAATACAATGCTCCAACCACATATCGACCCTGGAGAAGCTAGAGAGATTCCTCAAAGAGAGGCTCGTCTGAGAGATGGCTACGTTTTTAGACTTACTCGTATGTTCAATCGAGCTCAGGCCCTTTGCATGAGGTCTTCAAGTATCATGTTCTGAAAACGTCGACGTCGGCAGCGAGTGTGTCTACTACTGACTGGACGCATCTCTCCGGATCTCCTACGTTTCCTATAAATGTGTTGTGTTTACAGGGATGTTTTGTGGAACCAAACATCAATCCAACACCAATCCAACACAGCTTGTAGTGGCGGCCACTTTCCTGCAAAGTAGCAGGCGGTAGTTACTTAGGTCCCATCATGTATCTTCGGTTTGGAATCATGTTCTAGAGCTTCCTCTCTTTTCATCTAGGCTTCTTCGATCCTCCAATACCGCAGAACTCACATGTTGCGAGGCGACTTTCCAATCAGGTAAGTATTATGAATGTCAAGTCTAAAAAGAAGGTTAGTAGTTAATTGTAAACGCCCGAAGATTTTGTCTCTTCTATCAAGCGTCGCCAAAAAACAGAGACGCTAACTAGGTTTTAAAAGAGCAAAATGAAAGCAAAAAGTAACCGCCCCCTGCCAGGCTCGAACTGGCGACCTCCAGATGCCAGTAGGGGAAATATCCCGTAAAAGTCTGGCGCTCTTCCGATTAAGCTAAGGGGGCTTGTTGACATTAACCGTCAACTTATTGCTTATAAGCTCTCATGAAATTTGATTAATAAGATTGAGAACCACTAAAATTTCTCAGGAGAGCGGAATGGTTCTTTTTTTGTGCACGTTTTCCTTCCTAAGCGCAAACCGTGTTGCCGCGTTGGTGTGCATTTCTGGGTATCTAGCGATGGCCATCTGCACACCAACGCGACCGCTACCCCATCGATGGGGTAGCGGTTCACACGATCAGTTTCGCAAGGGGTTTGGGTTACTTTTATCCGGAACACGCTGACAGTTGGTAGGTTGGCGGTTGAATAAGTTTATTCATCGAAGCACTATCAACGTACATCCGCCCTCCCAAAGGTCAGGAGTATCTTTAGGTAATTGCGCCAAAGCGCAAGGGACGCCCAATGAAGTAGTATGCTGGCGAATGCTTGGATGCCCGTACTCATTTCTTTCCTACACTGTATATATGATAGAGAATTGCGCTCGAATAAAGTATCCGTGTCTCGCATCGGCCGCTCTTTAAGTAAAGCCTTACTGTTGATAATACATTCCGTGAACGCAAGGGATGATGCGTTGCGAGCATACATTACACTTGGCGAGCTGCAAATGCAGAAAGTATATTTACATCTGAAGAACCCCCAGAGTAGCTTAGATTGTTTCTAAACAAGAAACAACTACCAGATCAAGTTTCAGATTTAGTTCCATTCGAAGGTGTTTCAAATCCGTCGTCCGCCCGTCTCATCAGGGTGTTTCGGAACAATTTTTTGAGTTCTGGAACGATCGGGAGGACTTACTAGATCCACGGATGAACAACCCGCGAATAGCGGACACTCTCTTTGAACCCCGATGATTGCAAGTGACAATATGAGTAAATATTAATAGTTATTTCGAAGCAGCCTCATCATAAAAAGCAAGGGAAACATTCATTACTATCAAATCAGATTACATAAAGATACGCACAACGATAAATGAAACCAAGTCGCAAAGTAAACCGTTCCTTTCGCCAGTAGTCATCCCAAAATATTTCCGCATGTACCAAGTTCTATAGACGTCTATAGACGATGTGTGTTATCAAATTATTTACCTCTATATATCTTATAAACACCAACGAGTTCTTGTAGAAGAATTGCCAGGTGAATATATGATGTTTGACCCCAATCGTGCTTGATAAAAGTAGTTCAAGTAGAGCCTAGATATTCAAGCTCGGAGTCCGAAGTGAGATCTTCATCTGGTAATGGTATGGTCGTCACAGCGGACCCATCATCTTTGGCTCGACTACCAATCCTGTACCTCGTCAGGAGGTAGCCGTCATTCCAGCGTGTAGTACCAAGCCTGAGGTCCTGATTCCTTTTATCGATGTTGGTCCATTTCGAAATCTTGTAATGAACTCTCCAGAAACCTAGGGATAGAGTACCCGGGGCCGTCAAGGGCTCAAATATATGTGCCCCGGTAAGAGTCGAGTTAAATATTGCTCTTATGTCGTGTCGAACTTGGCAGCCTTCAGTTACCAAGCTAGCTGTACGTAAACACCCATTCTCCTCTACATACTCCAGAAGCCAAGGGTATTTATCGTAGATGTCATCCGAGAAGAAATTCACTGCTTGGCTGGAAAGCTCTTCATGGAGGAATAGTTGTTGGAAAAAAGGCAACGATCGAGGGGTGACGCCTGGTGATAGATAGTTGATGCGCTCGCACAACTCGTGCCATCTTGTGCTCTCCGGGTCCCGTCTCGTAACTTCGTTCCAAATTTGATGTGCCAAACTCGACATCTTATTCCTGAAAAGCCCTTTTATAACAGTTATGTAAAAATCGTTGGCTATGAGACGCTGTACGCTTCTCGAGGCGTGACTTTGGGGCCGCAGGTGGGAAATTCGCTCAGCAAGAGATGATAGGTCTAACACATGGTCAACTACCCAGCATCTACCCTTGTGTAACCGCCAGTCAGTGTTCATGAACCTGGGATGGCTTTCCTTTCTCTTAACGTTCAGAGAAAGGAAAACCATTCCAGGTTCTCTGTTGTGCTCGGCACCACTGGGAGAGTCTGGGTACGAGACCATTCCAGGTTCATTCGTTTGGTCCCCATTATTCAAAAAATGGAGAGCGTTGTAAGGCTTGAAAGCATCTATGTCCCTCTTGCAATCCGTTTCATGGTCGTCCCACGTGGCAGACCAGGGGCCTCTGAAATTCGGGTCTATTTCTGTGAAGAACGATCTATCATTATTCATGATTGTCATTGCCATTGCGCTTGCACTAAATTTAAAGTCTTTTTTCGTGAGTTTCACCGTATTGACCCTGATTTGATAGTTGCAAAGATTGGCGAGGATAGCCAGTCTATCCCCTACACGGGTGCACTTGCGGTCTCCAAGAATTGCGAGGGCATCGATCATACTTGGTGCGCGCCTCCAACTTTTGTCCCTGCTTTCTATCTCCACATCCAGGCGTATCCTTGGTGGGGGGGATATACCCATTGTCTCTCTCGATTTCGCTTATTTTATCCATATTGGTATAGATTTTCGATATGGCATCGAGTGAACGCCAAAGCTTTTCTTTTACCCGTTCGTCAGCTCTAGCATAAGATAAAGATGATGGATTATCGCTAGGACAGAATATATAATCCGGGAGGTCTTGGCCTCCGTTGAGATCTCGACGACGTCGTTGAAATCGACCCGGCCGGCTGCCAATGCCATCCAAGTGTTTTCGCAACTTATTAAACCCGAAATCCGAATCATCTAACCTGATTTCTATTTCGCCTGGAGTTTTGCCGAGGATTGATGTGCTTCTTGGTATATTGAGACTCGGATTTACCGGAAACATCAACGTCATGCCACCAGATGTATATGCCTCTTGCACTACCCATGCCCTCGTAAACCATGGATCCGAGGTGATTCTCTCCAACGCATCTGCAAGGCTCCCGAGCTGATTGGTAGTGAGTGATTGGTGAGACATCGCGTCATGAAGCGCGTCTAGCTGATCTTGGTCGTCAATCTGTGTAGATAAGACGCCTAACGGATGCTGAGAATGCTGATAAACCAGATCCATACTCTGGATGCCCTGCTCTTTGTCCGTGCGGTCATCTTGATTGATACAATCTTGATCGATCCATAAGAGCGGCACCCCGTGTGCTTGGGCATACACAGACGCTCGCTCGAGAATCTCTATTCTCGCCTTAGATTTACCCGAGTTCCACCTTTTGTCCCTGATTTCAACCGTTCTGTTCGACTTTGGGGCACCGTAATCTTTCCAGCAGTATGATATAGCAACATAGTGAGGACAGTTCGGTGCTTTAGTAATACCTAAATCTCGGTCACTCAGGTGCAAAGGGAAATTTGACGGGTAGGAACTGCATCCGCATGCCGAACGATCTGATGGAGTATGACTTCCGGAAGGGGTGAGACCGAGGAAAGTGAGATCATTTGCCCATTTTCGGAATTCTTTGGCTGAGGAGCAATGCTTTTGCACGCGAAGTACTGTTTCCACAAAGTCGAGGCGCCACGTACAACTGCCTTCCTTTAGCTCGTCAAGATCATCCTTCATGTTGTTCTCAGGGGGCTGAGAGTTTACGACCGGGTTACTGGATGTGGAAGCCAGTGGGCTTAGTGGCGGACCTGGTACTACTGGCATCGGTGGTAGTGGTGGCCCTGATACCGGAACTCGTCGTGGAATATCTGACATCTCATGTCTACTCAATTCGAGTAATTAGCCTCTGTGGGTACCATTTTGCATAGCATCTTCCTCCATTAATCTTATCACCGCCGATAAAATATTTTATTATATTGGAATGTAATATATGTCGAGGACGGAAGACGTTTTTCAATGTCAAGCCGCGGCTTAATATCATCAATGCATTGGTATAGGGATAATATTAAAAACACTTACTCTTCTGGTGATGTGTTATCCTTTGCATAAGCATCTGCCGCCTGTCTACGTCTTCGGCAAAGGCAAAACAATAGGAGCCCTAGCAGGATAGCTGCAGGTATAGAAATAGCGATAGCTAAGATTTTACCAAGACCGAAAGAATCATCGGAGTTGTCTCCAGAGGATCTTACGGACCGATTGGTAGGTGACGGAGAGCTTGAAGTATACCGGTAGCTGTACGAAGAGCTTGAAGGATACCGGTAGCTGTACGTATAGCCAGTAGTGCTTGTACGGATGCTGTTCAGGTAGGTGTTCGGTGACTGTGCAGGAGTTGGGCTCGTGTAAGCTACAAACTCGGAGAAAGTCTTCTCACTATCGAAAGAAGTCGTGTCGGCATCATCCGCGGTGACTGTCACCGTAGGCAACGCCTGAGGGGCAAAGTTGTAACAGTAGTCTTCGAAATATTGGAGGCTGATGGCGAAGGGGGCGTCGCTGCTGTATTCTTCATAGAAGCTGGAGCACGAGCTGTAATCGTCTATGAATGTATTATACGAGTCGGGGCAAAGACATTCAACCACTTCGGGGTCTGGATTTCCAACGATGAGATCTTGGTTGCAATATGATAGATCCGAAGTGAAAGCTGAGCAATAGGAAGATTCCCTATTGGTGAAGTACGTGGAAGCTTTATAGCAATAGTCCGTAGCAGGTTTCCAAGAGACTGAGCCCGTAAACAAATCACATATGTCAGCGTAGGATTGGAAATCGCCACTGTCGCAGATGCATTTGCCCAAGTGGATGGCGTCTTCGGTCCCCACGAAGGAATCGCAGTCGGATGCTATTTCCCTGGCACGGCTGCAAGCAGGAGGAGGAGTAGGGCGAGGGGTGACTGCAGGTTGAGTAAATGAGAATGTACAAGCGCTGCTAAATCTATAGCCGATATCTAGATCTCGGAGACTACAAGTGTAAAGCGGCTGTGTGCAAATTATAGTTTGATCGTTATTTATTCTGATAGCGAGGTTGGTGGCGTATGCCGTAGGGGTGCATCGATCACAATATTGCCATAAAGTCCCTGTGCTTCCTCCGTCTCTCGTCAGCCAACTAAATTGACAGGCGTCAGACATTTTAGATTTAGAGACGTTCTCAGAGTTCCCTCATGTAGTGCTATTGTATTAACACTTATTAACAGGAAATAACTTCTCAGATCGGATATAGGCTACAAGCTTTATAGCTTCAAAGTAAAGTTGAGAGTGCAAAGTGTATTCGCATGACTTTCATATGCAAGTCGCGAACTTTCACTTTAAAAAAAAAAAAAAAAAAGACCGTAATTTGAGAATGCGTTCGTATTGTGATGATATGAATTGATCTTAAGACCAAATCTGAGTTCTGTTTTATAAACGTTTATGGTCAGAGATATCCCGCTTTATATATAACATATGTGCAGATGAAGAGAAGGCGCATCAGCTTTGTGGGAAAATGCGCTAGCTCTCCACATTGCGCACCACCCCATGGCAGACTCATACATGAGCCAGATGTCCTATGATGGATAGAGGTCAATATGCATGTGCCGTGTTCGTGATATCGATGCAGATTTTGTGGCAAAATATTGGTAGAATCATATAAAATCGCAAAGACGCAAACACTGCCAAGGAAGCCATGGCTTTTTACGGGCGATCGTATTCGTCGTGATACCTGCGCAAACCTCAGCTGGGGAAGAGATGCAGAGGTTGGGGAAGGCTCATAATTTTCATTATAATAGAAAAGAGTAGTTGGAAAGAGGAAAACGAAGTGAAAATGTCCACATTTTTCTGTACTGCGGACGCTTGCAAAGACATGACTACAACCTGCTAGTTGACGGTTTTCCTGATTAAACCCTGAGTGCATTTAGATACAATGCAACAATGCAAAATATCATTGTTATGGAGAAGATACCTCGAGTTGAAATTTTAAGCCACTGAGAAGCTCACGAGTTCCTGTTGAAAAAAAATACCGTTGAAATCTCAAACCTAAGAGGAGACGTACAGTGGCGAGTGTAGTGACGCATATCGGGAAACTTTAAAATTGCCTTGCAAAGAGCCTAGCTAGAGACGTCGTGCATTACTTGCAGAGAACTTCTCCCGTTCGGACGAAATTATTTCCCTAAATTCTGAGATATGGATCCTTGGAGATATAAAATGTGGCAGGGGACGCACGGATTAAAAGACGCGTAGAACATGACCCTTGCCGCGTAAGAAACATATTACGTCAATACGAAGAATACCGGCAAGACTACCGACCAAGGGTCTCCCGGACACGTGGTACTTAGTGACTGACGATATAAATTTAAGCGTTTCTTGGATTTTCAGAGGAAATAGTTGCTTATACATGTACATACTTATATAGTAAGTATGCAGTTCGCAGTAAATTCAGACGTCCGACAGACCGGGATTGGTACGCGTTGAGTAAATTGGACCGTAAAATTTTGTACCAGTATTCAAGCAAATATTGTAGGCTCAGTCTATGATCTGGGTGGTCTTGGTATTTGCATTTACGCTAGAGAATAGTAGGATTGGTTTTCCTCCTCTAACCAGGTAGGCATCGGTTTCTTCAGGAGCAAAAACTGGCCGGCGTTGAGCTTATCGGAGCCTAGAGATAAGCCGACATTACTGTGTAATCCTCCACCGAACTGGTCTTTCGGATATGTTCCATAACAGATCGAGAAACTTCCACCTTTTGACGTACATACGGTCAAGTATACCAGGGTCCAATTGAATCGAAGTATAAATATATACGCTCATGATATATTACCCCTTACAAATAGACTTTGCATGCCGGTAGACACCATGGTTTAATACCTTGGCAGGACAGGGGGGAAACATCGAGGGATAGCACGGAGTAAGCATTGTTTTACCAGTTGTGATTTGCATAACCGCAGTAAGCAAGCGCACTATTACTCTCGGAACAGCCCCCCTTCACCGTGCGTCCCGACGGATTGGTGACAAAATTAGCACAAACACACACTTGGTCCACAAGCGGCGTGCGGCCATTGACCAGGAACCAGTGTTCACCGACATTGGCCTTTGCCTCCGGCTGCCCGGTAACACGCATTCTGGAATAAGTATATGGTAAGTACCTATGTAAGTACATACTTATTAGGTACAATTGTATATATCGATTGCCCGAACTGTCAGGCTGATTCGCCGGTATTGGAGAAAGCAGAACCTGAAGCGGTGGGCAGTTTCAAGCCTGTCAGTTCGAGATTGCAGCGGCGCCTACCCGTCAGAAACCAGACTCGTCCGTCAGAAACCAGTCTTGTTCAAGCAGGCAGGTCACCCGGGTTCGGTTCCTGCGGAGGGAGGCCCTGTTTTATCGACCACAGCCCGGTCGTCATACAAACATAATAATAATAAGACTCTGCTGCCAAAATCCGCCGCGAGAGAACGATGGTTTTCAATTTCAGACCCGCACATTCCAGAAACGAGCCCCTTCCCCTTCCGAGAGCGAGCGAGTGGCCAGCTATTTGGCTATTTGGATTAACAGCGTGTACATGTAAGTATTTGCAGCCTCCGCCACCCGATAGATAAACCTCGATTAAAATCCCTGGCTGGGCCCTCCAACTGACCAGATAATCAGTCCGCCGGTCGTGCTTCTTTGCCTCGGAAGCGTCTACCACTTTTTGCTCAGGCAGCGCTCTTTAGTCTTCGTTTATCCGAGTTCCCCGACTTGTTCTTTCGTTAGATAAAATAAATTCCGGTGGTGGTGGTTCTGTCGCCTGCCAACACACACCTGATCAATCTCCAAACCTCCTCCATTTGCGTCTTCGCCTCCCTCTTCTCTCCGCCTCCTCCTCTTCTTCTTCCTCTCTCCCCTTCTCATCTCGCCAGCCCATCGCCCACCCCGTCGTTCGCCCTTACCTTCGCCCTCGCATCTCCATCTCCATCTCATCGTACGCCGTCCATTTGACCAAGTATCCATCCTACGTCCGTGACGTTCCCGTGCATGGTGGAATCGACCGACCGACGCCGCGTCCCCGCATCACCGCCCGACCACCCTTCAAATACTCCCTCAACCGGTCTTTCCGACCCACCCCGTAACTCGCACCATTCAACCGATCTCTACTCGACGACAACCGCCATCGCGTCGGCCTCGTCTTCCGTAGTAATGGCCGTAATGGCTACCGACAACTCCCCCGGTCGGGGGGTTCTAATCGCACTTCTCTCGGCGTTCGGATCCGCCGCCTTCGTTCTGATAATAATCGCCCTCATCTACTTCTTACGGTTCACGAATAGAGGCCGGATATTATTGGATAGGCTGGGACGACCCGGTGAATTCGACGATGAACAAGCCTTCTTAAGAGAGGAAGCGGAGGCATTGGAAACTATGGATGAAATCGAACGATCCGAATACTGGAGGGCACGAGGTGAGCGAAATACTTTCATTTCAAATGCAACCCGTTTTTCTTCTCTCTCTAACATTTTCTAGCATTTGTTGAATCAAACCCGCCCGACTCTATACCTACCGATATCTCGCTCTCCCAGTTCCTCGCAATCCAGGAAAAAGGAGTCTCTGCTTGGGAATTTGAAGCCGAACTGGAAATCGCCAACTGCTTTGTCGAGGCCCGCACCGAAGTCGAGTTCTACGACACTGAATGCTCCGTGCAGAGTAATTTGCCCGTCCCTAAACAGAATGAAGTGTACTACTGGGAAACGAAGATTTTTGAAAAACCCGAGAGCACCCTGGTGGCCATCGGCATGAGCACGAAACCTTATCCGATGTTTAGATTGCCCGGATACCACAGACACTCCGTTGCATATCTCTCCGACGGCTCCCGACGATATAACCAACCGTTCAATCCTACACCGTACGCAAACTTATTCCGACAAGGCGATGTTATTGGCGTTGGCTACCGACCCCGTACTGGCACAATTTTCTTCACTCGTAATGGTAAAAAACTCGACGATGTCTGCCATGGCTTGAAGTCGCAGAACTTCTTCCCTACCGTAGGCGCAAGGGGTCCTGCAAAACTGCACATCAACTTCGGACAGCTCGGATTCGTATTTATCGAAGCCAACGTCAAAAAGTGGGGGTTGGCGCCGATGACCGGTAGCCTCGCACCCCCGCCTCCGTATGGCAACGAAGCGGGAAGCATCCTCCTAGAAAGCGGAAGAGCCGGTGTCCGCGAAGGCGAGAGTTTGATGGACGCCCGAACTTTTGCCCAGCACCACCAAGTCATCGCGTCTCAAAATCTGCCACAGCTCACCACGAATGTCCAGCCCCCGTCTCCCAACTCCGCGTCAGGAAAACGGAGAAGCAAAAAATCGCACCGATACACTCAATCTCAGCCCCGTAACTTACCCCCAACAAGTCCTGGCCCGATTCGAAGTCCCACGGAAATCAGTCTTGCCCCTATCAATCCGTCGCAACCTCCTCCGGAGTACACTAGTGGTGGCGAGGAAGACAGCAGCGATGATACAGACGGTGGCTATGGCGACGAGCGTAGAAGACTTCTCGGCCCCTCCACTAGCACCCGGACTCTGACTCGGACACGAAGCCAAAGCGAGGCGATCTTGAGACGAGTCTCCCCACCGATACCTAGCTACGGTGAAGTCATGTCATCGCGGAATAACGGCGAGGGAACAAGTGGCGGCCACTGATCATGGGCTTTGTTTTAATCATTTTCTTGTTTATATTGGAATTCGGGGTGGAATCGGAATTTCCTTTTTGAATAGCCTTGAAACTGCTATCCGAGCCCGCTAATTCTCCAACAATCCTGCTCATATACCCCTCTCCTTTCCCGCTTTTTCTCCCACCAACTTTGTATAGACCTACTCATCTCTTAGAATTGGGTTCTTCACCTTCAAAAAACCAAAGTCATGATTATTTGGTTTTACTACTCTCGGTTTCATCATTTCAGGCGTTCTTAGTTGTCTGTTTTTTACAGCCTATCGTTTTTGCCCTCTCTTTTAGCAACGGTCGCTCATTATTGGAATTTGCTGGATATTCGGTGGGATTGGGTCTTCTGTTATGTTTTCTTTGTCTACTGGAAGGGTAGCGGGTGTCTGTTAGTTTTTATTTATTTCTTTTGCCTCGTTTTGGTCTTTTGCCGGCCTCCCAATTGGTTTTTGGTCTTTCCGCTTCTGTAGCTATTACACCGGATTTTCTTCGTGGATGACGAGGACAATATACATATTTTTCATCTTCAATTCTTTTTTTCTTCTTGACGGCATCATGAAAGGCTTGATGGTTGTAAATGGCGATTAGTCTGATTAAAATGCACTTTGGGAAGGTATCCTGTTCGTTCTGCTAATAGTTTGCGTTGATATATAAATTGAACGAATCTTCATCATTTACATCCCACACGCGACACAATAGCTCAAGCTGCCGGACAGCGCACCTTTTATCTATTCCGGTATCTCAATAATGGCGGATTCATCGCCAGTTGCGCCACCGGGGACGCCGCGGATTCACCAATTATCGCTACCTTTGCCCCGCACCGCTGATACTTCGTTACATCTCCATCTCACCATTGAAGCGCGGCACGTCTTACTCTTCCTCACTACTACATCTGCGAATCCGTCGAAAGATCTTTCGATACTTTCGGTACCGGGGGTTAACACTTCGTCTACGAGTAATGGCGGGGAAGATGTCGTAAATCCTATGCGTGGCGGGGATAGTGCGGTGCCGAGGGGGAAAGTTGCCGTGGGGAGTTTCGTCTACGCGATGCCATCGTTGGTATGTTTTTTTTTTCAATTACTTGACTATATATACTATATATACGTTATAGACATTATTTCGTATGAATGTGCGCTTCACGGGTGATGGCTGATATTGGGGGGGTTTCTAGACGAATAATAAGGAAACTGTGTGTACGCCTCTTTTACCTGACATGTCGACGTTGGAGACGACGGAGCGGATAGCGAGGATTTTGGCGAGGAGGTTGCAGGTGCCGGTGTATCTGGGGAATTCGATGAATTTCACAGCGATGGGAGGGGGTGGCAATGTGGAGGAGGAGATGGGGGTGGTTAAGGACGTGGTGGAAGTTGTTACAGGGCTCTACGGGAAGGCAAAGGAGGCTGCCGCATGATTGTCGCTGAGAGCGAAGGCGGGTATTACGGACTAGAGGCGGCCTTTCAGCATAAATTCTTTATGAAATAAGGATATATCTGCCGAGGACAGAATACTACTTAGGTGGTTGTGTCTATTTAAAAGGATATAAACTGCTACGATCCCTCATGGCTATTTTCGATATTCTCAATATCCGACGGATTCCGCTAGCCATCCATCAAGCAAACGAAACGATATTGCATCATTTTAATATCATATTTCCGGTCAAGGAAAGAGAATATTCGAATGTGGGACAGCGATATAAATTGTGCAAGAGCTCTTGTAAAGTAAGGTAAACAAAGCTAACAAGACCTTTGCAAGATGAAGCTCTGGCGTCCGGTACTAGCGAATACTACAGTATATAACTCGTATGGACGATTATCAAGTGACATGCTCCTACCGTAAGATTACCTTAACCCAGATGTGCCTCTCCAATTTCCCAACCTCCAGAGCAATACTCGTCAGCGCGGCGCCCGGTCTACGCAACTGACAACGTGGGCTCGCCATGGTCACACCACGGAGCGACTCCAACAGCGATCAGATAAAGCATGGCGAGGCAGGCGGGCGAACGCGATTGGCCATGATAGACAGGGGGGCTCATGGCAAGGTTTTCTTCCGAGAAGGTGGACTAGCCGAGTCTTGCCAGATCGTAGTGTTTGGGTGGCAGCTCGAGCTCAGGTCGGTTTTCCCCTTAATATCCGAGTCGATGCCTCCTTCGCTCCTGCGCTTTCTTGCACTTTTTCTATCGTTCTTGTTTTCAAAAGGCATTCGGAGTTTGGCGGGTGCATCTTGGCCGACTAGATTTTGATACTTGCGAGGGATAAATTTTGCTGGGCCACGGAATCCGCGTTGTCCGACGTTTCCGTTTATTTTGTTCGCGAAGCTGAACGCCTCCCTTTAACTTGAACCAAAACAGCTTCCACATATATCGACTCCTCCCCCCTTCAACGAGTACCAACAGCACAGTATCTAGATACGAAGTGCAGAGATAGTTCATCATGCCGTCTGCAAAGCTTCCGACCTTTACCCTGGCTGAAATCGCCGCCGACCATTCTTCCAAGAAATCATGCTATGTTACCATGGGATCCAAGGTGTACGACCTCACCGACTTCCTGCCGGACCATCCCGGTGGCGATGATTTGGTTCTCGAATACGCAGGCAAGGATGTCTCGCAGATACTTGTCGACCCGGTCTCCCACCTTCACTCCGAAGCCGCTTACGAGATTCTCGAGGACTCCTTGGTTGGGTTTCTTTCGCCATCGGAGGTTTTGAAAGCTGCATCCGCGCTCCCTGCTTCCAACGGGTCTGCTACCGCTAAGAATGTCGATAATTCGGAACCTGAATATAAATCAAGAACGGGCATGTCGTCCGCCGAGGAGCTTTCTATCGCTACCGATATCAACACCGACTTCAAGACACACAAGTTCATCGACTTAAATAAGCCCATGTTCATGCAAGTTTACCGTGGCAGATTCTCAAAAGAATTTTACTTGAAGCAAGTCCATCGTCCGAGACATTATAAAGGCGGCGAATCTGCCCCGTTGTTCGGCAACTTTTTGGAGCCCCTAAGCAAGACACCGTGGTGGGTTATTCCGATAATATGGCTACCTTGCGTGAGCTATGGTGTGTGGAGGGCCAGCGAAGGATTGGATACCCAGACTATCGCCTTCTGCTTTTTCAGCGGCATCGCGATCTGGACGTTAGTGGAATATGTTCTGCATAGATTTTTATTCCACCTCGACGAGTAAGTCTCTTCCGACACGTTTACGATGCAAATCATCTTTCTAATGTCTTCGAAATAGGTGGCTTCCTGATAATAACTATGCTATCACCCTGCATTTCCTCTTGCACGGGATCCATCACTATCTGCCAATGGACAGGTATCGCCTTGTCATGCCTCCAACCCTGTTTATCGCCCTTGCAATTCCATTCTGGAAGCTAGCACATACCCTCTTTTACTCGAATTGGTATGTCGGCACCGCTGTCTTCTGCGGCGGTATTTTTGGATACATTTGCTACGACCTTACCCACTATTTCTTGCATCACAAAAAGTAAGTATCATTAGATTTTTTATTTGTACTCAGATTCTAACATTTGTCTAGCCTTCCATCTTACTATCGGGAGCTCAAGAAATACCATCTCCAGCATCACTTTGCAGACTACGAGAACGGATTCGGAGTTACCAGCAGGTTCTGGGATCGAGTATTCGGAACAGAATTGCCGCCGCTTCCACAGAAGACTGTTTAATCTAACTGGCACGACGATGAATCTGTGACCGTAAACTGTAGGGGTTTGAACTACACCTATTCGCTTGTGAATATTGGACTTTTTTTCTTGGGGGTTGATGGTGGTGAGGAATTGTATATGCATCTCTTTGGTTCTGGCATTTTGATTGGGGATAGCGAGCTATTGCGTGGTGGGCGTGCTCGCGGTATGATGTTGCATTTATTAATGCACTCCGGGGTAAATATATGATAATAATGTATAATGATGGCACTCTCAATTTACAATCGGCGTCTCATAAGAACCTGGGTTACGAATACCCCGAAAGGCGCAACCTACAATCTCGTGACTTCAATCTTGTGGCCTCGCGCGTTGCGCAAACTGTTGTATAGATACCTGAATCGTCGTTAGCCGGAAGTTGAAACTGAATCGAGCTGAGTTGAGCCGGAAACCCGTGAATGACGACTTACCAAACAAGCACTTCCGTCAAAGCAAGGAGCGCTGGGGACGGGGATCCCACCCCTCTTTATAAACAGATAACCTCTTCGTTTTTTCCTCCCGTTTCCGCCTGGGCTTTGACTTTGAACATATCCGTACATCCTAATCTTTATTGTTTTTTCTCTTTCTCCGAGATGGAGTATCTACCGGTAGAGCTTCTCGACTGCATTGCGATTCATTTAGTCGTTCGGGACCTCAAGTCGTTCGTTTTAGTTTGTCGCCGGTTTAAGAATGTGGCGTATCGGCATCTTCATTCGAGGTTGAGCCTCGTTTATTCGACGGACAAGGGAACGTTAGGTGGTGGGTCCTCACGCTACGAATTCTACAGGCGTAATGCGGCAAAGATACAGTAAGAATTGGAACCCGCCCAAGACTCAACGTTCCGGTATTTTGTATCAAAGGGGGCTAATTTATGAGCAGCAAATTAAATCTAAAGATGCAGGGTCGGCCGTTGGTAACTAATCCTGACCGAGCGACGCTGCACAGGATTAATCAAATCTATCTCCTCGAACCGTTCGTCAACGTCGAAGATCTCGATATTGTCGAATACATATACGCTGGAATCGTATGGTCAGGATTCTTCAACATTGTGAAACACCAGCTTGAAACAAAACTTAAACTCAAGCGTCTTTTTCTGGAACCAAACATCTTGAATCTTTCTCCGAACACGGGGCCGAACGAAGAGGACATGTCTCTCAAGGGAGATGCGGCAGCGAAGCTGAATCATTTGATTCTGAAGTTTAATGCGAACGAGTATGATTCGTTAAATTCCCAAAGGGCGGCGAAATTTATCAGTACTGTGGCGCAATTCACGAAAGCGACGGATTCTTTGAAGACTTTGGTTTTGGATGGGACTTTACCTTGGTATCCGCAGCCATCTCGAAAGCTGTCGTTTCCGAAATTAGAGTCGTTCATTACACATAATTTGAGATGTTCGGAGCCTCCGGTTCCGAATATCGTGTACAACCTGATGGAAGCAGATACGTTATCAAACGTTCGAATCCACTCGACAATCCGGCCCGAGCGATGGCAAACTAATACTGAGGTGAGTAGAAGTCCAAGTTTCCATCAAGCTAATATCAATTTACATGTATTGATTCAACCGAACAGATCCTTGATCAATTCCAACGATTCTCAAACCTCGAAATTCTTCATCTCTACCACATGCACGACTACATGGACTGCTCGACTTGCAGGAACACCCACAAGCTACTCCACGTAGAAATAACTCCAGCCCTCGAAGACGCCAAAATGCTCTCCCAACGCTTGCGACATCTTAAAACAATAAAATGGTATAGTAACTACTGCCATGTGCTGTTATTGCAATACAATATTTCCCGGTTAGGTGGGAAGATTATTACGTTAAATCTGGAAAAGTCGAAATTCAAGAAGATTAGAAATGTGAACGGGCTACCTTGTTCGGACTATCATGGAAAATATCCGCATTTGGAGGTTATGGATGAGAATGTTAAACCGGAGAGGAGGGATCGGTTGGATTTTACTACTTTACCTCCAAGGATTCATTGGCAGGACCTTTCGCAATTTGAAACACCGGCACAGGCTTCGACTATTGTCGAAAGAATCAGCTAGAAAACGGATGAATTTGATATCATCATAATGCTGTAATTACATGAAGACTTTAGCTTATATATAAGCTGTCTATGAACATTAGCGTCTTGTTTACAAACTGCAAAGGCTTCTATTAAAAAAAAAAAAATGTATAGTGCACTGCTACTCGACTAATCAGCAGGACAATACTTTGCGGCATCGACTTGACAACCAGCGATGCCAGAGAAACGGCGACAGATAGCCCTGCAAACCACCGTCTTGATGGCTTTATACCCCTCTGGAGTCGGATGCGCTGATCTAGCCATACCAACGCCGTATTGAGCGACACCCTCAGCCCAGTTTCTTTTGACGATATCTGGATACGCTGATTCGAAGGAATCCAAGATCTGATTCATAGCACCGACTTGACCGAACTCTTCGTCAATAGCCGCCGATGCGGCCCCTTGATTAATGGTATCAGGTGTGTCGATATCCGGATCCGAGATGGCTTGCCTCGCCATAATCGTTGCGTTATAATCCGAGGGCTTGCAGGTATCCTCGAGACCCCTCTTCTTGTTAGCCGGCTCCAGAGCCCAAATCGCGGGAAGGTAAAACCAAGTCATTTTTTCTTTCAAAATGCGATCGTAATTCGGTTCGATCACGTCAGGTTCGCAGAACCTGTGGTCATCGAATTTCTCGTCGCCGCCTTGGACGACCACGATGCGATTAGAATATTGAACGTACTGGCCCCAGGCGGAGTTTACTCTATTGGCAGCGACTATAATCGCCGTATTCAGTTGAAAGACGAGTCTATACCATTTCAAACGGTTTTGGTAGTTCAAAGGACTGGGTTCGTAGTCTGGGTTCTTCCCCCATTCACCAAACTCATTGTATTCGAAATTAGTTTCGTTACAGTTTGTACGGTAGTTCTCGTCCCCGGTGTAAAATAAGTTGTAGTATTGAGTGACAAAAATCGTAAAATGTGCTTTGGGACTATTAGTTCGTATAAAATAGGTGTCAATTATATCTCGGTAGGCCCTAAAGAGGATTTCTTGAAGGGGAACTCCTAGTTGAACCATTCTTAGTGCGCCTTGAAAGAGAAGTTCACACTCTTCCTCGGAAGTTTTGAGAATAGCGAAGACACAAGCATTCCCAAGCGGTCCAAAGCCAATGTCATTTCCACCGATAGATAAGGTTATGATGCCCTCGTCTCCGCGCAGATATGTTAGCTGCTCGAATATTACAACCGTGTCTCCTTTCCCTGGGGTGGCTCTAAGACTCTAGCACCTATGTAGCTCTAAAGACCCCTGATTCTTCCACATTTTCAAGTAACCAGTATTGATGAGGCATTTTTTGCATGATTCCAATGCTACACAGTCTTTAGTCTTGGATTGATACTTTAGCAGAGAGGGCTGAAGCCACAGTCTTGTTTGGAGTAATCTTGGGACTAGCTATAGGAACCGACCCCATAGATGTTAAGGTTATGATAACTTATTATAAGAAGTGTCCATGACATTGCATACAGCTTCCAATTACTTTCTAGCAGATAATCCTGGGAGTAAGGAAGATATCCAGTGTGACATCAATAGGATCAAATGGCTGCAGTGTCATTGGTTCTAGAAAAAGAGCTTGATTAGTCAAATAGCTTCATTGGTCAAAGTTGCTATCACCATCCTGAACAATAGGAGGCAATGTCCGGATATCAAAGCTAGTATTTCTGATTTGGCGACAGAAATTGCTTTGAGATATGTGCCATTCGCTCCCATTGCCCCCAGGTGCATAAAGGTCAGTTCCCACCAATTCGCACGCCTGGAGATAAATCGTGGATGAATACATCCGGTTTCATATTAAATAAGCATATTAAAACCTTCAAAGATGTAAGTATCAATGGGTATGCATACCTCCTGCGTTCGCAGTTTCCGTCGCATTTATTTCCTATAAAGTGATTTATTATACTTTTGGGGCCAATTGCTAGCCTCGAATTTGGTAGTTTGCATGTGATTTGCAATTGCTTATACCATTTCGATGTATTCGATAATGCTGATTTCGCAGAATGCGAATATTCTGTACGGAAATAGCTTAAGATCATATTGGCGTATCTGATCTTAGGAGACTGCTCCAATATAGCAATATAGCTAACAAGCCATACCTAAATAGGCCCAATCATCTGCATTCATTCTCAGATTTCACATCTGTATTCGACTGTCCAATCAATATACGGTGATTTTACCTATCTAAATATTAGAATTGATGAGAAATTTCTTGAAGAACATGTCCGGAAAGGTTCAGGCCCAGCCTATATACAGATAACCAACGGAACGGCACCAGCGCCAAACCTTCAACCAAAACCAAAGGCCAAGGGGGGGTTATCTAAACGTGCGAAATTCTGGGATTCATGCGCCGCAGACGAAGACAATATGGAGTATTATAACCTTGTTGTTAATAATTCTGTGCAAGATTGCATGTGGCAGGACATCAATAATCCGTATTGAAGTCCCGAAAAGGCTAGCTTTCCTAACCTCTGGTCGACTTTTCCATGCAGTCACAATAGAGATATTTGCTGTAATTAGGTTTGCACACGGGATGGAAATTCCTGTTGTTCGTATGGCCAGCAATGTTGGCGTTTAGACCATGTAACTCTCGTTCAAGTCATTGCAAATTTTCAGCAAAAATAGTTTCGTGTAACTAAGATCCTATCTATAAGATGGGGAATGCACAATTGTAATTACGGTGATATTTTGTCATAACAGTAAAGCTCGTTCTTGCTCGCAAACCCCCACTGACTCAACCATATGTGGTTAGGAGCCCTCGGTTAATCCGACCAAGTGGACCTCGTATTTTAGCAGCTTAATAGGTGCATATTAAGATATCCAGCCTTACTTGAGAACGTTTGCGTAGGAGGTATGGCAATTGCCATGCTTCTATTTCTTGGCTGCGTTCCGACTGCGAACGCCATCTGCGATCCAGCTGACGTTTCCGCGAATTTGAAGGTACCGATACATTAATTTCGCGGGCCAACTTGTGCTGGTGAATCTCAAGTTCGCTCTCTTATAGCCTAAATAGTGGCTCCTTCGTATTCACTTGTGGTATCTTACCTGTGAGGGGGGGGAGGGGGCGTACCAGTAATTGCTCAGCTAGGCGCTTGATTATTTGTGCCGAAACTTTTGGCTGGAGAGAATGCTACGTTACGATATCCACTGAGATTTTTTGCGGGTCAGATTTAAAGTTACTAGAAAAAACAACGATTTATACAGAAATATCTCCCTCTATTTAAACTTGTGAGCGAGAGCATAAATCAAATTCGATATTGCCACGCTGACCTGACAGTCTGCTCCGACTTGGCGAGTATTGTTTTTCGATGTTTCCTGGCGCAATGTAAAACGTAAGCAAGACTAAGTTCGCTAACTAAAGTAGACCGAACTTTTATGTTTAGTGAGCATTTCTTACTGTGGAGCTTCAGCCGTCATTATTTTGAGGAACCGTTTCAATGTTTTCCCATCCAAACAAAATTCTAATATTTATATCAGCTCTCTCCCTGTAGTCTCTAGAGCATATCGTCCAAATTCTTTAATCACATATTTCCAACCTCAACCGTCGTGCAAAGTCGCTCTTGCTGCCTATAAAATCTACGAGCTTGGTCTAATCCAAGCAACACTTTACCATTTTGTCACCAAATACCCAAAATGGAAAAGGTACTCGATCGGGCTAGCCCGACTGGAATCCAAAACCTACCAACTGAAATAATCCTCCAAATACTGGAATACAAAATCCTCACGGACCGAAACAAAGTATCTCTCGCGGCCACATGTCGAAGATTAAAAGATGTCGTGTATCCACATTTATATCGACGGTTGGATTGGATCGCGCCGTTTCATAGTCGATCTGCGTTGGGGAATTGGGTTGGCGGCTTCGGGCTTTTACTTGAAGTATTCCTGGAACCTGTGGTCGATATCGTTGATAAGGTGCTTGGCATGGGAGAACCACCTGATATTAAGTTTTCGGTATTTGCGAAGAGGGCAGAGTATGTTAGGTAAGTCCCAAAAACGCAAATTAAGGATTGCTACTGCCCGCAAATCCTGGAAATTTATCCCCAAGTAATGGCTCATGGTTTTGAGAATTTAGAGAGATATCGATACTTACTGGACACGAGTATTATAAAGAAATGGGTATTCTTACTCGATACTATGGTCCAATCGATGACGGGAGTAGGTTTCACAGGCTATTCGAACCGTTTGATAACCTGGTGACTATCGAGCTCGATGACCGGGCGGCTTTCACGTGGCAAGGATATCTCCATATCATCGCGACAATTCTGGTCACCAAGCCCAAGTTGGAGAATCTTATTCTTAGGCATAGACTTGGGCTACCAGATACATTGAAATGTGAGAAGAAACAAGACATGACTTCTATAGACGCGACTTTAAAAAGAGGGATCAAAGCAAAATTGAAGGCCTTAACCATCATTCTTGGGAGAAGATACGAACCAAGCGAGATGGGATATGAGTATTTTCACCAACTGATGAGTGTTTTCAACGGGGCGACGGAAGATGTTGCCACTTTTCGAATGTTCGCAAGTTATTCGAAACTGGATGAAAATGACCTGATTCTGTCGTCGAAGGAGTACAGAGGGTATACTATTAAGCACTGGTCATTTCCGAAACTTCAGGAGCTAGAACTTCATACACACAACTTCCCGAGAATAAGCACTGTTCACTCGATCCATTCAGGGGATTTAGCAAATGTGACAAAACTGAAAGTAGTGTGTGGTGTTATGAAGCAGAATCTCAGCAAGGTGGGTCAAACCTCCTAGACTTATAACGAAGCCTAGTTGCTTGTAGAACAAGGTAATTAATAACCTAACACATCCGTAATTAGCTACGAGAAAACATATTGCCCTTCAAAAACCTTGAGACCTTCGAAATTTCGGACCCGCAACTATCAAACAACGCCGACTACGACACATGGAGACTCGAAGAAGTTTGTTCGAAACTATCACAGCTCAAATTGCGTGAACCATCTGAACTCCAGAATTTAAAGACGGTGAAATGGGATCTTGGGTATCAATATTCCACCACGACTTGTACCCTACGATTCACGAGTGGAAACGGAGCGGCTGTAACGACCATTCGGAGGTCACAAAAAACTGCACAAGTTGAGGTGCTACCAGAATCATTTCATAGAAGAATAAAGTATATTAAAGAAGGATATGTGTTAACTCCTAACATTAGTACTTCTCATATTTAACAAGAATGACAGGAAACTCCTGTCAACGGGGCCAAGTTTTGTAGCCGTCCAACCTCAGGAACTCTTACCTCCAAGCATAAGGCAACCATGTAGTCTCGATTCCTCTAAAATAACTAGCATTCATATATCATCGAAGACACCAGTTCTCGGGGTCCAGTATTTCATCGCGTCGACGGCGCTCATCGCATATCAAGTTCCATAAGCAGATAATCGGCTGGTCCACGGGATGCCACATCCAAAACTCATCCCAGCTAGAATATAGAGCATAATCCACACGTAGTTCAAAATCAGTCACAGTAGTAACCCTGTTCAATATCTTGTACAATGCCTCCAACTTCAACATCCTACCAAAGTCCAGCATTTCCGTTTCTCGAATATCAGCCCCCATCATATGAATCCTCTGCATCCCCAAGAAGATTTTGACACGTAACGTCACAACCTTTGCTACGATTTCATTTTCTTGGAAAATCGCCTTCGCTCTTTGATATGCGCGTTCTCTTGTTTCGTTTGAGTGTTGGTAGTTTCTGCAGGAATGTATAACGGTGAATTTTGTCAATTTGCGGAGGGATACGAGAGCCTGCGCTATCGTTTCCATGAATGCACCATATCGACTCCCGAAGCTTCGAGAGTCGTTGATCTCGAAAGTCGTGACGTTGCAAAACTCCTGGAGGAGGAATCTGGACCATTGGGCACTGAAGGCCAATAATTCAATGTTTTGATTGGCTAAGGGGGGACAGTAAGTGTGAATTTTGCCATCTTCCTCAGGGTATGAGAAGAGGTATGTCTCGAATGTGAGTTTCCTACAGGTCGTTATGGAAATCAGTATTGGAGATGTGAGTCTGTCTATAATTTGGTAAAGACACCCACCGGACTGCAGCTCCGTAATTTATATATCTTCTGCCCCTGAGCTCATAATGCCGAGAATCAATAGGAAACCGTAGTGTCATACATTTGTATTTTCGATACCCAGTGATGATCCTGCTTATTGTGAGATGATAGAACCTTTTGCTGGTCCAAGAAATAGCTTCGAGGTCGCCAAATTTGAGGCTCGGGTCTTCGAATATCTGTAGTAGGAGCTCGTTTGGGAGTCTGTTCATTGTAATAATAGACCGATATCTTTGGATCGTGATTGGTAGAGCCAGGAGGAGGAAGTGATAAAGGGTGGATGACGAGGCGGTGGTTTGGGATAAAGCTGCAATCTCAATGATTTGATATGCTGTAGTACTAGATGTTCATTGTCTAGTATAAATAATCGGATTCGCTGGAATCTGATACGCCGGCCATCCAACAAGGTCGTGACGTTCAACACGTAGCGTCACCCACTGACCTCATTACATAAATCCACCATCACCAGCAAGATTCCTTCAACTTCACCATCTACAAAACATCCTTCATCACCCTCAAAGCTCAATTCTGTCACAAAATATAGCTCCTTCTCCGCCCCTCTTCATCGCAATCGTATTTCTGAAAGTACGCAACATCAAACGCCCCCGACAACTTCCTTTCATCACAGCAACGATGAATAAAGTACCGCGAGAGGTTATTCTGGAGATCCTAGAGGAGGATTGTCTCACTCCGAAAGACCTGGTATCCTTTATGACCACGTGCAAAGAATTCAACATGCTAGGTGCTATGGTACTCTATCGTGAACTAGACGTTATCATCAAGGAAGACAAGGAATCGCTTCAAACACATATGCAACCATTTCTCAGCCATGAAAATCATGTCAGGTATGTCTCAAGCTCCTATTCTTTCAAGATTATATTACTATTTTTCCTCCATTTAATAGGGGAGGAACATACTAAGCAATAGTCTCTAGAAAGATCGATATACGAATCGTTATGAACATGGTTGAAAGTCTCAACCCTATTACTAGCAACTCTTCAATGAGCTTCCCTCTTTCCAAGCTCGCAGATTCCATTGATATCTCCCCATTTAGCAACTTGACGACTTTTGTGTTTGTGGATTGCCATAGCATGGAATTTGAAAAATATTTGTCTTACATCAGCAAAGCTCTTGTTATCCCCACATTGCAGGTTTTCAAAACATGCCACCGTTTTGTGTACAAACTTTTGCCCGAGCAACGCGATGAAGTTGACAGAACCTTCCTCACAATTAGAAAGGATCTGGACAGGGTGCTGATAAACGGGGGACCCGTAGCCAAACTCAGGTGACTTGAGATCAGGCTTATGGAGGGCTGGAAAATTTTCAATAGGGGCAATAACGTGCTGGTGAAAACTCCCAAAACCATGGATTGCGAAAGATACAGATATTTAACGAGGGTTTTTGACGGGTTCACGGATACTGTGGTAGAGTTCATATTTTGGGCAGGGCATGTGGTGATGTCACCAAATTATATCCCATTCGATCAAGAATGGTTTGCCTTTTACGAGAGAACAGAAAAGGACATACGTGTTTGGGACGATACGCTCGAAAAATGGAAACTGCCGATGGTTAAGGATCTAATATTCTTTTTGCCTAGAATGGAGGAACGGAGCGATATATTTCTCCCTGTTGACGAGGCCTTGTTTTCACGGGATTTGGAAAGGATTCAGTTGAAATGCTGTATCAGTTGGGTAGAAGTAGATCAGGTAAAGGCTACTCCTCACCTTGGAAACTGCTGCTTTTGGCTAACCTGCGTTTTCGGTACATAGATTATGAATATTCTAAAGCAGATATATCGGCTTGAGGAATTAGTCTTCCACGATCACAATCCCGAAATTAATAGCTAGGAGGTGAGTGACGAGCCGCTATTAGGGAAATTGATGTAAACATCGAAAGATTTGATGAAAGAAGTGTTATCATTGCAAACGATAGAGTTTAAGCGGCACTGGGATGACCGTTGGGATTCAGAGTTGATGTTCAAAGCACAGCGAAGCAGCATCGACATTACGTTCTCGGGGGGTCTCAAAAAATTGATCGACCAATAAAATTGCTCGGTATCTTATGTCTTGGGAGAGTCATCTATTGATGAGGGCGACGTTGATCGATACTTTTAAATGGGCGGATTCGCTAGGTATTTTGAGCCATTCCTTCACTTTTTGTGGCGTCCTGATAGTATTTAAAATTTAACGTGTATCTATCACGACGGATAACTTTGCAATGTAGGGGAATAAAATTCCAATTTCGCAAAAGGTTTTTAGTTCAAGCGAGACATTCCTCAACGGGATTAGATGCGGCATTTTACATAGATAATACAAAAGCGAAGGCGTTCTTTAATTCTTCTAGAAGGGTGAAAGAATTGTTTTATCCGGGATCTTGAGTGGTTCTGTTATCTTTAAAGGGTTTAGAGAATGTGCTATTTGGTCGGCAGGAAGGGCGCCTTGCGTGGAGGATTCCTCGTTTGTGGCGGGCTAACTTCACCAACGTGCATGCAACATTTATCCAACGGTTGAAGGTCTGATTCACTTGCCGCACGCGATGCACAATTCTTCGCGCTATTTACACGATATGACTGACAATGGCGTCTTTTTTGGGGAAATATTTCCGAATGCTTTGTTAGGGAAATCCCGCGAGATCTCGCGAAAGAAACAAAAAGACAAAAAAAACGAAGGGGCGTATGCACCCCACCCCGGACCGCATACTGAAAGTGAGGCAGGTGATTGGAAGGATTACCTGTTGGTCCACCACAAGTGCTTACCTGGAGACGAGGGGTGTTAGCGACGCCAACGAGCTGCACAATGATATAAGCTCGGGCAGGGATTGCGAGACTCTGATCTGGTCTGACTGTTATATGCAATAGCGACCGGGTATTAATGGCCCAGGGATGTGAGATCTAGACACATCTGTCGCTCAGGGATGGTATGCACATACACTCACTACACATGCGCATGTGCTCTGTCGCTCCCTTTGTCACTCGTCGGGAGGAAAAGAAAGTTTTAGGAGAGAGAGGGAGGAGAAAATTTTTTCACGCCATGCAGCATGCAACATTATCGCGGTACATACACGCAGAGGAATCAATCCGTTAGTGAATCCGCTGACTGACTGAATCGTGGCATTTTTGGTGCGGCGAGGGAATGCGGAAGGTGTTTTGGTCATTTTGCAGCGGTGACGGAAGTCATTCGATTGGTCGGAGTAAGCGCTGGGCATTCCAAACCCAAACTTTGCCTTCGTTTCCCTCCTGATAGTGGGAGTAATAATAAGACGAGCAGGAGAAAGAGGAGGGAAATAGACTCGACGACTGAATCGGTGGCTGCTGTGACAGACGAAGGATTCGAGTTAGTGGCTCAGGGTCCCCCCCCATCCACGTAACTACTTAGTTAGTTAAGTAACTATCTATCGTGGTTAATCTCGCAGCTGCACTGCCACGCCGACGTCCTTCGACTTCTTCGGGGATTAAATCAGGTCGGGTTTATAAATATTATCGATAGGCCCTTCCCACACCTCCTTTTAGCTAAGTGTGCAGTACCTATCTCTCGTTCAATATACTCCCCAGGCACTTCCTCCCACTCCTCCTCCACGACTCCACCTGTCGTCTGCCCGTCTGCCGCCGCCGCCGCTCCCATCGCCATTTATCCAAAGTGGAGCCCGGTCGCCCAACATTCCCGTCAAGCTGGCGAACCTTAGCAGTCCTCCGGCTTTCCAGGTCATAACTCTGGTAGGTCCTGTCACACGACCTCTATCCGAGGATGCCATCTCGAGTAATTCATTGCTAACCGGAGACGCAACAGGGAGCTGGAGGAGGACCTAGCGAGGAAGGTGTCACAGGCTTCCTCGTGCGATCCACTGCCACCGATTGGACCCCGGCGTCTCTCCTCGCCGTCGACGCTGGAAGCCATCTCGCCTCCATCATCAAGATCCTCGAGTCGACTTCCTGCGGCCACCAGCATCCGACGACTCCCACCACCCCGAACTCCTCCAAGCGTCGAGCGCCTTCCCTCACAAACCGTGATAGCCTCTCCCTGAATACCGCCTCTCAACCTCCCCCGTCTCACTTCCAGGGCGCGAGTCTTCCCTTCAAGACCCCGCGCGCCAATGCCGCTCACATCTTCCGCGAGCTGGTCGGGGGTTACTGCATCACCCACCCGCACCTCGACCACATCTCCGGTCTCGTAATCAACACTGCTGGAATGCTTCCTCACAACGCTAAGAAGACAATCGCTGCCCTCCCGCCGACAATTGAAGCCCTGAAATCACACGTCTTCAATGACATAATCTGGCCAAACCTCACCGATGAAAACGGCGGTGTAGGCTTCCTCTCCTACCAACGTCTCGTCGACGCATCAGTAGTCGACGGAAAGATCGAATATCGCAAAATCGTAGACGGTCTATCAGTGCAAGCGTGGCCTGTATCCCACGGTCATTGCATGCACAACCACACCCACCGCGGTAGCGACGCGGCGATGCTTGCGGATCACGAATCGATGACACGTGATAAAACGCTGTCACTTCGTACCGCAACCGGTCTGGTAAAACGACAAACCTGGCAAAAGAAATGCGTGTACGATTCTTCCTGTTTTTTCATCAGGGACGATTACACCGAAAAGGAGATTTTGATATTTGGCGATGTTGAACCGGATTCGGTGTCCATATCCGAACCACGACGGAATGTTTACATCTGGAACTACGCGGCCGAAAAGATGCACAGAGGGCTGTTATCCGCAATATTTATCGAGTCCAGTTACGATATTCACCAAAAGGACGAGTTTCTATACGGTCATATGACGCCCAGACATGTCATTGAGGAATTACAGGTTTTAGCGGGCAAAGTGTTGATGCACCGGGAACGCGAGGCGCGAAGGTATTCTTTACCGCTTAAGAAACGGAGGACTGCCGAACCGTCGAAGGGTAGGGATTCGATCATGCAGGTTGATCCCTTCGATTCATCATATCTCACCAGCTTGAGCGCGTATAATTCCGACAACGACAGCGATGTTCCTAGATCGCCGACGGATGTGGAAGGACTTTCATCTTATAATCGACGGAGGTCGTCGAATGGGAAGAGGAGGCGGAGTGAGGATGTTAGCGGGGTTAGTGGGAGTAGTGGAACAGAATATACATCTGCGCCGAGCATCTCGAGTAACGGACTAACGTCTACGAACCCAACGACGATAACACCGGTATCGCTTGCTAATGGAAATGGGTTGGTCGATACCAGTTATCCATTGAAGGGGCTTACTGTCGTGATCATTCACGTTAAAGACGACTTTGATGACGACAGGGATGTCCGACAGAGTATATTAAATAATTTGAGGAAGTTGGAGGAGAAGGCTATGTTGGGGTGTACGTTTGAACTCGCGGAGAATGGTGGGTCAATGTTTTTCTAATCGCAGGAGTTTTGATTTCCTGGATGAGCTCTTCACGTTTTTGGATTCGGGCCTCTTTTTATTGGCGAATTGGGCATATTTTGGCTTCAATTGGTATATATATCTTGCTTTGTAGCGCTTGAAAGACGATTGGATGTCTGTACGCTGTTTCATGTTCTCTACGCTTCCTACTATTCTTGTACATATTATTTACCGTAGTGTTTTCCTTTTGCTTTTCATGTGGAGTTTCCGGCTGGCTTTCTTTGTTCGTCATTGTTTTTCTTGCAGCGAAGACAATAGGGAGTGTACTTTAAGTAAAATACCTTGGGTGCTTGGAAATGCAATCCTGTTCAAATTTTTAGCCCCCCGACCGTGTCGGCGGCATCAGTACCTTAGCGACTTCGACGTAGATTCGCGACACTTCGAAGTTGTGAGATCAGTCGTCCAAAGCATTCTAAAGCGGATATTTCGACAGAACGGTACCAACAAAATCAGCGCAAATTGACACGCGAAATGGGGATAAGGGTACATATGACAAGGCAGGTGTAAAGACTTTAGCTCTCAAGTAACAAATCATTTAGTTAGAGAAACGACGCAATCGAGTTTATATCTGCTATATCCCACGCAGCGTCAGGGGCACAAACACGCTCGATAAAAAGCATGGCAGCCACGTTCTCCCCAATCGTGAACTCGTACCTCTCGAAGTTTATCTGCCACGAGCTCGCAGCGTATCACGATCTCCATTACCAAAGGCCGCTAATAGCTCGACAGCATGCAGGTACTCCTCACAACCCTCTTTATAATAGGGTTATCCACCCCAACAGCTCTAGCCTGGAACTACCAACTCCTCTGGAATCCACCAGAGCCAGGCATCCGCCACAGCTCACGAAGCTTCGGCCACCCCGTCACGACGGGCGTACAGCCATGCACCCAAATCATCACCCCGAACACCACTCGCGATGATTATCTCGACTATCAGCGAGAAGCAGTGCTTAGCGGAATAACTATAGCTCAAATCCACGACTCTTCCATTTCGTCCCAATCACGGAAATCGGGTGCTTGGAAGGTTAAATATGTTGGATTCTGGGATAATTACTCCTGCGAGGGATCACCGAGTTTGATCATCCATTATTATCCTGATGACTGGACCCAGCAACGACTCGTATTCGACCATATCGGGAGAAAGCTGGCGGGGGGTGTTCCTAGTGCGAGGCAGATTACTGCTAAGCTAGCTGATAGCGGTAGTTGGGGTGAGATCCCACTCGGGGATACGTTATGGCCTGGTCAAATCCCCGTTGGCGGGGTGGCGTATACCAACGGTCCGGTTTTGAATAATAATGCGGATTATACGGTTATTGGGGATATGTTGGCTGTAAGGGTTAATTATGAGATGGGAGGTGTGCGGGAGCGGACTAGGGATAATAACATGGCTAATGAGAAGTGGATTGGGAGTGGGAAGGGGGATGTCGTGGGGATAGTGTCGTTGCCGGTTGATGCTTTCGAGGACGGTTTGGTTGTTCCGTCGGAGGGGATGGAAGACGAGGAAGAGGATATCGACGAAACGAAGCTGTATCAGATGACGGATGATCAGATCAGGGCTGCTTTTGAGCTTGGTTCTGCACCGGTGGTTGATGAGCCTGTAGAGCAAGATCCCGTGGACAACTATTATACGCAACCAGAAACGGAACATATTACTGGCGATCCTGACGAAACGATGCCGGATGTTCTTTATGAAACGACAGTGAATGAGCATCCTGATACTGCAGAATCATCAATGTCGGAAGCTGATTTTCGACAATATGTGGAACGAATCCAGCTCAACAACATCGACTCCCAAAATCCTCGCGATTTTAACAACTTCGATGCCCAGACAGATCTCATCGAATCGGCTTCTTCGGTATGGTCTTATCTCGGCTACCCGGTCGAATTATTCGTAGGCTCGATGGCTGCATTAAGTCCTGAAATGTTCGACATGCTTTTCAGTGTGGATGCTAGCCAGGGCGCCACTTTTGCCGCGGAGCAGCTTGCGGAGTTGTACGAGCGGACGAAGACGGCTGCCGCTGAAGGAATGATTGAGGATAATCTTATCGGGACGTTGTCGCCAAAGGAGTATGGGTTGGTGCTTATCAGTAATTATTTGCCGCCGGTGGATGAAGTTGACGAAGTAGCTGGGTGGGAGGATGAGGTTGGTTCTGTTTGGCCGGATTTCGGGGAAGAGAGCAAGAGAAATTATCTTAAATCATGATTTTAGAAGATAGTCAATAACTAGTATGATTTCGAATTTTTTCAAACAATAACTCTAGATATTGAAGGAATATTTTGAAATGATGGTCTTATTCAAGAACAAAACTGTTTTGACGAGACAAGGTCACTTGTGCACCTGGGATCCTGACGAGCTAACCGATTTAGAGATCTCTCGATAATATCATATCTTCATTCTTCTATTGAAGCTTTCACAAATATCATACAAAACCCTATACATAAAAAGGAGAATTTGGCTTCGCGAGACCACACCAGTTGGGATATCATATCTAAGGAGACCGGAAAAACTAGCGCATTTGGATCTTCGATCTTGGTGTATTCATTTTGGAAGTTCTCTTCGGTTACACGGGGTCTAGAACTAGTCAATATATTTCGTCTAATCCTCGCAATTCAGTGTATATTCGCTATATTCGACGCACCTTCTATAACGTAGAATCCAACAACATGCACGCCATGTATCGACAAGCCATATCGACTCACGCCACGTTCCTAAGCTTCCACGGCCCCTTCTCTAAATCCTCAGTACATCTCAATCACGTTTATCGAACATATCGCCCAAAAGGGTCATATATTCGCCCACCATGCGCTTCCACCACCCCGTCCTCACGATCCTCACAACCACCCCACTAATCTCCGCCTGGAACTTCGAACTCATCTGGAACCCACCCCAACAAACCCAACTCCTCGGCCACGGCACCAGAGTCATCGCCGGCATAAAACCCTGCACATTCGTAACCTCCCGTCCCCCGGAACGACTCGCGGGTCTCGACATCAGTCAAGTCCCGTTGAGCAACGACCCCCCATCCCGTCCCGAATGGTTAGTCGGATACATAGGGTTTTGGCGTAATAGATTCTGCTCCGGAGTACCGAAAATAATCATTCACCTATACGCGGACCGCGGGACTCAACAACAGGTGTTATTCGAAGATATCATCGCGCGGTTACCGGATGATTATCGTGATAGTAAGAGTTGGAGTTGGGGGCAAATTATTCGGGGTGATGAGGTGTGGCCGAATATGATTCCGCAAGGTAGCGTGGCGGTTATGGTGCCGTCGAAAGAAGATGGGATTAAATCAAGGAGAGGGAAGGCGCAGAGTACTGCGCAGTATTATCTGTTGAATAATGCGGTGAAGGTTAGGAAGTTGAATTGGGGTAGGAGGAGACTTTATGGGTCGGAAACGCTTAACGAGAATGATCGGTGGGCTGGTTTTGGGACGGGGGATGGGGTTGATGGGATTATTACGTTGAGTATAAAAGGAGATCCGGAGTTGGCGTTAACAAAGAGTGATTTGGAGATGATTGCCGATAGGAGTGTGAATGCGATGAACGAGGAGACGGGGAATGGAAAAATGGAAGAGTTGATGGCGGAATTGATGCCGCCGCCGAGCTTCGTACCCGTAAGAAAAAGACCTGACTTTGTGCCGGGAGTTGAAATGACGAGGGAAGCGATGGATAGAAATGTCGATTCGTTGAAGGGGGATTATCAGGGCGCGCAGAGGATGTTGCAGGACGAAGCTAATCTACGGGGAGAACTCGCCATGCAGCAGGCGATGTACGAATCCCTCCAACAGGAGGCAAATCGACTAGGAATGGCGCAGAGTCTACAATTCTTAGACGGCTATATGGAGAAGTTTAGCCAGGATCAAGAACAAATGGTCAAAGACATGACGAGGAGCGCGACATCAGAATTTTTCGATCCGTTGTTCATGGCTCGACAAGCGAACGATATATCCACCGCCAGAGATTATTGGTTATCCCAGGGTCTGTCTTTCGAATTATTCATCGGATTATTGACTTCCCTTCCGCCGCTCACATTTCAACTATTATTTAATTCTAACGAGGCGTACAAGCTGGATCCGAATGAGATTGCGCAGTATCTTTGGACGGTCTATATGAGCCGCATGCAAGCTGCAGAAGAGGATGGAGATTTCGGAGTACTCATGTTGTCGCCGCAGGATTATGGTATCTTGTTGATCGAGCAGAATTTCGCGCAAATGGCCCCGCAGCAATTACCCGCACATCTCATGACGTTGATGGGACGCTTGGAAACCGAAAGAAGACAACAGGACAATAATGTGCAGGTAAAGTTTGAAGAGGGAGAGACTGGGCAAATGCAACAACAGGATGGTTTGCAAGTGAAAATCGAAGAGGAAGAGAATATTGGAGACGATGGAACGCAGCAGATACAGATGTATAAAGACCCCGTGGAGGAGGGCATTTACGAGGAAGATATATCTGCGTGGCCGGACTTTTCGATACAGATTCCAACCGAAGATGTAGATCAATTTGGGTTTCATAACGCCCGTGATGATAGGAATCTGATGGAGGAGGAGATTGTTGAGGGGATGGGGGGGCTTCGAGCGCCGTTTCCATCGCCAGAAGAAGATCCGTATAGTTAGATACTCAAATGCGATTACACTGAAGAAGCATGCATATATCATTCATATGGAACGCGATAAGGAGCTCCGAGTCCATGAGGCAAATACCAGTAAATCTAAGAAAGGTACAAACGTATGAATAATAGGGTATCAGAACGCTTTTATCTCACCAGAGGTGCTATCTCAACTCCCTTGACAACCGTTCAATGCACCTCATCAGTCAACCTTCTCAAAACCTGCTTGTACAAGGCAACAAGCCTCTGACTGTGCGATTGAAACCCAGCACGCTGCTCGTGATCCGGTATCCTCCTCCTAGCGGATGAAAGATCATCGGTCACCGCTCTCCGCAAGCCACCAACCCGAACAGGACTCCCAATGTTCTCCGGAATATAAACCCCCTTAGCAGCACATAACACTCGCAAAAGATCCGAGACCGCGATTCCCAACTGCACACCGCATATACAAATCACACGCAACCAAAACGGATTATGCGACCTCATTCCATCAGCTGACAAAGCGGTATACACCTCCCGTAAAGGACCTAAGCTCGCTTCCGTCGAACGGGAGCCGGAATAAACCGGCGGTAACGGGATCTGTTGATCCGAACTTCTCTTAGTTTTCTCGTGAGTTAACAGAAGTACCGCAGCAGCGTATACTTCCGGGTTTAACTCCTGAGCCACGGTAGCAAAGTTTAGCATTGCTGTGACGGTTGTGAAGTCGCAGCAGCAGACTTCAAGGATACACCACGGTCGACGGAGGATGGCGAGGAGGGATTCGACCAGGGTGTTCTGGCCGACGACGCAGTGGTGTTGCGCGATGGCGGCGTTTATTAGAAACCATGGTAGACGTGGGTAAGGTGCTTTGGGATCCTCGTTGATGGATGAAGAGGATGGGAGGGAGCGGAGTTCATCTTCCGGGATGTCGGAGAGGTTATAATATACTGGAAGGGTTTCCTCGACTTCCAAGGCAGCTGCCTCGAGGCGTGGGAGTAGCGCGGGGCATTTTTGGAGTTGGTCAGCGAGGGGTTGGGTTAAAGATGCAACGGAATAGATTGCGAATGTCCCCTGTTCGAGACCGGTACCACCTCCTTTGTCGAATTTGGCGCAGAGCTGGGCTGGAGTCGTGATGGTAGCAGAGGTGGTGGTGGTGGTGGTGATGGCGGGGTGGGGGGTCTGGGACATCGGAGTGGTGACGAAGGAGGATGTGTTGAGTGACGTTGGTTGGAGCTGTGCGACCTCAGAAGAAGCTTCTTCAAGTCTTCTCAGAGAAAGTATCTTCCAGTTCCGCTATTTATCTATTTGCAAATATGGCCGGCAGAGTAGTTCATTCTGAGTGCGACTGACCAGTATTATATGGCATTCTCACAGGTGCTCTTTCTGCTATGACTGCTGCAATGGTCAGCTTCGCCACAGCCTGATGCGCCTAGAAGTGGGCCTCGACCGTTCGGCGGGATCACAGAAACGCCTTCAACCACGCCGCATTCTCTTGGACGAAGCATCGATTCCGATCCCGCGAGATCGAGATCGGGCCGTCGACGCTCCTTCTTGATGCCGAGAGCCAAGTCCCGATAGGAATACGTTGTGATAATAATAATAATGCGCGTCCTGCAGGAAGCGACATGCACGCCAGAGAACCTGAGACGCCGGCCTGCTGCATTCTTTTCTTTTTCGCTCAGGCGCCCGTCTGGCTTCAACAACCGAGCGAGCGAGTGGAGAAGGAGCCCGCCCTAAATTCTCACTGTTCTATTTATTCATCCCGAGATATCTTCCCGCTATCGATATATAGCCTTCTGACTGTTCCTCGAGTCGTTCCTTTTCAATGTCTTAGCACTGTTGGAGCCCAATCCGAGGATACTCAAGCGAGCATGTCGACCACCCGCTACCTCCCCTCTCTCACATTCTTCGCCGCCCTCGCACAGGCCGAACTCCCCTTTCCGGACGGAAAACCCTCCGCCAAACTGAAATCCGATAACGATGTCACCTTCGATCCCCTCGCCGTTGCCGCGATCCTCTACAACCCGCGCGCTGACCTCAGCGCTGCGAAACTATACCTCCAGCTTGACCGCGACCTCTACAGCTGGCCGCACACCATGATGATTGGCGGCACGCTCCCACCCATGAACACCCTCGTCGCCCATCTGAGTATGGGAATAACTTCGATCCACCCAGCAATCACAATGTGCGGTAAAGACGTAAAACTAATACCCGTCCGATCTGATATGATTTTTAAAGAATTACCCATAAACCTCAGCAATTACCGCGTCAACGATCTCATCGAATTCCGATCCTCGGAATTAGCTGGTAACGACTTTATGGTTGTAAACGTGGACGATTTGGATAGAAAGAATGATATCAAGAGTATGAAAAAGTGGCCCGGGAGAGTCGCGTTGGGACTCGTCGGTTTCCTGAATGGGTTATTACTCCTCGGTGGTGTTGCGTTTGGGATTTTGACAGCGGATATCTGGGCTGCGACATTATTCTTCTTCTACGCATCACACTGGCTCGCGTCGACGTTTGTGTCGTTTACGGAGATGATTGTTACCGATGTAAAGGGGGTTATCGTCGCTGATAAAACGCCTCGATATGCGGTTTATCAACGACCCGAAGGTGGAACGGTGGTGTTCAAAGGGAAGAAGGAGACGTTGGAGAGGTGGGCGCGAGGGACTTTGGAGTTCAAAAAGACCGCTTCAGCGAAATTTTTCCATTGGTTCTGGATGGTCAGCGGGACTATGGCCGCTGTATCTTCCGTCGCGTGTATGGTCAACATGAGGGGATACATGCAACTCGGGTTCCTCGCGGTACTACTATACTCTTCTCTCGCCGAGATAATCGCTACCCAGTTATCACGACATCTTCAGATTTCTGTGAAGGGCATGATTTCTCATAGTTTGGTAGATAGCAACGCCTACCGAACGAAAGGGATAATCAGAGCTACAGTCGAAGTTTCCCCGAATTGTCGGTTGAAAGGATTAAACTGGATTGAATTGGAACTTTTACCCAACTGGCCCATTTATGAAGAAATGTTAGGACTTTTAGCCAAGATCAATGAGATTCAAGAAAAGGAGGCGGATGAGGTTGATGGGCCGGACGGGGAAGCCGAGGTTGAGAAAGCTATCAGGAGTTTTTTGACTAATACCGCCACCGATACTCATGGGAATTTGAACCAGAGAATTGCGAATGAGACGAGGGAGGCTTGGAGGGCTGGACAGAATGTTGCGGCTAGGCAACGGGAGACGCCTACCGAGAAGCATAGCGTGTGAATTGGTTTATGTGATGTTTAGTGAGAGCGTGACGGGTTACGACTTGATGATTTGTCGATATATCGTTCTTGCGATATATTGCGTCGCGCATATACCTCATGTTGTACAGTATTTCACCGTATTATAAAGAGTCAAGCATTTCACCCCTTCTTCCAAATGGCTTTTCGGAGGCAGTATTTGGATTTATCAGGTTTTTAATTTCATGCGTCCAGCTGTCAATGTACTTGGCGCCAAAAGAAAAACCCGGTTGGACTGCCAGCTGCGCCACTACGATTACCGGGTAGAGACGTCTCCGTCAAGTTTAGGGTTTTCGCTTCGATGATGCAAGATCTTTTGTATACGAAGTACTGTTGCTACGAACCCGAAGTTAGCCTCATTTCTCCAGGTGGGAAATTTCTTCGCAGCGTCCTCGGGAAAAAATATGCCGAGAAATAGAAATGTATGCAATTATCTATTAACGTTTACCATTTCGTCCCAAGTGCAGCTTCTCGTCTCGAGAAACTCGCCATGCCCCCCTAGATTTCGGCTTGTTCTCGATCCTCTCAACTTCGTGTCGAGTTTGGCCTTGCGAAAACCATGGTACCGTTGAACCCAAACCAGGGCTTCTCGGCAAGTCGTCCACCTTCCCGGACCCGCATCTGATTTTCAAATCTGAATATGGCACTATCCCTAGATCGAGATATACATCCCTCAGCAATCTCACTTTATCATTGGTGTATTTAATAGACACTGGAACGGAAAAAAAGAAATCTAACTCAACGGGGTTCATTCGTCCGACCTTTTCTTCTACTCTTTTTTTACAAACATGGCAATGTTTTTTTAAACGACTGTGCTAGCCCGTCCACCTGTAGACGCGTCATTTCCCCACACGAGTTTCAACTATTGTTATAAATTAAGCTTTTGCCCATTCGGTTAAAGGCAGGATCCACAGCGTGTATGGCCTCGTTTCCGAACTTCCCGATTACCCCTGCACTCTGACCGAATGTTGGATATTTGGCGAGGTAAGGATTGTGACGACCGGAAACCAGCGTTTTGTTTGACGGCCATGAATTTTCCGATGATGGGTTATATTGCACAGTTAGAAGAAATAGGCGATTTTTTGCCATGACCTGGGTCAGCTTTTTGGTGATATATATTCGTCGTGAGGACTATTTAAAAATTGGAAGGTTTTGGTTTAGACGCTCACGGCTTTCGAACCTGTAGCTAGTTCTAGTTCGTGTCGGAGATGTATCGACCTATTCTTTTGTTTTTCGCCCTCGCGTGGGCGGCAGTGACTAGTGCTATCACTGTCACTTCTTCTAGCTCGGCGTATACTGTTAACACGCAGAGTAGCTATGGCTTCGTCGTCGTCATTAGTCGGTCAACCTGCGACATCACTTCGATCAAATTTTACGGCGGAGTTGAATATCAATATCAAAGCACTTACAGTCATATCGCATCTGGTCTTGGAAGTGGAGTCTCCGTATGTCCTTGATGCTCAATTGGCCATATAATCTACCAAGCCAGTACTCATGATAATTGTAGGTCTCTTATACGACTAGTCCTTCAGGGGATACAGTAATCTTCAAGTGCACACAAAGTAATTCCGATTTCAACTTAAGCCAATACCTCGTCTTCCGTAATGGAGAAAACACGATTTACATGGGCACGAATATAAACTCGGAACCTAGCATCGGAGAGCTTCGCTTCATCTTCCGCCTCACCGGTCTAACATCCGCATACCCTTACGGCGACGTCTCCAACACCGCAGGTGGAACCGCAATCGAAGGAAGCGATGTGTACACCGTCAACGGCCAAACCAGGAGTAAATTCTACTCCTCAGAAAGATTCATCGATGATAAAGTTTATTGTGCTACCAACGGAGACGCTTCCATCCACGCTTGTTTCGTGAGACCGAATCACCAAGCTACGGAGAAGAGCTCCGGCGGGCCGTTTTTCAGAGATATTAATTTGAATTACGGTGGGTCGTATCATTCGGTCACTTACTACATGAACTCCGGACATGTCCCCACGGAATCTTTCCGAACTGGTTTCCACGGCCCTTACGTCTTCTCGATGTCCCGCAGCGGCATCCCAAAATACTCGGACTTCGACGTCTCCTTCTTCGATAGTTTGAATCTCGACGGTTACGTTCCTGTCTCCGGAAAACGCGGATATGTGAAGGGTACAGCCACCGGCGTCTCGTCCAGTTTTCCGATCGTGGTTCATTGGTCTAATAGCGCTTATCAATTCTGGGCTTATGCGAGCTCATCGGGGGCGTTTACGTCGCCGCCTATGCCGGCGGGATCGTATACCATGAAGTTGTATCAAGATGAATTTTTGGCGGCGTCTTCTACGGTTTCTGTATCGGCGGGGAGTACCGCTACCGCGAATATCGCGGCTTCGAATGCGGCGCTTACGCAGTCTCGGACCATAATTTTTAGGTTAGGTGATTATGATGGACAGCCCACCGGGTTTAGGAATGCGGCGAATCAATTGAGGATGCATCCATCAGATAGCAGGTATAACCTCACTCCCCTTTACAGTTATCCCGCTCCATTCGCAAACAAGAAATGATATATTGACGAAACCTAGAATGTCGAGCTGGGCACCCGGTACGATCTCATCAACAGCGACCTCCTCCTTCCCAATGGCAATCTTCGTCGCAGTAAACAACGGCCAAAAAATCACATTCTCCCTCTCCAGCGCCTTAAACGTCGCAACCACCCTCCGCATCGCGACAACCCTATCTTTCGCAGGTGGGAGACCCCAAGCCATCGTGAACGGATATACCTGCGCTGCTCCCGCTGCACCAACAAAGATCGATAGCCGAGGGGTTACGAGGGGTGCGTATCGTGGATATGGGGAGATATATACTTGTACCGTACCGTCGGGTACTTTGGTTAGTGGGACTAATACTGTGACTATTAATGTGATTTCCGGGAGCTCCGGGGACGCTTATTTGAGTCCTAATGTGGTAAGTTTTGTTGATGAATAAGTTATATTTAAAAGTATTGCGGGCTAATTCTCTGATATAGATCTTCGATGCTATTGAGCTTTTCTACTAAGTATATGAGAACAGTATGGGGAAGGGATAAAACGTGACCCCTTGTGTATGTATATGAAACAGTGTAGAAAACGACCAAAGATAAATGGATTGAGGTTTCATGTATACAAGTTGTCGGGATATTTTCATCACCATATATCGTGGCGAGTAAGATGGCGTATTTGAGCAATACGTTCAGGGTTTTGTGGCGCTTTGTTAAAAGTATCCCATCTTATCGCTATAAGGTTGAAAACACTCAAATACATACATAAGTATATATATATATATCTTGCAAAAAAAAGGTTCATGTAGTATATTAGCTATACCATCGATAAATAGTATATGCAGCCAAGAATATTATTGATATAATCAAAGAACGCCGAGACTAGATTGCTTTTATGCCCTGTCAGACATGCGGCTGACATGCAGTCAGATCAAAGTCGGAACAATGAGATCCGGTACATAGAAATTCACATACAAAACAAAAATATCCCAGATCTGCCTCCCAAAAAACGCCGAATAGAAACATCCAAATAAATAAGAAATCAACAAGTAAAAATCCTCCGAAAGATGATCATGAAATATCAAGCAATAGCACGCTCGAACGGCTGAATATTACAATTTGAAAGGTGGAAAAATAATCGTAGGTCCATGATAATCGTAAAAGTAAATCAAAAAAAAAAAAATGTGATGACAATGTAGCGTTATAGTTTGTCGTATTATAGCATAAGAGCACCGATTGCGATAACACCAGCGCCAGCGGCAAGACCGACATTCAACCGTACAGAGGTCCTATTTTCTCCTGTCAGTAAGATAACCAAAAATGATTCAATTATAATCTCGTTCGTTTTGACTTACGCTGTGCTGTTATTCGGATCATCGTCGTCATCTTCGTCGTCGCCACCACTGCTCCCAATTTTCTTTGTTTTTGGTATCCGTCGCTAGAAAATATATTTAAGGTTAGAATTTTGTACTACCAAGTGATAATAGTGAATTTTAGCTTGGGTTTCGCTTACCTCGAGGTATTTGAAGTCGGGATTTCTCTTTGCGATTTCAGCGCCAGCTTGTGCGACTGTCTCGTCGCGAGCGACGATTTCCGTATCAACGGCAGCGGCGGAAACTGCCGCGAAAAGTATGCTGAGCATCGATAATCTTGAGAATTGCATTTTTGTATTACTGTCTTTTAACGGCAAATATTTGACGTTTTCCTTTGTAATCGACCGATGAATTGTTCGTATATTCGAGAGAAAAAGTTGCTTTGTATTATACGGTGAAAAGATGTTCAAAGACAATAGATGGAGGCTCAACCGTATTTATTTATATATTTCGACGGTTGGGGGGTGCGAATGGCCGATGGTTCCCGATAACCTTGCAATTGAGCGAATGAAACACTCACTCTAATCTTTCAGCCTTCTCTTGGCGAAAGATTACAAATTCGCACTTGTGAAGATTTGAGGTGTCTGCTTGCGGGGCGCTGCGCTCTTTCGGACAATAAGGCTGAATCAAAACAACTTATTGTATGACAAAGGAACAACGCGACTGAAAATGTGAACAAATGACGCCCTGGTGAATGCGCCAAAGCTTAACTTTAACGTTAAGCGGTTTTTGGTTGCTGGGGGCTGGTGGTGGGATCGGTGCGGCTGGCTTGCGGACTGTCACACTCGAACAGTCTTCGCTGTTAAAGTTTGAAGGAAATGCTATGAGTTGGCTTCGAGGTGTTTTCGATGTAAGATTTGAAATTACCGGTCCGAATACAATAAATCGTTTGAAGGTGGTGCCAATTTATATTGGTTTCTCGTATCGCAGCGACGAGCCGTCTACCGCGGATTTGATCATGTCATGATGAAGGCTATTTACCAGATCTTCTCACTAAGCCATTATGATGGCAAAATGTCTACTGGCTTGTATTGTAGACTTTCGGCTTTTCGTATTCTTCTGCCGCATGGTCTGAACGTGACCGGTTTAGTGTGGCCGACCACAATCCAGCGCTTCTTGGCGATGACGGGCAGTGTTACGAGAGCCAAGAAGTTGACTTTGGACTGAATCTCAGAGCAGAAGCTTCTTTTCCTCGTGTAATTTACAGCAAAGGGAGATCGATTTCTAAGGGTTGCAAGGCCTACTAGCAGGCTTTTTTTTCGTTTCGCAAACGAGATCTTTCCGATGTCGTTTGCGCGATGGAACGAACCATGATATCATTCATTCGCTGCGACTCGTTTGGTGGCACCTGACAGTTGATTTTGCCTCAATAACGCCACACTGTGACGAGATCTCCCAGATGAATATAGCGCTATTGCTGTGTACGATGCTCGGAACTAATTCGTTTATTCGATAGAATGGAGATGAAATTTCGCTGTCCGGGAGGCGGGCTCCTTACCCCGGCCCTTCCAATACCAGCTGTTGAGGAAGATGATTCTAGAATTTCAAGTTCAACCAGCGGGCACCATGTGCACCGCCTCCTAAGGCGTCGAGAAATTGAGAACCGGTTTGAGCTTCGTAGGAACACCTTAAGTCTAACTCAACTGTTGGAAATCTTATCGCTTCCACTATGTATTATCTGAGAATCGAAAAAGGAGTTTATATTTGGTATCATGGGTTATATAACAAGAACTAACAAGTTGTCAAAGTAATGCGCGCTAACTATCCATTGCCATCACCAGCGACGACAAGATCGGAGCTCAGAAAAATCCAAACATAACATAAGAAAAATCGTGCGTGTTGTCGCGTATGAAAGGAGTATCAAAGAGGTATCAGGAAGTCCTAGCTTCCTAATATTTGTGCTTGCTTGTAGCATGAAGGTCCCGCCTACAGCTTTACTTACCATTCCAGAAGTACCATAGCGAGCATAACCGCAATCGAGATCCAAGAATTTATAACGGAAATTTCCGATCTCCCCGCATCACCAGTAGCTCCAAGCACCGTTTTAAGAATATTTGTACTAACTCCTCCGGGGCAGAACATAACTTCGAAGCTATCTCCTTTTCTGCTGGGTACCGCGAAGGTGCTTAGATAGTCATCGTATGCGTAACTATACGCATCTCCGCAGACTTGTTTCGCCCTCTTGCTGTATAAATTCGGCCCGCAGATATCTGATTTATCGTGTTTTCCTTTACAGCAATCCCAGTCGTTATTCGAGTACGCGCACGCACTGAGACATGGTGTCCACCCTCCTCCTATCGAAGGGTCGTTGTCGTCGGGGTATGGAAATACAGATTGTTTCCCGCGTTGGGATGCGAAGAGGAGGTATTGTCGGGGACACCAGCGGTGGATGTTGTGAAATGTGAAGGATTGGTTCAGGGAATTTTGATAGAGATCTGTGCCTGAGAGAGGGGCGGATAGGGCGGTTGAGGCTATGCAGACCGGTGTATTGTTCACACGCGGTTTGTCTGGCGAATCGTAAGACGGCATGATTCTCATGTCGAGGTCGTAGCCGTCGACGAGAGAAATGTCGTAATATGTCTGCCCTTGCCAGCCCGACATTGTGAATTCCGCCAACGTGGTCGGGGCGAGCCCTGAGAGTTGACATTCGATAGCGGAGCCGCAGTCACCTGTGAGGCAGTTTCCGGCGAGTTTTTGTCCATCTGGGATTGTAAAGTTATCGGTTACATCCCGTATTTTGGCATTGGTTGTGGCATTGGCAAGGTAGAAGGTGCAGTTTGTGCGAGCCCAGAGACGGCCGGACCAGTCCCACCCCACCCAGACATTCCGCCGTTGTTTACTGGGAAGCTGGAAGCCGGTTGTATAAGGGCCGGTTCCATTAGTTGTCAAGAATGCCTAGAATGCAGCTGATTAGAATGATTGTATTATGGGGTCTTATTATTGCAAGGGACCTTACTGGATAAACGGGGAAGCTGCAATTGTTGACGACTGAGATTGTCCGATTATCTGAGATCGGGCTAAGAAGCAAAATTTTGGTATTAGGCTAGCCTCGCGAATATTGTGGCTCAATGAGGTTTTACTTACGGAATCTTGAAATCCGGAGTGGTAGCTGTCTGAGAGCTGGCTCTCTGGACGAAGCTGCAGAGGATGGCAATTGCTAGGAAAAAGGGTGTTGTCATTGTTGTAGATTTCGAATGCCTCCTCGGCCGAGCCATATTGGCGCTGTAGCCCTAAGGATAAAGAGGAGAACAATGGGTGCGCCAGATAATCCGATGTTTCCTTATTTCGATTGTTCTTGGTTCTTGCATGCAGGTATTCTTCGTGGTGTTTAATATGATTGGGAACTTTGTTGTTCTAGCAGTTGTTTTTAAAGAAAGTCTCGATTCGAAAGTCTTCATGAAACGATACCAGCGCTTATGAACGTTTAAATCTTTATTGAAGAGAAATGAAAGGAATCTTAAGTCAGAGTCCGCGAAAGACCATCAAATATACTATCTATAGAAGGCTGGGATGGTGGAGTACATGACAGCCCCCGGCTGGGGCTTGACAATCAGTAACTGGGCAGCAAACATGGGGTATGAGGCTTCGTCATCTGTGCTATCATAGGTTCCTGCTATTCTTTTGCCTCATTCTGGGCGCCGGTTTACCAGATATTTTGGGTGTTGGCGACGAAGTGGGGACCTGTTCCTGGGGAGAATCGCCTATATGACGTGCCCTTGCAGGGTGCGAATTTATGACCGAATGGATGGGATGAAACTAAGTGGAGATGCCCAAACGTAAGCCAACCAACCCTGTATGGGAAAACAATAGAAAGCCTAGGCGAAGTTGGAATTGCCAGTCCATCTCGATTTGAAGGTCGCTGGTTGGAATTCAAAGGCTCTTTTGGCCTGCTTGAACCACGTTTGTAGAAGCTAGTGCTTCGGCACGTGCCGAAGTTTCACCCATCTAGTGACGCCTGGTATCAAGAGTCCCTAGACAAGCCTCTGAAAGAGTTTCTAGAATATTGAGAACCAATCTATGAATGAGGAGGCCCAAGATTTCTGAGATCCTAGCTTGTTGGTGATATTCTTTCCCTCATGGACTGAGAGTGTCCTGGCCTGGTCAGTAGTTTATCTGCCTGCTGAGAGACTTTAATTACAAAAGGAGCTGCTGAGGACTGTCAAACTGCGGTATCGACCGTCAATAAGCCCAATATTATTCAGATGTTATCGAATCGCCCTCGTAGACATCTCTGGAGGTCTCTGGCTGATAATATTCTTTGCTCCGCCGCACAGTCTGGTTCCGAGACTGATATTCTTTTAGCCTTTGCGAGGTGCGCGGGGCTCGCAACACATTCTGACCTCCTGGCAACACGGACCGCGAGAAAGGACAAAGTGACCTCTTCCACAGCGAGCAGGGGAGGCAGCATGGGTCCGCAGTCAACTTATCAAAAACTAAAACGGTGTTCTCAAAGAAATCGTTCTACCATCTTCTCCCGCCACATTTCATCTCTCGACCTGTAAGTTTCATGCACTGGGAGCGCAAACCCTTTCAAGCTGTTGGAATCTCTATTGTTATCTCTTCGCTGTTCGCTCTCTCTGTTTTCATCGTCTGATCTCTGGCTTTAACGACACTCCCCTAACCATTCTACAGCAATCGAATACCTCCTCGACACATCACACCACCCCCACCACCACACACGACTGAAGGATAACGCAACCTAGACGCTTCGGAGAGCTGGCCTAACAAGCCATCACTCCCTCTCGGGCATCGTCAAGATGTCGACAGACTACAATTATGACGAGCAGGTACGTTGCCGATAACCGCTATGCTCAGTTGACCGTTGCTAACAGATTGATTCGCAGGGGCAATTCTTCCCCTACTTCGTCGCTACCATGCTCTTCATAATTCTCGCTCCCGTTACATACTCCACATTTGCTCCGAGCAAGCGTACGTCCTACTGGCTCTATTTCCACCGTGCTTATGCTGATTGAGTTCGACAGAAACCGGGCTTCAGAATAACCCTAGAATAGAAAGCTCGTTCAAACCGTCGGACCATGACCATATCGAACAGCATAAAACGAAAAAGAGAAAGGAATCCAGACGGATAAAGAGGTTGGTGGTGTTGGCCTAGAAGTATTGGCCGGAGCTGTTGCTGATACATCGGCCTTAGGATGATCTTCCTCACTCTTGGATGGTCGTTAATGTTTTACATGATCTATCTCATCATCGTCACAGCCGCGCTCGCACCCGAGATATGGGATCCGTATAGCATCTTGGGCATCTCAATGGTAATCTCACCTTTCTCTACGGTTCCTGATATCACCCTCTAACCGTCTCTCTAGTCCGCCTCCGAAAAAGCCATCAAATCACATTACCGCAGAATGTCTATTAAACATCACCCGGATAAAGTCAAACTACAAGGAAACGATACTATGGAGGCAGCTAACGAACGATGGGTTGAGATCACGAAGGCGTACAAAGCGCTCACCGATGAAGAAGTTCGAAAGAACTATCAAGAATTCGGACATCCCGACGGAAAGCAATCTTACAGCATTGGAATCGCCCTCCCACAATGGACTATCGCAGATGGATCAAAATACTGGGTTCTTGCATTTTATGGTGTCATGTTCGGCATTGTTCTCCCTTATTATGTGGGAAAGTGGTGGTACGGCACTAAAAAGTACACAAAAGACGGTGTTTTGATGGAAACAGCTGGTCGACTATTCAAAGCCTTCGAAGAAGATTGCGACGAGAGGAAAGCTGTCGATATCCTCAGCGCTGGCGGTCTTGAAAAATTCAAGAAAGACGAAAAGAAGATCGAAGGGCAAGAGCATGTCATTGAATCCGCTATCAAAAGCAAGGTCCCACTTGGTGTCATGAAAACCCTTGAAAAGATGGGCGGTTGGAAACGCAAGACATACGGTTTACTTTGGGCTTACATGACACGAACAAAATTCGACGACGCTAAGCTCGACGCCGAAAAACTTGATGTTGCTCATGAAGCCGTCTCGTGGAACAACTCCTTTCTCTCCATTGCCCTCGCCTACTCTATCACCAAACCCATTCTCAGCTCCATGCGCATTAACCAGAACCTCATTCAAGCTATTGCCCCGGGTGGTTCGCCGCTGCTTCAGCTCCCGTATTTTACCGAAGACCTCTGTGAAAAGATCGAAGACTTTGGGGCTAAGGACCACTGGACAGTTCAACGCTTGATGTCTCTTCCAGAAGACAAAAGGCGATCGCTTTGTATCGGGAAAGACCGCCTCACCGAGGAACAGTACAAAGATGCTATGTCCGTCGCCAAAAAAATTCCAATCTTGCATGTTGAAAAGGCATTCTTCAAGGTCCAGGGTGAAAAGTTCATCACTCCAAACGCTCTCTGTCAGCTCGTCCTCAAAGTCCGTGTTGTTCCCGCTGGTGTCAAGCCTCCGCCTGTCGACCCTAAAGATCTCGAAGATGAAGATCCGGCAGAAGACGACGTAGACGCTTTAATTGGCCGAGCTTCTTCTAAGACCAAATCGCAAACCAAGAGTGCCGAAAAATCTCCGGTCCCGACCAACGAAGTCGAGAAATCTAGCCTGGTTACCAGTTCCGAACCACCGGTCCCGACATTGACACACGCTCCGTTCTTCCCAGCCGCTACGCTCCCGAAATGGCATGTCTTCCTCGCTGACCGCCGAGCTGGCAGAATGGTCATTCCGCCAATGACTATCCTCCAATTCCCCGAAAAGACCGACAACTTCCAGGTTCAAACTTTCAAGCTACAGTTCGGAGCACCGCCGAACGCTGGGGAGGTCCATTTCCAGATGCATCTAGTCTGCGATTCATACCTCGGCACCGATTACAAGACTAGCATCGTATTGAAAGTTGACGAACTTGGCATGTTTGAAGCTCGTGGTGGAGAAGAAGATGAAATTAGCGAGCCTGAAGAGGGTAAGTTCTAAAATGCAACTCGTATAGACGCTTGAGAGTTTCGTTACTGATGTCTTCCTATAGATTCTATAGCTGGTGTCATGGCATCTGCCAGAGGTCAGAAAGTCAAACCATCGCCCTACCACGGCCATCATCACGATGATGACTCGGATGAAGACGACGAGAGCGATACCGATGGAGAGGAGGATGGTGGAAGTGACACCGATACTGATACTGATACTGATGAAGAATAGACAGCGATATTACTGTCGCTTCTATTCTTCTATCTTTCTTTCTTTCTGCATTGAATAAACCATGTGTACAGGATACAGCGGGAGATAAGAGAGGGAGAGGTGAGGTACGAGATGAGAGCAGCAGCAAAAGGATGCTTTGTCCAGGCATCTTGTTTAAACTATTATCAAGCTTACTTTCCCCCCTATTCTCCACATTTCGCATATGCCAGCTTTTGTTTTATTATTCCCCAGTATCATCCGTTATCGACATCATCAGCTCGTTTATTTTTGTTTCTGTTTTTCTGTTAAGAGGCAATTGCGGATGTGGTCTTTGGCTTTTTTCTGTCTATACGTATACCTCTTGTCTTTCCTTTATTACCTTTCTTGTAGGATAATTTTATACATCGTTTTTATTTCATGGAGAAAAGAGGAAATGCAGCGGCCATCACCTTTACTCGACCAGCTATCAATTCAAGGTATTCATTCATACCCCTTCTTAATTCTTACAGCCCAAATATGAAATCTCTGTAACGTTACAGGGCCTGGGCACAAACTTCTATTTTTAATTTTGGTTGGGAGGCTGCCATATTTCAAGAATACTCACTCAGTCAACTCCTCTTGAAGCTTGGCAAGATGGGTAAAGGCTCAAAGAACGCGAGCCTTCGCGTCCAAATCGGTTGCTGTACATCGACAGCTTTGCGGTTATGGACAAGAACATGCTTTGAACATCCTTGCGCAGATAGCCCGATTGTAACCCCAAAAGAAGAATCGAATCTGATAGGGTGGTGAAGTGAGCCCTGCATATATGTGCATCTGCACAAAATTTTTCATGACTAAAGTTGACCCGGTGGGAGGTATATGGATCGGGTCCTAAAAGTCCGTGGCAATAGGCTATCGGTGTTTTTATCGGGTTCGGGATTTTGATCGCGTTTGTGGATATTCTCGCGTGGATTGACCCACGCGTATATGTTGCTGATTGGATTAGTATATTTGGAATGATGTTGTTAGCTAACAGGAGTCCGAAAATGAGTGTTGTTGACAAAGATGACGAAACCGTGGAGAAGGCCTTTTTCTATGTTGTGGATAGTCAGGACGGGGAGTTGGAGCTACGGGAGAAGAGTGCAACCTGAAATGAGAATTGAGACCTATCTGGGAACTTTCTTCCATGTATACATATAGATGTTCACTGCATAGTTTCTTTTAGTCCGGTGTAGATAGAAATGGGAGAGTAGCAAGCACAATTTTTTTTGGCAATGAGCGACAGAAATCAAGAGGTAGTATAAAAATTTACTTAGCCAGGCTGAAGCGGGCCATATAACTCGAGGAATCATTTATTAATGTTTCTTGATATATAATCTATGAGTGCATCATTCGATGTTGATGCTAATACCGCGGGCCTTGATATGGGGGCTGATTGTGGTCTTGAGGATAGGGCGGTTGATAATTGCCGTAATTCTGGGGACCCGGGTTATATTGGCCCTGGGGTGGGTTGTAACTCCCTTGCGGAGGGTAGTTATGCTGTCCTTGTGGAGCATTGTAGTTCCCTTGCGACTGATCATTATAATTTCCTTGGGACGGGTAGCCGAAATTGTTCTGGGGAGGCGGATTGTAATTACCCTGAGCTGAGGGCACAGGCTGGTGAGCTCCTCCAAGCTGCACTGTTGGCGTACCGACACTTACGCCTTCGTTCCCGATGTCATCTGGTACCTCGATCTTCACGTTGGGGAGGTACCTTTGCACCTTGGCCTCCACGGTCCTTTGCACGAAGACCCAACTCTCACGTTCAAACTTTCTATGACCGCCGTTGACTATGCCTAATATGCTCTCACGCAGTGCCTCTTGAACTTTGAGAATCAGTGCACGAATTTTGTTGACCAGTTTGGCTTTCAAATCGTCTTTGAAGCCCCGATTTGCTTGTGCCCCAGCGTTATTGTCAAGCTGCGAGTCGAAAGGATTGCCGCCCAAGATTCTCTCCAAAGGCCGTTGGATATCATCGGGTAGCATCTCGAATAGTTGCTTCTCAATTCCACCAAGCACGGTTCGGAATTCGAGACGCACTTCTCTATGAACCTTAGCCAGACCAATGCTCAATTTGTCGCTGATGACCTTTGAGAAGCCTCCACCGCCCTCTCTCTCTTCGCCCTGGCGGTCATCCACTCCCCGAGAACCCTCATTTTCAGATCGGTCTTTTCGCCCGAAAAGACCACCAATGCCCTTGACTAAGCCCTTGACCTGATCTTCAATCTCACCTTTTACACCATCCCCAAGATCCCGTGTGCTCGTATTACCCCGCAACCATTTCTTGACACGCTCAAGTGCAATACGCGTGAATTGTTCCGCAATAGGTGCATGTTGCTCTCTAAGTTTCGCGCCAACCCTATCCTTGATTTCAGGGCTGATGAGACGAGCCTTCTCTTCTGGATTACGAGCTGTATCCTTTACGGTATCGCTGAGCACACCCAACAACCCATCGAGTTCTATCCCGCTCCCTCCTGGTCGATCATCCAAGCGATCTTGAACGATGTTTATAGCTGCAGAGAGGAAACCACGAGTGCTCTGGGAGAACGAATCACCCTGACTCGGACCTCGAGATTGATTATTCTCAGTGATATCAAAGATATCTCGTAAATCGTCGCCAGCCCCGTCAGCAAAGTCGGTAAAGCTCCGGGTCAGCTTCGCAATTTCATCCGCGAAAGGCAGAGATTGACCGCCATAAGAATCGGGAGGTGAGGGATCCAGTCCTCTCGAACCGTCGACACGTTGGTCCTTGTTGAATAGTGAGCGAAATGCTTTGACTACTTGGTCTTCTAGAGTATCAATGGTTTTCTGCTGGAAAGTCTCGAGTTCAGTCGCAATCCGCGGTTGGATTTCGGGAGCCAGAGAATCGACATATTTGTCGATTTGTTGCATAACCGCATCGGGAATGCCATGACGACTCTTGCCAAGATCTGAAGCTGCCATGTTGGGGATACTGAGGAGGTAGATTCCCTTTCCTCGATTGTTCCTTGCTATGAGATCCTGTTGACCTTTTTTTGGGAGAAGTAAAGCTAAGGGGAAGCGCTAAAGCCCCGGAATGGTAGATGGATTTGTTAGAATGGTGGGGAAGTTGTTATGCTTACACTGGAACCGGAGGGTTGTAGACGTGGTGAAATCACCAGTTAGCGGCGCCAAGGTACGCCAACACTTTGGTTAACGGCAGGTTTGGCGATGGATGGCGAAATTTTGGCTATCGTATGTTGACAATATCAAAAACAGAAGCTCATTTTACGGTAGCATGTATTTTCTTGTCTAAATAATTTACTACTCACGATATACGAGGGATAGGTTGGCTTTCCGATACCTTTTGGTCCTGAACATTGCTTGTTCAAACGAGTTCTATTCAGTGATTCAGATAGCCTGAGATTACACAATATAATTCTTTGGCCTAAACATGCCCTCACAGTTTGATACACTGATGAAATAGAATAACCGCAAGTAGTCCTAGTTAGATTATCAACGACTTCTCTCAATATTGGCCAAGACCAAAACTCTTTTCACAAGGGCCGTTAATGATAATCTTATGTTGGTGCTGGGAAAATTGAAGTTATCCTTTTATTTCCCATTACAATGGTATTGCATCTCCCATTTAATCTCTGCTAGTTGCACCATATTTGTCTGTTCGGATCTTACGAGGGATTCACCTTGGAGGCACCCTGTCCTTTAGGAACATACGTGTTGATATAACTTCCTGGGGGTAGCATCTTCTTTCTTTTCCTATTTTTTCTTTTAGGCTTTGGCTTCTGCTGTTGAAGTCCCCCAGAGACTTTAACTTCTTCTACTTCCATAATACCTGCAGTCGTATCTACATTTTTCTCCTCAAGCTGCCCACTGATACTATATGGACTGGAGGTTAACTATTTTGCAACGCATTAGCGAGACCATACGCATTGGACGACTATGAGTAATGAAAGGTTTGTTCAAGACTATACCTTGAGCTTGTTCCGAATAGGCCGGTTAGGGCGAGTTGGTACAATCTCCTCAATGACATTCTCTTCCACGATAGTTTCGGGACCAGTTCTTTGTGCGGTTAACTCTGTCGCTGGGGAAATACCAACACCCCGATAATCCTCCCCCTGCTCAGTATTAAGTGGGAAAATATTAGTTTGAGGTACTAGGTTGGCGCTTATATCTAGCTCCTCGTTAACACCTAAATCTGGAGACACCGAAAGCGGGTTGAATAGATTGCTATCAGTCGTTTTAGGGTCACTCGATATCCCAAGCATAGCTTTTAGGGCTTCAGATGTGGTTTGGTGGCCATCTTGGATACCTAGCCCCGGTGGGTCCATAGCCAGACCCGTTTGAGTATTATAAGTGAACCCATTGCCATCTACAAAATCACTTTTCAGCTAAGGTCACGGAATCGTCGGGGATTCGGCACTTCCAACTTACTACTTGATTCGGGATCCGCTTGAATATTATTATTCCCTGCGGTTCTTCGAGCTTGAGCCCTTTCACTTCCTCTGATCAAGCGGTTGAAATAATCCTCTACAGAGGTAGCCACGTCGGCCGATTGACTGAATAACTTGGCCAGATCTTCATCGTCACCGACTGGAATAGCTGTTTGAGCGATTGGCTCATCATAACTACCAACATTATCCTCTAGAGTATCAGCTGAGGCAAAGAGTTGGCGACGTTCCTCATCGATATCTTCCGGAACCCCGAGGTCGGATCCTGATACTTGAAGCTCGGTGATGGTATGTTCGTTGTACCCAGGCGCAGATCTATCATCTACTTGGGCTTGGGTTATCACATCTTGGTCCTCCTGGCTTTCTGCGCTCTCATACTGCGTTTGGGTAACGATACGCTCGTCTGAGCCGTCGGGTGCGGTGCCCTGAGCTACTGTGGTCTCAATGATAGGCTCGCCAATACCACTGTTTGCATTATTTGTGACCTCTGTATGCGCAGTATACCATGGGCCATCCGGACTCGACTCTAGGTCTGCCTGTACAGTAAGAAGAACGACGTTGTCTGGGTCGGGATCAGCGCTGTATCCAAGGTAAAATTTAGCGGTGCTTCCTCGATCACTGGGGTATCCTAAATGCAAGAAAAAACATTCGTTAATATCGTTCCCAAGCGAGGCAGATGATCTCTTTTTCACGAACCTTGAAGCTTGAGATTCTGGAGAGCTTTGTCCTCTGTGCCGGCGAATTGGAAATTATCGCCCGGGATTGCGATCCCTTCTATTTCTCTGGGCCTTCGCTTGGAATGCGGTGTGGAAACCGTCCAACTATGGGGTAACGTTAATGGAACGACTCATAGGACTTTCGCGTTTGAAAGACTATGGCTTACATTGTTCGGACAGAATTCTCGAAATAACTTGCACCTGCGGTAGCAAATTGCCCTGTTGCAGAATCACGATCCTCGGGATCTTCCATGTCGACATAATCGCCTTTGATTGTTTCTAATTCAAAATAATCAAAAGTCTCCCGGAAACTCGAGGTATTGGGTCTCGTTTGGCCCCTTGGCCTGGGCGGGTCCGCAGGAATGAAATTCCATTCTGACGTCCCACCCTCGTCGTCGCACGACGTCTGCTGGGTATCCACAAAGAAAACGAGATGATCATCGTCAAAGAGTGAGTAACATACTGTATCAACTAAGTCAATATATTCCTTTCAGGGCTCCTCCCCCCCAGCTTATCCTAAACTGAAATATCGAGCAAACTTACACATTAAATCAGTCAATTCATGCCAAGGGCTAGATGTTGCTGGAAATTCGGGTTGTAGCCATAACGCAGATATGAGGGGAGCGTATAACACGCTGACTTGCGTTGTAAGCAGGATTTTAGAGAACTTCATATTGAATGAAGACCTTGATTTCCGAGTCCTGTAGCTCGATACTTTCGTGCTACGCCTATGTGTTATTTAAAGAATTATCCTAGTCAGATGGCTTATTGGGCGCACTGTGATAGCCCATGAGAATTTCCGGGTATGCAACTTTGTTTTAGTTAGATAATCATTGAATACACACTTTATGGAATCCTTTCTTGCATATACTCAGTCCACACCGTACGTGTGCCGCGCACGGTAACAAACCTTTAGAATTATCTCACTCCAAATCGAGGGATTTTGCTCTCGTTGCATTTGTGTTGATTCTACAGGGTAGATTGAAGATAAGGTTTGTGGTCATAATCTCGAGATATCTCCATGACTATTCATGTGCAAGCGTGATGAGTACTTTGTAGGACTTCACTATAGTGTACTACTTCATCGGTATTAGTTTTGCAACATGTACTTAAAAAGGAGAGTTAGAATAAGACGCCTCATGCTCGGCTGTATACAGAGTTACAAATTTATTATTGATTAATTTTTTTTGGTCAAGGCCGATAGGGCCTACTCCTCGCATTCAAGTAATTTCGAAATCGTCGCCTACAGAATCATATGGTAATAATATTATTTGGTAAAGGTTATGACGGCCCTGACCAGCTGAAGAACTCTCTGACATTTTTTTTAATGAGCCAAAATCATATTTGTGGTTAAATGAACACGAATTAACTTTTTGCCACCCAGAAGCAAGGCATAGCTCTCTGATCAACCAGTGCGCTCTTGCTTTGGCGCCAAACCTGAGACTCAGTTATGGCCCCAAAGATCAGCGCTTCTTATAATCTCAGCGAAGGGGGTTTCCTTGAGATATCTAACAATGCTGGCCCAGATAATTTACCATCCTTATACTCCCGTACAACTGCTCGAATGCTTTCCGTTCCGTTAACAAGATTTATCGCTGTGGACTCGATGTACGTTCCCACACAGTTATCTGCGTAATTACCACGATCAAGTCCAAATATATCGATCACAGCACACAAGAAAACTGCAATTCGTCTCCAAAAGACTTCAGCAAAGAGATTTTGGAGTAACCCATATCGATATTTCAAGCCTTCATTTTCGTAGCCCTTCGGTGGCCACGCTGGTATCCCATCAGAATACCATGGACCACAGAAGCTAAAGACTAAATCAATGTCTTCGACGAAAAACTCAGACGCACAATCACTCTCCCTTAAAACCGGTTTACCTATTGAGACCAATCTTTGAACGACTTGCATGTCGCCGGGCCCGGTTCCCCATTTCTGTATAAGAGCATCAATCTGGCACAGGCAAGCTCCCCAGTCCCCATTGTCTTCTCTTGCAATCCATTGTTTATACTCTAATGACAGGGCCGACGGAGATTCGGCAATGGGCGTCGGTGAAGATAATGGCTGTACCTGTGTAGCGAATTCATCGCATGTTTGGTTTGCGTCCAAGGGTTTTATCCGCATCCAAGGCTGGAGTGAAGTTCCTGACTTGCCGGCTTCTCCTTCATAGGTAAAGTTACTCGTAAGTTCCCAATTCAATTGTGAACTTTCAAGTGTTTGTCTAAAAGCCGCACACCCAATGTGGCCCTTCGCATCTTCCTTAGTGGACTTTAATCCATTTTGAAGATTATGCAGAAGATTGGTAACATAACCTCTAGGCCATCTTTGTGCCGAGTGCTCCCCACATAATGATATTAATACGTTCTCAGAAGGCTCGCAGTAGTGCTGCCTACAAATGACGGATCTTCCACGTGTATAATCCATCATTGGGAAAATTTGTCCAGATTCAATCCTCTTAGCTGCCGTTTCAATCTTATCAAGAGTAAGTACGTTCGAAGGCCAGAACCACGGCTGTGCAACACAATCATAGGGAAACTGCATGTTCGGAGGAATATTTTCGGCTGGCGGAACTACGCTCATGCCGTTATATATGTTGCAGTCCGTTTTATTAGCGCGAGTTGACCAGCTTTCCTTGATATTTCCTCCGGTATGTCGAATGCTACCAGATACAAACGTCCCTGGATTGTCATTGCTAATCCAATTACATTGCACCCCTGAGGAGTGGCTACTTTCCAGAGCTTGCTTCAAGTAGCCAAGACGGGCAGTCAAATCTGTTGGTGTAATCACAACATTTTCAGCGTTTGGACCAGTGATGGAGACTGTAATGTTCGTTTCTCTATCACACCAGACCATCGGACGCTCATTTCCACCAGCTTTATCGTAGAGTCGTAATGTGACGTTTGTCGCGATGTTTCGAATTACTGTGTTCAAATCGGTAGGGTGGAATCCTGCCGATTCATCATCGGTATTCTGACAGATCGCGGTCCAGCCTCGATCACTAGAGATTGGATTTTGGTGCGACTAAATTTTAAGCCTCAAAGATCAATGTTCGCGTCCAAAAAGCTGCTTGTCCACCAGCCAAAATAACTATAAGTTTCAAAAACGCTCATTAATCCAAATTACCTACCATAGTAACGTTTGTCATTGTACCATTTGATGTAGACCTATTCATACTAAGAGCTTGAGCGGGAAATGCCGACATCATGGCCCATAAGACTACTTTTTGGTATCAGCAACTCGTTTTGTATATCATATCAGTGAAGCATACCTATGATCAAAACCATGTTTGATAAAAAATTGCAGATATATCTGTATCAGCGACACTTGGAGGATTCTTTGAAGTGTTCCTCAAGGACCAACTAATATTCGTATTATAACCTTAAGACTGAAAGATAGCCTTTATAATTATCGACTCTTCCATTCGCTGGCGTGGCTTTGAGCTGTAAAAGAACCAGAGTTTGTGGTTGGAAGGGTTACCAGCAAGGCTGGAGCTCCGATAATTATATAGCCCAAGAGCTCTTGAAAGCGTCACATATTCCTGGTAATAGCTAGGCCTACCGTGTCGCTACGATTTTCACGGTTATATGGAATGGTTTCGAATTTTATGTTAATTGTTTTATCGGCGCAATCCATTGTTGGATTCTGTTTCCGAATATTCGAATGCTGGTAAACTATATATGGAACTATGAAGTTGGTTCACTATATATATAGTGAACCAACTTCATTCACAGTTCCATACAGCCACGCCACAAATGTGCTCAATTGGACAATTAAATGAACTGTTATGATTTTATTATTGCGAGAAGTCATTAGAGTCAAACGTAGTCATTGAAATTTTGATACGAGTTGCCAATTGATTAGTTTACAAACAGGATCTGGTACGTTTACAAGTCTATTCTCGCGTTTTGACTAAAAGAATAAAATATTATTGCTAGTACGATTACTTTATCAATAATTCTGTCACATTGATCCGAAATTCTTCGGGTGTACCTTCGAATACATAGCCTCGTTACTCCTCCTTATCGGGTAGACAAATTGTCGGCGTATCTTTCGCACACACGGCTCCGATACGACTAGCAATTATGTCGGACTTCGCATCGCGAAAGGAATTGATCGCAATTGCGCAATTCTGGTCTTCTTTAACTTTCTTAAATTGAAACCAGGGTCCTGGCTCCATTTTTGTGATAGGAGTCCCTAATAGCGCGGTAACTGGGCGACTGATATCTCTATACTCTGATTGAATATGAACTGGTGTTAATGAAGAGCAAACATATGGCGGGTCCTCCAAGCCCTTAAGAAGACTCTCCAGCGAATTACCGATGTAAGAAGGCTTGAGTCTCGTGAGAGTGCCGTTTCCACAAACGGAAACAAGGACCTTACTATCAGGATCACAAAAGAATTGCCTACATTCATCTTGCCCTTTAGGCCGTCTAGCGTAGTCAAAAACTGGTTGTATCATGCCATAGATGATCTTTTGGGTGGTCCCTCTGATATCTTCGAAATTCAGAGATAACGAAGAAAAATTTGCAGTATTCGCACAACTGAGATCCTGTGCTGGTGAATATTCTAGACCTTGTATCGTGTGTGCCAACGCTCTAGGTTTCGTTGAACACTCGCCTTTGGAAACTTCGAGCCACCAATTCTCCTCCCTGTTTTCCCCGATATATTGAATCCTGCCTGAGATCCACGGTCCCGGCGGATTATAGATTTCGTCCCAAATGCACCGTACCCTTGAGACATTATTTTTCTGGAAAGCCTGCTGGAGATACCCCATCCGTGCCGCGATATCTGATTGTGATAAGGTCAAGGCATCCGCCTCCCAGAGTGTTTTGTTTCCAGTGATTAAAGCCCCAGCTCCAGGGCCGCAGAGGCCTACTTGGACGTCAGACTCAACATCGCACCACCACGCTTTGCAATCATCCCAATCTTGCGTGAAAATAGGATATGTAAAGTTGGCACCTATGTTCTTTATAGCCAGTGCCATCTTACTTGGATCGATGCCCCTTGCTTCGTCGGAGGAACTCCAGCAGGTTGCATTCCAGCCTAGATCCGTAGCTATAGGGTTCGTGGTGTTTTCAAACTAAAGGATTAACTTTTTTTAGCGCAAGATAATCTTCGAATTAAAACTTGGATGAGATGATTATTACTCACGCGAGGAAATTTAAGAGGAGGGTTATATTTTGCCAGAGCGCCTGTTGTGAATGCAAGCCAGAACCATGTTCTGGATGACCACAAATTCATGTTATACCAAGGAAAGAGAGTATCAGTATAATTGATAGGCTATAGCGACCTGTGGACGAAGCGTCTAGCACTAAATGCGATTTATATTTCAATAATGCAGTGTGCAATAGCATCTAGATGTATCTAAATATCACTATAGAAACTCGCTTTGCTTGGAAGAATCTTGTTTCGTGGCACCATTATAGACTTTCAATTTTGTTTTCGACAAGATCGAGCATTTCTTTTATACTGGCTTATATATCTGGCCTTTTTCTAATTATACATAGATGTTGAACCTGACTACAGTACTCAAGCCTTCTTTCTCACGAAGCTTTGCCTCGACATTCTCCTGTTGCACAAACCAAGATCAGCGTTGGGCTTCATAATGTTTCCAAGATGATTCCAGAGCAGAGTGAGGTTGGATAGTTTTGAGCCCCTTATGAATGTTTGTCTCCCCAGGGAGAAATATTGCTCTTTTCACTTCTAATCCAAGATTCCGAACTATTGTTCTTTGTGAGGAGGTGTGGCGCAAGCACCATGCAACCAGTTCATAATAATTTCGTTACAAAACAGGTATAACATTATAACAGTTAAAACCAAATGCTTTTCTCTTCCGTGAAAAATTAGAACAAAACGCCTTCCGTCATCAGCTTTTTTCCCATTTATAATAACAGAAATGACCAAACGCTTTTCCCGTCATATCGTCGTTTGTGTTGGTTGCTATAACCTCGAGGGGTGGAGCTCTGCCGTTTCAGAGACATTCACAGCGTCACGATGCTCCGCCTGCGCTCCAACACCACATCCTTCCACATACCAACATGCATTATGCCTTCTTCGTCCCACTCCCCAGCGTCGTCATCTCGGTAGAATCCGTTCTTGGCCCACCAACCCTGGACGACGGTTTGAGCGTGAATGTAGCATTTTCCGTCCCATTTCAGACCTTCTCCTGGAAGATCAAATCCGCCGGCCGAACCCTCGCTTTCGGTGTACCTTAACGCCTCTTCGACAAGTAATTTCGCTAATCCGAGTTTCCGAAAGGGCGCCAGCACCGCGAGCCTGCCAAGGAGAACGTATGATTTCTTGGAGACGGTGGGAGGGATGAGACGGATGGTACCGACGGGTGTCCGGTTCTGGCTTAACTCTGTCTCGGAGGATACGCCGTTGACGGCGTGCTTGTCGTGGTTGGCTTGGACCGATGGTGATGGGATGGAGGCGTAAACAACCCAGTGTATGGCACCATCGTCGTAGTCGTCCTTTTCGTTCTCCAATGCCACACCCTGCTCTTTGACGAATACGTCGGTCCGAACGACCATGGCGTCGGCGAAGACTGGGTCATTGTAGGTACCCCGCTGAACGAACGGGGTGGTTGCGCCGAATGTCATCGTGTCTCGGTGGTTTCTGAACAAGTAAGAGATTTAAACTTTGGTAGCTTCTAGGTGTTGTTTATGGGGTGCGATCAAGATTTAAAGTTTAAGGTTAAGAAGCGAACAAGAAGAAGGAGCGATGTATGATGATGCCGAAAGTTCGCTGGTAAAAATTTTAATTCTCAGGTCGAAAGAAAAATGCGAGAGGTGGAAGAAAATATCGCGGACACCTGCGCCTTTTAAACTGATTTCTTAGGATATCGACGAATCACCAGATATCTGGACCCTGGAGACCCTCGGACCCCAAGCTAGATAAATGCACAGGCAGCGGATTGGCAGGGTTTGCCGTCGTTTTGGGAACGTTATGTATCAGCCGGTGATCTTAAACGTGGGAGGCAATAGCTTGGTCTCCAAATAGCTTCGACCAGCACGTTTTTATATCCCAAGCAAAAAAAGCCTTGTCTTCCCGGAGGTTGATCTGTTTGCTGCAAGCTGGCGAGGAGATCCTTCACACCGGCGCGGTCAATGAGAAGAGAACGACGTGGAAGCGGAACGAACTCCTCTGGCAGAAGCAAGCGCCCTTTAACGTGAAGGAAACGGCAGTTTTGGGAGCCAAGACGACCTGTGTCTGGATCGCCAAAGTCTGTTCCTGAAGTCGTTTAGTCGTAGCACTGTCGCTGCATTTCCCAGGAACCCTTGGTCAAGTTGACAACCGGTTCACGGAAGGTGCTAGCTTTTCATGGCTAGGACGGAAACCATTGTGACCCCACAAAAGCCCGCGAAACGTGTTCGAATTGCTTGCATCATGCACAATGACCGAACGGCTTCCCGAGCTTTGTTGCACCGCCAAGGGGAAGCTAGACTGCATGGGTCAGCTCTCCATTTTCGAGTAGCGGTCTGGGGAGAAGCTAAAATCGTAGTCCGGGGGGAGAATATTCTCCAGGAACACCCCGCAAGAGCGCTCTGACTCGAAACCGCTACCGATTATTAGCTCGTCTCGACGAAATTTGAGCAGGACTCGCCAAAGTGAAGGATCGAATATATTCGTTTCGTCTTGACTTACAATCTGAGAACGCGATTGGACATGTTTCCACGAAAACCGCGGCGTTGAAGAGCTTTGGGATTGGCCATAAGCTTCGTGGGTGTGGAAGTGTAGCTTCGTCAAAACTACTTCTACCAAGAGGCTAAGACCGCCTCCCTGGTTGCCGAATGATCCGATCCTAGAAGCTAATGCTTGAAGAAGGGCACTAATCATGCCACCTACGCAGCTGCGACCAAGCTCCTGCAGATTCACTCGCGGGCATTCTTCAGCAGGCGCCTGCGAATTGTACAGATGAGACACAAAAGCGGTGCAACACAAGGGATGAATCGAAGCCAGTTGAATAGAATAACCCGGCGCTCTTCTGTTTGGTTTACCGGTCGGAACGGCGAGATCATGCGGCCTATCCTTGGTCTTGTTAGCAAAATTTGATGGCGCGCGTTCAAAGACAATTTGTCACAGACATGCGCTCCCTCAGGAAGTTTGTTCAAAGTTGAAACTGTGCTCTTCGATGATTTCCCGCATGTGCCAAGAACTCACATCCATGTATATATACAAGCATCGAGCTAGCCATCACATCGGATCATGGGATTGATGGCTTGAAGGCTTGAAGGCTAACAGCATAGTTAGGCGCCCGCTAGCTCACTATCCGTGGCACAAGAAACCCGCGCTTCGAAAAATGGTACTGATTGTATCTTCACGAATAGCAAACAAAAGCGTCCCGAGTCGAACAAATATGCCCAAAAGATACGTGCGCGCGTATGTATCTTTCGGAAGAATTTGTAGCGGACCATGATGGCGGTCACGCGGGCAGTCGGTCATAGAATATCTCAAATATCAGACATTTGCTACAATATTGTAGCACTGTTCCCATTCCGGAGATGCACATCGTCTCTCTAGACCAGCTGATCTCGTATTCTTCTAGTAAATTTATAGCCCCAATAGGAAGCCAAAAACGGACAGTACAAGCCCAATTACATACCTGAACCCTCTAATACATGCTTCTCATCTATAGACCTAATCAAAAACCTATCATGATACCGCACCCCAAACTTCTCCCCAATCCCCCCCATAACCGCCGCCTCCTCAAACCCATGTCTCAAATAAAACCCCCTAACCCGTTCATCAACCTCATCCTCACCCGTATTTATCGCCATGATAGCGATCAATTTCCTACACCTTACCGGAACCCCAACCGGAGGATCCAACGGTTCTCCATCATCAGATAACAACCCACCCTCCGCGAAACTAAAATATTCTTTCGTTTCCAACTCGTGAATAGCTGTATTTAACAACCCCGATCCTACCCCGCTGCCGCGGTGGGTTTGTAAGGTATAGATCCCTAATTCGAGGGTATGCGCGTATCCGAGTTTATTCGGATTCCAAGGTGCTATGATTATGAAACCGAACACGGTATCTGACGTGTTTGATATATGTGTTTTCTGGTCGGTGGGATCGATTGTTGAGATGGCGACGAGGAATGGGAGGTTTTGACGGTTTGCGTCGTGGAGTTTTTGGTTGTATAGGGAGTTTGGGACCGCGCGGTGGAAGAAGTTGACGGGCGTGGTTAGGATGTAATGGTTTAATATTGTGGTGATTTGGGGGACGTCGTCTTCGGTTGCTGGACGGATGTGGTATGATGGATTTGTGTTGGAGTGTGTCATTTTGAGGGAGGGATGTGGATGAAGTTGGAACGAACCAAACTGAACTGAGGGCCAAGATGATGATGATGAGTTCAAAAAAAGAAGGAACTATCTAACTAAACGTAGACGGAAGACCATTTATAGGTGCAGCGGGGAAGGGTAATGGGGCAATGGCTTCATAATCATATAGTAACCTCCGAGTGATCGTGTTGTGAGGCCTCATCTATGCTGCTAGACAAGGTGTATTACACGTGTAAGATAACATGCGAGGAGTGGAGACGCTATAACGTTAACCACTCAACTACCCTCTAGGGGAAAGAATCCCAATCGAATAATCCAAAATCCAATCCAAACTTATACAAGCTTATCGTAGGTGTCTATATCGCAGATTCACATCTTTACATGTGATTATAGTGATAACGCTTCCGGGGGTACACGTCTATACCGCAAATCACCACCGCCACTTTCCGCCCTTTCAAGATCTATCTCATCCCTGCTAAGAATTTTAAACCCATCTATCACCCACCGCGCCGGTATTTCATCTACCCACCGCATTATAAACTCGTAAGTTACATAACACGCAATTCAAATATAAATCCCATACCGAGTGGGAATCGAGAAGGGTGATTTTGACTTACCGCCTATATCAAAATTCTTGTCGACGACCCCACGAACTATCTTCGGGAATACGAAGTCCGCTGTTGGATCGTTCGCCTCATTTTCTTCGGATATTTGTATCTTCATAGTTCTCACGCCGCGAGGTTTCTGATCGTTGATACTTGTTAATTTAGTACCTTGTATTTCATGCCGACTCGGTTGATCGAACAAAAGTAATTCATATTCATCGTTCTCGTAAAAACCTATATCATAATAAACAAAATACAGTCATAATTAGCATATAATTCCTTCAAGCGGGTATGATTGACGTACAAGCCCAGATCCCTTTATACGGGAACTCATCCGACGTCCGCAGAGCATCTTTCCCGATGGCACCGTAAGTGATAACCGAATTCCCAGCGTCGATTCTAAACAACTTTTCGCAAAGGGTCAACGGCGGACCTTCGCTAGAGAATGTCCTCGTTCTCACGTCCGCTGATATCGATCTCGGTGGCCAGAAGGGGGCTGGTTTGACGGTTACGTATCTCAAAGTATTCGAGGGCCAGCCGCTGGATATATCCGTGATTTCACCTTTATTCGAGATTTTGAACCGCGGGGTGGTTGATATGTTAATCTTTGTCGGGTTGGAACCTTCGCGGGTTAGTTTCATGTTCAGGGTGTGCATTATCACATCCCACGGTGCCGATTTAGTTTTTTTGAGTGTAGTTGTAGGATCGATCCGGGTTTTATACTCGGGAATGAGCAGTTGGCCTTGATAGAACTGATCCCCGAACCATAAGAAATCTTTGAGAAATTTGACTTCGTAGTCTCGTCGTAACTCGCTACCAAAGGTCCCGTCGCTCGAATTCTCCGGTCCGTCGAGATAATTGTGCGGTTGACGACCGATCAGGTATTTGCCGGTATTAACTAACCCATCTTCGATGTTTTGGAAAAGCCCCTGATCTCCGACGACGTGTACCGCACCCGCGTAATGACAAGATATTAATTCGTTGAAAGTTCTTATGTTCGTTTCCTTTGTTCTTTCTTCGATCGTGACCAGTAAATAAGGCCCCGGGGGAACACCGATTATGAGACAGTTATTCCAATCCGTGAGCGCGGTTTTTACTTTAAATATCGTAGCCGGTTGAGAAGAGATCGGAATGATCCTTCGATCCCAGGTTTCTTCTCGCGTTACTTTTCGAGAAAAGTTAATCCCACCGATCGATCCTTCATCATCTACGTAAAAATACGAGGTGAGTAAAAGCCCATCTCCTTGTTCAAACTGACTCGGAGGCGAGGGCGTAAGATCGTATAAATAACTGGGACACCACGACCATCCTCCGGATTCAGTGATCGTTGCTTCGGAGTGCATCAACGCCGGGAACGAGATTTTTCTAATCTTGAGAAATATTTGTTTTGTGATTGTTTCCGGTGACATGGTGTAGTTTACTTCGATGCCGGCGAGGAGGCCTGCTATGAGCATTCTGTCGCGCGGCCAGGATGTATATCTCGGTTTCAGGATCGCGAGTAAATCTCCCACGTCGTTTATTTGGCCGCCGTTGCGCAGGCGACGGATCATGCTGGATGCGATCCAGTGGGCTGGGTGGCATTCTCCTGGATCTTGCGCTAACACGTCGTCGTCTAGATCCTTAACGATCGGTTCATTGCTACCTATATTCAGGTAATTAGTTATTATACGTAATGGGTTTGTAGAACGAGGCAACTTACCGGGCTTCTTAAATATCACTTTTATTCGCTTCGCCATGCTGGCTTCTAACGCCGTCCACCCCCTCGTGAACCACGGCGAAAGCACAATGGCAAGACACGGACTCCCATCATCCGCCCACTCCACGTTCGTAAGATAACTATCGTGTAATAACACATACTTCGCGCCCGAATAATTCGCGTGCATATTATTAATCGCCTTCGGTCGAAACACCGGATCCGTGGGAATAGAAATCGTATCCCACCATACAGCCTCACAACCCAACGACCGAACCATACCGGATATATACTCGAACAAACAACGATTAACTAACCCCGGGGGCGCGAGACCGATGCCTGTTCCATCACTCCAGACGTGGGATATCGCTACGTATTCTTGATCCGAAACGGCGAATGGTTCATTTATGGACCACGCTGTTCCGTTGTTATTCAGCATCGAGATACGAAGGAGGTCCGGATCGAATTGGAGTTTGCGGAGTTGACAGGTTTCGATGTCGGTGCACATGTGGAGTTGCTTGACTCTGGTCGCGTCGATGGAGGTGAAGGCGCAGAGACCTGGGGTGCAGGATCTGTGGCCGATGTGTTCGAGTTGGGGATGCTGTTCGGCGAGTTTTAGGATTATTGGTAAATCGTGCTCGCCGCGTTCGCTGATGTATGAGAGGGACCATAATCGGTTCGGGCAGATCACGTTTTCGTGGTCGGTGGCCTTTCTGAGGGCGTCGGCGATGGGTTTTGCGGCGATGTCGTGGGGGATGATGTCTTTGCTCCAGGGTTCCATTGAGACTGATTCCGTGCCGATGTATTCTTGGATCAGCAGACCCCAGAATATGAACTCGCAGACGGAGAATAGGTCTAGTGATTTAGCCCCGGTTTTTGAATTGTAGGTTCCGGATATGATGCTGCTTAGTTCGGGTGAACGTTTCACGATGTCGAAGAGCCAGTAGAAGGAGTTGGCGGCAGACGCTAGATGGTAGAATGAATCGATTGTTCGTTCGGACTCCGGCAGGGCCTTTTGACAGGCGACGAGCTGGATCATCCATTCTCGAAAGGGCGGCCAGTCGCAGTCCGGGAGTAGGTTTTGGAATCTGTTTCGTTTCTCGACGCATTTGCGGTTTTCGCAGATGTATACTTTCGCACCCTTGCAGATTCCCGCGATGCGATTGAGTACTGGGAAACCGGTCTTTTTAATTGCCTCTGGAATAGCTATAGGATCTGGAAACAAGGATTCACGGGGTTTCATGTTGCTGCATCCTGTTTCCGTTGTATCATGGTCTGGTTCGAAGAGGAGGGATTCATCTCGATCGATGAGGATCGGTGCGCATACGGTGCGGGCATCGAACGCTGCCTTTTTTGGTTTGGTCTGGTATTCCTCCCATTTGTCGCATATGATCTGAAGCTGCGGTGTCCTAGACTGCGATTCCGCGAATAACTCGAGCCCGGGGGAAGTTGTTACGAGTAGTCCGGTGCTCGGGTCGATTCTCAGCGCCGACATCTCGTCTACTTAAAATTACAACAGGTTCGATATATATATCGAGAGGGGTGTTCGGAGTTCAACACGCGATGTCGTTGACTTATATATGTACGCAGAGCTACGACTACGAATCACGAAAGCTAGTTACGCCTTCCTGTTTAGGGCGCGAGATGAAGACTAAATCTAGTCGGGATCTGAAGCGGGGAACTCAAGCTCACGCCAGCAAATCTACCAGCATCTCCATCCAATTGCGTTCCCAGTATTAAAATCCAACACTGTATTTGCGTTACATTACATTGAACAAGCCGAGGCCGACTGCGATAGACCCACAGTCAAAAAAGGACCAATCGCACCATTACTCGACAAGTCTAAACGGTACCTTTCAAAATCAAACTATCAATAAGACAAAATCGAAAATAAAAAAAGAACACATGATGGTACGTTCAAGCTCTCGTCCCCTGCGTCATAAAACACTCGAAATCACCAAACCCCATAATCGATAATTTTTCCTCCAAAACCACGCTCTTGACATCACTCAACCCAGCATCTTTAAACCAACCCTCCATCGTAGCGATTTTAAACCCATGCGGCCCATGCCCATGTTTCCTCTCTCCGCTCCCTTCCCCATGACTCTCACCATGATGGTGATGATGATGATGTTTCTTCTGAGCATGCTCCTGCGCCTTCTCCTCGCTATAAATCCCATCAAACCCACCCTTCTGCACAAAATCTTTGCCAAGTTCCTGCATGTGTCTATTATCATGACTGTGTAATCTATACTCCGCGTTCTTCTTAAGCCTATCCTCCTCCGTGCCAGGTACATACCGCCCATCACCCTCCCCGCCGCTGTGTTTCTCGATCATCTCACCGACATCCTTTTCCAGGAATTCGATGATGACTACTTTTCCGGTATTATTTTTGACTCGTTCCGCGAGTCGTTTTACACCAAGCGCGGGATCGTCGACGTGGTGTAACGCCGCCGAACAGAACGCGTAATCGAAGTTATTATATTCATCGGTGGAGAATTTCTCGTCGATGGAGGATGGGTCTTCGACTAAGAGGTCCACGGTTTCGGCGTGGACTAACGATGGTGGGAAGAGGGAACCCGTTGCGCGGCGGTTGTATTCGGTTACTTGGTGCGGGTTTACGTCTAGTCCGAGTATTTGGGTGGTGTACCGGAGTAGAGGCTACCGTTAAAAAATATCGAGATGAGGATTAGTATGTTTTGGTAGGTTTGGGTATACGTATGTGTATGGTGGGTGTTGGTTGTGGTTATTTTGGGGGGATGGGACTTACGAGGGAGACGGTGCCGGGGCCGCAGGCGTAGTCGAGGACTTTGACGGGGGTGGAAGGGGGTGAGGTGAGGGATAGCCAGGGGGCTTGGGTGTGGATGAAGGTGCGGAGTTGGGAGGTTAGTGTTTTCTGCCAGTCGAGGGAGTCGTAGGACGAAGTTGCGGTTCTGGTAAGATATCTACTTAGATTCTATTCGATACAATGAGATGTATGGGGATAACTTACGCCCAGAACTCCTCGTTGCCTTGGGAGGATAGTGGAGTCGACATCGTAGACGCTGGACAATAGGGCAAGCTTCGTGGTATGATCCGGTCAAGTGGTTGAGTAGTTTGAAGATAAAAGTTGTACAGATTGAATAAATTGGCTGGTAAGAAGTGAGAAATACAGTTCGCAGATGTCATTGAGTGAGGAAGATAAATTGTGATATTATTTGACGTAGAAGCGGGCAGATCAAGGGGTTTATATACACATTTGCTTCAACGAAAGCCCCCCACCGGGCCTGTATATCAGTTTGAGAGAACGTGAAGTATGACTAAACGGTGGAGATTGCGACATAGAGGAGGTCTACGAGGCCTCGTACGTGTTTCTGGGTAAGTGTAGAGGTGTATTTATCAGCAGAGGCCCGAAAGGAGACTTTTCGGAGGGTGGCTGCTGCAAGCTTCCTGGGATGTTGGAGATGGTGTTGTGAGATGATTATTTGCGTTTTACAGCGTTTTGGGGGAATCCGTGGTTTCGCAAGCTGGACACCACACCAATCATTGTGTGGAGTCTCGCGTCGTCATCTCTCTGCTCAGATCAGATCTGAGCAGAGAGATGACGAGGCGGGGTGGGCAGATTAATAATGCAATACAGATATAATGTTGAGGTTGTGATGTATATACAGTAGATGGGGTGTATGGTATACAGGGTGGTAGATGGAAATATATGGGGTTGTGGATGGGGAAATGGGTATACGGGAGGGATAAGATTCACACGAGACTTTTAGATCGATAATCGAGTCTCCGAAGTGCGAAGCTCTAATTCGAGTGCGGCAGTGACGAGGTGAGACTCGCACGTGAACAGACAGCGTATTACTAATGAGTCCATCTAGTACATCGACAGACGTGTGGTGGAAAGTGTGTTGAGGAGGAGGAGGAGAGGCGTTTGACTCGTAATCATATATCAATCTTATCGATACGGCGAGCAGGCTGCCGCTAATAATGCAGCATTCCCAGAGGAGACGGAGCCGCAGGAGGTGGTGGTGAGAATGCAGAGAAGAGCGGAACCGCATTCCAGCTCGCCTTTCTTTTCTTTTTCGAGTGTGCATCCCTGTTATGGGAGAGGGGTAACCGTCGAGATGGGGGAAGAAAACACCATGTTCTCTCGGACAACCTGCTTGGGAGGACGGGGGTTCATCAAACGGACACGAAGTGGAATGAGGCACGTCTGGGGGGAATTATTGGGTGATGGTGGACATTTACGCGGTCGCGGAGGAGTCTGACATCAAGGTGACGGTGGCACATGGGCGATGTGATTGATCGGTCGAGAATGTCGTGTTTCTCGCGAGGGCAGGGCTCTGAGTGGTGGGACATGGGAGATATACTGGTATGACGCAGAAAGCGCAAAGTGAAGAAAGCGATAAAACCAGCTTTTTTCCATCGCGCGTATGACTGGGTCGAAGGACATACAACCTGCCTGTAGTGCACGCGCAGGATCTGGTCTCCGGAAGGGAAGTTTTTGATTGGCGGAGGAGTCGCCGAGAGGTGTTGCTCAAAGCGGCGGGAGAGGAGAGAGGGCGAACAAAGGCGTTCGGGGGAGCGAGCAAGCGTGTGATTGGCCCGGTGGCTGTAGACCATGTAGGGGGTGTTTGGGGGCTGTTTGGACAGGAGGCTGGTAGGAATAAATGCGAGTGACAGAGACTACGCGTGGTGCGCAGCCGTGGTCCTTAGTATTCACAGCAGACTTGCCCGAAAGGGGAAATCGTCCAAATAATCTGGCTGGTCAGAAAAAAAACGAGCGGGCCCAGCTTAAGGAACCCGTCGCCCACTTTTTTTCCCTTCGCCTTTAATATCTCCTCCGCTCCTCTCCTTCGGCCGATAGATTTCGCAACATCACCTCTTCCCTCCTCAACACCTCTCGTCCTCCAGCGCTGCGGCCGCTATAACTTGTGTATTCTACTCTATATCCATCGTCGTTCCATCGTCGACGGCTTCATCGAAACCATCCCCGCGTGGTTTTGAGTCGCCGAGCACCCGACACCGATTTGCGTGTCCCATCCGCTGCTCCTCTCCCTGCTGCGAAAATTCTCTTATTTTTTCCCTTCCTTCCCAGCGTGATTTTGTTTTGGTAGTCGACGTTCTCTTGACCGACATATCAACCTTGCCCTCCTTTCCTCGCTCTCCCATCGTCTCCATCTCCTTTCTTCATCACCTCCCATCCATCTCATCTTCCATCCTGACCGCTGTTGCCCTCGACTTTTTGACGCTTCTACGCGACAGACCGGACTCCCATCTCACCGGAGCTCTCGGCCAATCTCAACCTGGCCGCTTCCTGATATCTCTCTGCTACCTGGTTGTTTACCGCTGAATCCCACCTCCTTCCAGCAACACGCAACACATCCCTCATCATAGTCTGCGAATGAGTATCATCATCTACCTTTGAACCTCTCCTCTCATCTCCATCTTCCCTCTCCTTTCCTTTGTCCGTTACCATCATCCTCTTACCCGACAAGACGGACTTCTTGTCCCTTCCCAACATGGCGTCCTCGAGTAAGACCGGGCCTATCAGGTCCACCCCTCGCAACAAACAGTATAAACTGCGCGCCCAGTCCTCGCCTTTACTGGCAGACAGCACCGTTCGAGCAATTAGTAACGCTCGACGTGAAGCTGCCGCCGTCGGAGTCAACAAGACTCGTAAAGTAAGTGCCATTCTTCCCTCCTATTCCAGCTCCTTCCTTCCTCCTGTTTTTTCTTGCGATTTTCCTGCGCTTTTCGCGCGGGATTCTCGCTTCGCCCTGCGCAGAGCACCCAAATTTTTCCCACTCTCCCTCGTTCGCCTGTCAGCCCGTTCGTTCTGTTTTTCCGGTTGCCATTTTCCCCTTCCGAGGGGGGCGACCAACCCCTTTCATCCCAAACAATATCGTCCCCCGCTACGCGCTTTTTTCACAGCCCTGTAGGCTGCAGCAAATTAGCACCCCCTTTTGGGCACAAACACCACTTAACGCGTTTTCGCTCCCCACCCTCCCTCGCACCAGCCACCCCTCGTCGCGTCCTCTGATGCCCTTTTTCTTTTTTTCTCGATCGCGTCCTGACCAAATGTGACTGACATTATTATCACTCTCCAGGGCTGGTTCGAGTCGATAGCGGCTTACCTGCGACCTGTCTCGCAAAAAATTAGTGGTACATTATTTGGCACTGATCCCCAGCCTGCTAGCGAATCGCTATGGCAATATATCAAAACTAGCACTTGGGCTTACCTGGGGTATCAGCCGAAGAGAAAACTCCAGAGCATGCTTGACGAGCAGCTTTGGATTGATCATCGTGAACGAGAAAACCGAGAACGTGAAGGAAGACTTCGCCTCGCTCAGGAACAGCGTGAAGCTCGCGAACGAGAGCGTCAGGCCGAACTAGCCTCCAAGATAAAAGATATTGGCAAGAATCTCGAGAAGATCAATGCTACGGAAGCCCCCGTGAATGCGCGCTCGCATTGGCTCAAACAGCTTGAAGCCTCCATCCACCCTCAAAACACTTTTACCCACCAACAGTCTCACTCAAGTCCGATCGAGAAGGACGTTCCCGAAGAGAAAGACAGCGCCAACTTGGCCAAGCTTCTGATGACTCCTCGCCCAACCCATCCTGTCATGTTCCTCAAGGGAGGACCCGTGGAAGGCCCCAAAGAGCTCTTCCAAACCAACTTCAAATCCGACCCAACCACGGACGAGGAGAAGATCAAATTCATCACTAGACAGACCGGCTGGTCTCTCAATCATATCCGAAAACAATTCAAGATCCACCAAAGGTTTCCCAACATCAGTCACCTCTATGACTTTAAGTTGGATCATACAGCGGAGATTATCAAGTTGGCTGAAATCTTTTCCGATCATGGATTTTTGAAGCGACAGCACATGTACCCAAGAGTCTCATTTGAACCTGTTTGGGACAACACTACCGTCGACCCCACTCGCCTCGCGCAAATGCCCCGAGTCTATATTCCCAAAGGCCAGCTCGAACCCCCCGTCAGTTACCGACCTCGCACCTTCACTTTGGAAGAACGTCGCAAGATGGCCAGCGAGGGTTGCTATGACATTGCTAGAGCCGAATGGAGAAAACAAACCATCTACGATCTCGAGTTTCTCACGCCATCAGATCCTCGCCTTGCACTTTACGAAAAAGAAGACTTTAATGCCGACTTTGAGGTCTCTAGAGACGACCCCAGACTCCGTCATATATGGTCTCTTGCCACGTCCGTTCGTCTTCACAACCCGGATGTCGTAAATTATGGTCCCGGATGGTCCCGTCTCACTTACAAGCGAATCCTGGCCGGTCGCGATTACTGGTACTGGCAATTGATCGAAGAAATCCAGAAGCGTGATCGTGCCCTCGCCAAAGCTTACAAACACTTTGACCTCAACCGCAAACGAAGTGAGGTAAAATGGAATGAGTGGCAACGGGTCTTCCTTGTTCAAACCGATCAGATCCGTCAATATCCAGAAACAGCCGCTTCCGAGACATCCACGGCGAAGAAGCAGAGCATCGTCGTCGAAGAATACGACCTCATCATCGATGACGAGCCGGAAGAGCAAACCTCCGACGTTGAGATCACTCAGCCACGTGCTCTTCCCGACTACACCGTCTCTCACGCTTATCTACCCAACGCGACAGCCAAGACCCGTGAAGCCAGTCGGAGACTCACGCCTAGACCTCAAAGCAAGCGCAAGCGTCCAAGCACTCCTTATGCCTCTTACTCCTCAGTTTCCTCCAAAGCCTGGCTCCAACCTGATGCAGACCTTTCCGATGAGGATAATTTCCCATCACGTCCGCCAAACACAGCCCGTGGTAGTTATACAACGAGCTTCGCAAAGCACCAGGGTGGAAGACTTACCAAAGCTTTCCAATCAGCCAAGAATAACACCGTCGCTGCCGAGCCTGCACCAAAGACACTTAAAAAGAAGGTCACTTTCGCTCAGGGACACACGGAAACAATCTTCCATCCCTACGAAATGGAATCAGCGACGTCATCCCGATCTGCCTCTCCCGAAGAAACACGAGCTACCAAGAAGATGAAGGGTCCCAGCGGTGATACTGTCACCAGCGCAGCCATCGCTCATCGACCCGCGGGAGTTCGCAAGGCTGCCATCCCAGTCAGAAGCTTTCGCTGTACTACTCCTGCTAACTCTTTCGCCAACTCCAGCATACCCGCCACGCTCACGCGCCCCGCTGTCGTTGGGAAAGGCTCGTCGAACCCATTAAAGAGAAGGTATCAAGCTTCCTTGGCCGAATTTCCTCGCGAGTGGCGATCTCAACCGGGCTGCTTTTCCGCGTGGGAAGAAGATTATCAAGATGCCGGCCTTTTCTATGAAATCGACATCGAAGACGGCAAGCTTCCAAAGGGTGTCGGAACCTGGGAAATCGAACTTGAGCAGACACGCCAACCAAAGAGAATCAGAGTTTTGCGAGATACCGGTATCGAACAAGAATTTGTCGTCTGGGACCAAGATGGAAAGCTTCGACCTCTGGACTGGGTCCCCGCAGATGTCTCAACCAATACCAATAATCATGTGGAGCCAACCGTTCAGACTTCGGAAAAAGGGTCTGAACAGTCAGAGACCCCACTCGCAGCCCAAGATTTGCCGCGCCCTGACCAACTCCCAGATCTTAGCGCAGCTCTAAGAGGACAAGTCAAGGCCAAGCCTTTGGCGGTTGAACAAGCTGAATACCTCGCACAGAAGGCCGATCAAGAAAAGGCAACCGCCTCCACCGAAGCTCCACTTACCGATTTCCAGATCACCTACCAAAAGTATCTCCACGAATACAATCTTGAACAGGAACAGAAGAAACAAGCCGAGGAACTTGCCAAGAAGGAATCCGAGGAACGTGCGAAGAAGGAAGCCGAAGAGCGTGAAAAGTCTGAGCGCCCTTTGCTTAAAGCTGCTGCTCAACGTCTCATTGCCGATAAGCTCGACACTGAAAGCTCCGGCACTTCTTCTTACAATGGTTCTGACATCGGATCTGACAGCCTTAGCAAACCACGAAAACTTCGTCGCAGTCTTAGTGAGATGCGTGCTATCGATATCGATCCTTCTTATCCAATCTTCAACCCATTCGAAACTGGCTCTCCACGATCCAAGGCTGGTGCATCTCGCCCCAAGAATGAAACTGCACTGCCATCTCCCCCGCTCTCCAACGATGACGAGAACAGCGGAAAGGAAGATGCCCTCCCTGGTTCCAAGGCTAAGGCCCGTTTGACTGGTTTGTTTGATCCAGTCCAATCTCAGAAGAGTGAGTTTCTCTATCACAATCCATTGGAAACATCCGCTAATTCTATACCAGCCCCATTCACTGTTGTCGAAGACACCACAGCTGCTGAGAAACCTGTCACTGACAGTTTCCAGAGTGAAGCTACGGCCCCATCTTCTCAAGGGACTGAACCCGATGCGAACAATGTCTTGCAACCTGTCGTTAATGACGCCACGCTACCAAGACTCGGTTCCTCGAGCGACCTCTCGAAGACACAATCTCTCTTGCCAGCGGCCGCAATCACGGCTACTCCTGTAACCCCATCTGCGTCCATTACCGCCGCTGAAATCGGCATGTTTGGAGCTGTCAAACCTTCCCCTAGTGATGGAATGGATATTGACAATACTCCTCAGTCGTCAGCCAAGAAACCTCGCAGCCCCAAGTCCCTTGGGCTTGTTACAGAAGCTTCCGCCTCGATGTCTGAGTCATTCAAGCCTGGCATGCCCACTTCTTTTGATTTTGGTAGCATGAATTCCAAGCCCATCTTCGGAGCCCAGAATACTTCGGTTGTTGCCAATGCCACTGCCAGCACAAGCGCCCCATACGTTTTCGGAGGACCCCCTACCGCCCCCAAAGTTGACTTTGGTGCAGGAGCCAGCAACCCAACTAGCAACACTAATCCATTCCAGTTCGGTGCTTCTGCCGCTCCCCCCACCTTTGGTGCCCAACCTACTGCTAAGCCAGCCGAGGCTCCCTATGTCTTTGGCGCTGGTAGTAAGCCAGCCGAGAAGCCAGCCGATGCTCCCTACGTATTCGGTGGAAACAAACCTGCAGAGAAACCCGCTGAGGCACCATATGTCTTTGGAGGCAAAGCTACTGCTGCACCAGTCACTTTTGGGGCTTCCACTTCTGCTCCTTCAATGTTTGGTGGCTCGACCACTGCCCCGTCCATCTTTGGCCAGTCAACCACCGCACCGTCTACGTTTGGCACTTCTGCCGCGGCTGCTCCACCAATCTTTGGCGGTTCTACATCGGCACCATCCTTTGGCGCTGCTAGCAACCCCTCTACATCTAATGGCTTCTTCGGGGCCGTCTCTGGTGTCACTTCAGCACCATCCTTTGGAACTGCTCCAACTTCGGCTCCCTCTTTCGGTGCTCCTCCTGCTGCCACCGCTCCTACTTCTCAGTCTTTCAACTTTGGAGCTCCAGCCGCATCTGCCCCACCCGTCTTCGGAGGAAACAACGCAGCTACCTCCAGCGCTTCGTTCACCTTCGGGTCTACCGCTACCTCTCAGCCAGTGCAATTTGGTGGTGAATTGAACAAGCCTACATCTGTCTCCTTCACGAGTGGAATCAATGCTGGATCTCCAGCCCCCGCGGGATTCGGCTTCGGTGCGAATTCTGCTGCCCCCTCGCCTGCACCAACCGGACCGCCCACATTCGGCGCCTCCAATCCTGGAACTCCGACTCCACAAGCTGCCGCCAGCTTTGGTAGTGACATGTTTGGCTACCAGCCACAGCAAACAAATACCTTTGGGCGCACCATTAAGACTGCCGTGAGTCGCAAACCTGGAAGCATTCGCGGACGTCGTTGAGTTCTATGCGATTACACATTACCATGACAGATTATCAATTCTTTTTCTTTGAACGGTTTTTTCGCGGGTTATTATACGAAATTGGTTTTTGGACTCTTTTGGATTATCTTCAACTACCCTCCACGCCTTAGCCTCTCGCCATGAACTCTTACCGATCCTCTTTACCGAGGTCGGCGTCGGCCTAAGCCCCGTCGACGCCCTCTCCTACTGACATGAGCTTTTCTTTTCTCTTCTACACTTTCTGCATGTTTTACGGGCGTTTTTTATTTTTTGGAGCTCCAGTTTTGACTTTCTTTTGCATGATTCACTTTATCCCTTACTCCCTGTTTTGGTCGTCTTTATCACCAAGTCTTTTGGGCTAGCAGAACCCGCTTTTGTCTATTGGTTTTTTTTTCCTCCGTGGGTTTTTTTTTTCTTTGGTTCTGCTAGTATGTTCTCAAGAAAGTTCTCTCCCCCGTTTTTACTTATTGTACAATCGAGAACCCGACTTTTTAATAGCCCTTTACACGCTCCATACACACACTTACGGCGTTACGACGGATGTCATCGTTTACATCCTTCCTTGCTTTTCCGTTTTTACTTTTATACAAAAGAACTTGTGTTTCTATTGTTTTGCCCGTCCTTTTCGTTTATTACTACTCAAAGATTGTGAAGAGTATAAAAAGATAGTATACCCCCTCCCCGCGTTCTTATGCTTTTACGTTCTTGTTTTTACAACACTTCTGACTTGTGCATTACTATTACTTTTTACGTTGAAACTTTTGCTTTTTTTGGTTTCGTTGTGAATTTGTTGTTATCTCCTTTTTCTTTGGGTGGAATTCATGGGGGTTTCTGCTGTCCGGTGACCAGATTCCTTCGGGTTTCATTATCCCTTTTTTTGAGCTTCTTATTGTCACTGGTGGATATAGGAGGACAGATCGGAATCATGAGAGGATGGGGAGACGACTGAGAGGGTCTTTTATGATCAGGGTTGTGTTTAGATAGTCGGCCACTTTCACTTATTCTCGCTGTTTGTGCGGGTTTGTGATCGTGGTTAGTATTTTTTATATCTTTTAGTTAATAGCGAAGGAAGATTGAATGAAAGCGTCTTTTTAACAATATCTCATCATTCGTGATTTTTTTAGCCCTGTGAATAACCTCCGACCAGACTTGATTAAACCATGATTGATCGTTGAATAAGTGTTAGAATACATATAAACTAACTTGTTAATATGAACATATATTTTAGAAGTTACTATGATACAATCTCGCGATGACAGTCTAGACGTCATAACCGCTTTAGATTATTTCCCAATTCATCGCTCAAATCTTCCCACGTCATTTTACCACACTCTTCCAACCGTTCAGCGAGAGCAGCGACCTCTTCCTTCCCGACTCTGACCAACCACCCGCTCTCCGTGACAAAAGTATAAACCCCACCTTTCAACCCTTCCCCGACAACGTTCTCTTCCACGATGGTTTTTTTAACCCATGCTTCGTCTTTACCCACCCGGTGACCTAAAGCGCGGAGGCTCACTTTCCCGCAGGAGGTTATTTCGTCGATGCAAGATTTTAGAGAGATGATGGATTTTTGGTTCTTCTGTTCGAGGTCGCGTTGTTCGGATTTTTTGAGGAGTTTTTGTTTCTCGATTTTTATTTCGGCGAGGGCGCGGCGTTGTTTTTCGGTGAAGAGGGTTTCTTTTAGGTCGGCTTCCAAAGCCTCTTCTCGTTCGCGGCGGTCGCGGGCTTGGGATTGGAGGAATTCACTATATGCTCTGCAAAATTTAAAATTTTTAAAAAGTGGACGTTAGGCTTGTTTATTATAGAATTCCGGGGTTTGGTTTTTTTGTATGTAGTGTTTTATTATATACCTTCTGCGGTCTCGCAATTCGAGATTTCGGGCCTTCTTTTTGCCTACTATTCCTCTATTCCTCGCCTGTCGTTGCGGTTGGTTCGCAGGACCGGGACGGTCGACTAGTTCGTTTTCCGAACCATCGTCATTGAAATCCACGTCTCCGCCGGCTTCAGCTAAAAAATCATTGACATCTACTTCCTCCTCCTCTTCAAATTGTCCTTCCACTCCCTCTTCCACAATATTATCATCGAGTTGTTCGGTATTTTGTGTATCGTCGGTTATTCGATCGATTCGATCGGAGTCCGGGGTTGGGACGACGTGTGGGGGTTTGAGACCTGCGCCTATTCGTAGGGTTTCGGCGCGGGAGAGGAGGAAGAGGATTAGACCGCCGAGGAAGAGGAAGGGGAGGAGGGTTATGAAGTTTTTGATGTATGGGTTTTGGAGGAATGTTAGGGTTGGGGGCGTCGGGAGGGGTGTGGTCGGCATTGTGGGGTGGTACGGTGGTGGTGCATTGTGATGTCGTTGGTGGGTTTTTGTTTTCGGGTGATGTGGTGAGGATGGAGTTGTTAAGGTTAAGGTTGGTTACACAGGCTTCGAACCTGATTTTAGCTAAAATCGTCCTAAATTTAGGACAATATCATAACGATTTCTCGTCAACGGATTCACAAGTGCAAATGAAGACTGGATGTGATGGGTATAAGCGTTATATAGTGGCACACCATGATGGCACCTATCACTATACACATTTGTTGATAACTCTCTATCTAGAAATCTACATAGCAAAATATGCTTCCCAAACCTAGTCTATCAGACTAACCTTTCAAGACAAGAACCTAAGAAACCCAAAAAAATATCCCTTGAAAACTCCATAGAAACTCCACACCGACGGTGCCAAAAACCCACGCAATTGTATCATAACCCCCCGAGAACCACTTGGTATATCTAAAAAACCTCGTTTCCAGGCTCCATATTTAGTAAGAGTAGGAATCTTCATCTTCTTCACCCGGATCTGGGCCAGCTTCTTCCTTATCTTCTGGTTCTTCCGGAACAGGAGGAGCTGGGTCGGTATTTGGCTTATCAACTTGTTGGACGGCGACACAACCACCGAAAGGTCCATTTGGTGCAAAGTTCTCGCATCGAATAATGCACATTTTGTCCATGTTACCATAAGAACCGGTGCACTTGAGACCTGCTGGGAGCTGGACAGCCATGGGGTGCAACTTCTTGGTACCTGGGTTCAGGAAACTTCCATCTCCGGGAACATTGGTGGTGATCGTTAGATTGGTGGCATCCCATGATGTCGCCTGGGCTGACATATCAATCTTGCACATGAAAGGACCAGCGCCGTCGGCGTTGACCTGAAGGATCTTGAGGCTAAGGGTGCCTCCCGCTGTGACTTGAGGGATTCTCTTCTGAGTAACGAGCCTGTTGATCCAAGCCTTGGTGTTCAGCGAGGTTTGTCCGTCTTTACCGCAGCATTTAGCCTTCGTGGACATTCCCTTAGGATCTTTGGTGTACCAGTTTCCTTTCCAAGGAGCTACGGCAGTTCTACCGCAACCGTCTGGGACTAATTGACGGCACGATCCGCAGTTGAGGTTATATTTCGCCGAGACGCCCTTGCATTTGCAGCCTGGTTTGAAGATACTGGCGCAGTTTGCGCCTTTGCAGACGCACTCAGCGCATCGCGAGCTCCCTTCCGGTCTCGGGCACTTTTTGCACCATGCATCCGGGATCGTTGGGATCGAAAAGACAGGAACGTCGCGGAGGAACTTCACGGCTTTCCAGTTCTTTGTCCAGGTGCCGATACCGATGCCGTGAATGGCTGGGTTGGCGTCACCGTAGGCGTCCATGATCAAACCGTGAGCTTGGATTCCTGGAACCAAGGCGAGGAAGGCGCCGATGACGGCGCAGCTACTTTCCAAATGCATGGTGAAGATATATCAAGACTTTAAATGAGTGGAATATTCAAATGAATGAATAGAGCGAAGAGAGCGACGAGGATCCCAAGAGGAAAGCCTAAAGAATGGCACAAAATGATTGATCTTGTCGATAGCGGGTGATCGACTGAGAGACAGGAGGGATCTCACGGCCTTTTATGTTCTAGTTTACAGCAAGTCGATGATAGCTTTGATATTCTCCTCCTCACATCCACACGCCTTTATCGGGGGTCAAGCTCATCTTAGCCTGAGTTTGTGATACGTGGTGAAATCGATAAGATATTTCTACATGTAGCCGATTGCATCCGTCATCTAGAAAGTCGATTCTCAAAGGGGGCCTTGTACATTGATATTTTATCGCAAATGGTATCACAAGACCGCTTATCTAACTGCGATCGCTTAAGTATATTATAGCGGGGGCCGTCCGAAAAGTTCGGCACTGAAGTCCTCTAGCGGGGAAATAGGCTGGTTAGAAATTCCATTTTACCTTTCTAGCCAAAAGCCTAATCACTGCTTGCGTGTCTCTCTAGTTATGGTGAACACTGGCTGCCTTAAGTTATTCGTCTATTCTAGGGTCATGTCGACGCATGCCAGAATTTCGTAACGGCTGTCGCCAAATATCCCACGCCGTGTATGTATATTATGACTTGATAGCACCTTAAAGCTTCCCCTACTGAGCAAAAAATCGAAAATGATCATTCTCACGAAGTTTCAGCGGCATAATTTTCAAAATAATCTCGCATCGGTATATCCATATACCTAGGAGCATGCTCATTGATCAACATAGTACCTATTCGTAGAACTACGAGTCAAGGTAAATCTGTTCTCACCTATCAGGCAAATAGTAGTTTACTGTCGGCTGGATGGATAGCTTTGAAGTCTATCATCATCACGATATTTGGCAAGGACCGTTGCCAACTTTCTGGCGTGCATGAATTCATCGAGTGGAAATTCCTACTTAACAAAAGATGACAGTATATCTTCAACCACAATATCTTTATGCATGAAGACGCGTGTGCCGCGAAAGCTACCGGTAGCTACCCGGGATATTAATTATTGTTAGCGGTGTGCTACCTGGATTCGCGGATCTCGGGTCACGCTTGTGGCACAATGACCGGATCGATATACCGACAACTTTTGGCCAATTGCAGACGCACTTCATGGCCAGTCTATGGGTCTAGTTTTCGGTAGTTTCCAGGTTTTACCGGTCGCGACGAGTGGGGTTGTGATCCAAAATGGTTGGCAGAACCCGACTTCAGACCATCTATTACTCGGCGCGAGGTTCCTGTTCAAGAATATCGAGGATTCCATGGGTTTGAAAACACGGTATCTAGTTCCCTTTTAATCGCATTGGGGCTCTTCGGATGCTTTGGATTTTCCTAAAACGACTCGTTTTTAAATATCTCTAACACGGAATATATTATTCGACTTCTCGGGATATGTATTTGTTCAACCTCCCATTTTGCGAAGGATTGTGCTCGCAACCCCCTTCCTTTGTTGGAATCGCGCTATCACAGTATACTATCAACACATCGTCAGAAAACCTCGTGTCGCCTGGAATCCATTCGAGTGCGAAGGAAAGAAACCCGGAATTCGTAGAAAATCGGATAGTCGGATAATCGGAAGCCGTTGGAATAAGGCACTCTCTAGAAGCTCATGTGCATAGCTATATTTGATAAATGTACCGTCAGCCGTATACCATGCGAAGTGTGATTCGTTGAGATTCGGAACCTTAGAGCCAGCACGCTGCAAAGCCAAAAAACCTTATCATCGAAGCAAGGGGGAGCAATATGAGTATCATACAACAGAGTTTACTACGGCTCAGATCACAATGGGCGAAATGGCGTTTTATACAGATCATTATGTAACTTTGTGGGAATTGGGTCCGCATTGTTGATGATTGATATGCTGTGATACAATGATTTAAGTGATATTACTTTAATTAAGGTACAAGACTTCGAGAGAGTTGATATGGGATCCGCCTCTAAAACCTTCATAAAACAATCAAGCTGCTTTTTTGAGAGAGAAAAGAAATTAAATCTGTTTTGGTTTAATTTACTCTTGATAGGAATATGGTCCTCCTTCGCTTCCCCAATGAGAACATTGTTCGGGATAGTTATCCTGTGGATTGCTATTGATCAAGGCTAAAATAATCGCGAACTCTCCTCACGAAAGGCCACAATCCTCCTTCCTTTTAGTGCTGATCGAACAGATTTTCCAAACATATCCAGTCGGCGTTGTATTATAGCCATGGTTTAATGGTTTAGTCGGTTGAGATAGGTTGAGATGGCTTCTAGCGCTGAAACGCAGAATTCGGCAAGGATAAAGATTGGCCCGGTTTCTTCGGGGACTGTTGGAGATATTTCTTAGCCGGAAGAGTACACATGGGCGCTATCCGAGTTACCAGGCTGGATGGCGTTTGAAAACGACGAATGTTCAGGGTAATGGCTGAGTTGCTGTTGTCATGCCTGCGATTGCCGTTACGGTCGTCTAATAGACGAAAGGTGAAGTTTGAAGTCGGAATATAATTATTAGACTTCGTTTAATCTGAGAACCCCCACCGTGTCCCAAGGATCACCGAGGAACCGGATATCCCTCTTCCAATGGTCACAAAGGGCAAGGTTATCATCCATTCAGAAATCTGGTTGATGGGTGACATGGTGATCAACAGTCGCAGTTCTCCAAACACCCGTCCACCTCGTGTCCGAGGTACCACGATACCCCAAAATCTCCATCAATATTTTTCAAACCTGGCACGGCGATCCCCGGGACACATCTCTTCTCTAATTCAAATAGTATGCAGAATTCCGTCGTCCGATACCATGAGAGATCAGTCTCGAGACTCTCGGTCTGGAAATGAATGTTCTTGATACCCCATTGATACCCCGGCGCAAACTGCTTGAGCGTTTTTGAATGGTTTAGGATGTCGAGGAAGACGTTGATGGCAAGTACGGAGTTGTTATCCAGGTTTTCTAGTTCTTCGTAAAAGTCGGTAAATAAATAGGAATCGACAGTGGGATCTGTTTGACCATCGCGACACCGAACATTATATTTTCGTGACCGATTTTCTTTGCAAAAATAAGCTATTTTATAGCAAAACGGCGTGAAATACAAGTTATTAACCATTATGACGACTTTTTTCCTATCCAAGTTTTCCATGGTTCAAACCTGAACCGGATAGCGCAATTGGGTCGGTATATATGAGATTTCTCCAAAGTTTCCTCCAATCTAAAGCTACCACGTGTGGCAGCTTCGTAGACATAGTTGTGCGGGATAGCGTCAGTTTTACTTGCTTGTATGCGGATGTTTGCTGGCCTGGCATAAGGAACAAATCCTGCATATTCTGAGCACCTCAAGCTGTCGACGGTGCAAGGTTGACTAGAAACGCATGTAGAGTTTGTCTGCTCAACACGGCAACGTGTTGGAATTAGAATTAACAATTAATTGTGAAGTCTACCAGTATCTCTGATAGCGACAGTGTTTCCATCAAATTTTTAAAATCCCCTCTTTCCAGATATCCTTTTGTGCTAGAGTTATAATTATATTACATGGCCACTGAAAACAGGACAGCCGTTGTTGGTGTGCGGCTCATGAGAGCATCAAAGACGCGACATTAGGAGCATGCTTCTGCTAGCAATTGTTATACGTATTGCTTGGACAATTCTGTCTCTGATGCTCTCACTTTCGCTGCCCAATCGTCCCACGGATCTGGATAATCCGAGCATTTAAGCTCATGATTTGGAGATGGCCACCGCACTGGTGTCGAGGGTGGCGTTTGGTTCTGTTTCCAACTATCACTTTTAGATTCCCATGAATCGCCGTATACTCTATCCTCAGCGTCATCTTTCTTTTTCGCTAAGGCAGTCCGGAGTGCCTCGCGGGTATCATGTAAGGTGAAAAATACCATAAACCCGCTTTCCATTTCATTTCCAACATCTGCGTTGATTGATTTTATGATATACCGATATGCGAGGCCTTTGGATAGAAGTTCCCCGTTGAGGCATCGGAGAACCTCGTCGATTCTTTTGAGAGCGCTGGCGGAAAACTCGCGGAGATCCCTGATAGTCTCTTCGTGACCCCATGCGCTGCAATTGAATGGGTCCTCTGAACAATCGAGGGTGATAACCTCAGAATTGGTCCAGTCCAGCCTTTTGCCTCTTTTGAATACGGCTAGCTTGAATGGAAAAGGAAGGTCGTAGATTGTCAATTTATCGAAATCCATTTTACAACCACAAAGAAACGAGTGCCGATTTTGACACGCCTGAACCTGAAATATGAAATAGAATCCGACCAAATGTCGACGGAAGTGTTTTAAAATACAGCTTAGTATGTAAAATCGTGTTAAAAACGGCGCTTATTTTCCTGCAGTAGGTGGGTCGTATATTAGTGTTTAGTGGTAGATGCATTCTAACATTGGCGGGGGCTTACTTCTGCGGGTATATGCGAATTTAGAATGGCAATACTTTGTTTAATGGTCGATTAAGCCGATAACTCGGATCGTTTCATCGAAAACGCAGGGGGGGTTATTTGGTGATGGCTACACTGTGAAGGAAGAAATAAACACCGGTTTTGAACAGTAAAATTTTTATGGTGTCTAATTTATTTCTGCTTTGGCAAATGTGATGATATACAGTGGATCTATAACAGATCTGATACTCCCAAAGCTATCTACGCACGGTGATCTAATAAATATTGAAAAAAAAAAGGAAAAAAAAGAAAAAAAGCCAACCGGGTATGGCTCGCATCAAGTCCGATGCCACCGCGACAACCTTCTACTACTGTTTCTTTGATTCGCGGATAGCCTCACCTTAGATAATTGCATCCCGGTAGAAGCATTACTCTAAGCGAGTGTATTGAATTGACACAAATATGGCCCAAGGGGCACCTAAAGGAATAGTTACATAATCGTCACGTGGCAAATTATCACAATAATAACAATCAATCATAACAAAGCGGCAGGCAGTGTGCGGGGTGTCGGTCTATTGGAGAATCAAAATACGGTCGACGTGGGAGTAACTGTGCCCGAATACGCCGGTACATCATTTTCATCCTCTTCCATACCCGACAGCGCCCTCATAAACGCATCTTTGCTGTTCGCTAACTTCCAAGCGACGTAACAGCGATCTTCTCCAGAATATCGGTCCGTGCCGATGATGTAGTACTTTGCACCAGTTCCTAACAGCTCGTCACTCGTGTTGATATCATAAGTCAATTTCTCGATGATATTCAGATACTCGGGCCTCCAGCCGGCAAGATTGAGCACAGGTGGCGCTGTTGCAATTTGACCTCTGGTTTTTCCGTAAAGATCGGGAATCGGGTTCTCCAGTAGCTCGAAAACTGAGGTATGGATTTTGGTCCAATCATCGCCTTGTTTTTGCAGAACGGCAAGTTTATAGGGAGGTTGATACGTCCTCGTAGAAGTCCAGGTGTTGGGACGGTTCGCAGCAACCTGCTTCTTTTCGTCCTGTTTTGGGATTTCGACGGTTATGTCGCTGTTCAACACCCTCAGCTTCAAAACTAAACCCCGATGGTACCAATCATTGTTAAAAATCTCCATCGCTACGAGATAATACTCGTAGCCGGTCTTTTGCAGTTCTCCGAAACAGTTAGCTTGGTTAATTATTTTTTCGGTAGATCTGAGTGATGGACTGCAGCAGTTGATTAAGAGCCGGAGCGAGTCTCCTGTGATACCAGGCATGGGGTTCCCCGGATGATCAAAGAAAAAAACCTGGAATTCATCCCAGTCTGGGTCTTTATTCTCGTTCCTCCAAATGACAAGCTTATATGGAGACGGAGGCATTTCTAAGTAACACCGGATATTGGCTTCGTTAATTAAATCTTTCCCTCGAAAAGTTACAAATTTCATAGAAGAGGGGTATGTGAACATATACGCGAGTACTCCGCACCTTAGTCGACTTTGGGTCAAAACAAACCTTCGTCACCTGAATCACGATCAAACCTGACGCAATCGGGATGAGCAACTGAAACTGACGACTTAGGTTATTCTTGATATATATAAGATAGCGGCGAGGTTGAAAGCTGCGAACCACAGAGTGATGATGATAGCGAGGCAATGAATGCTATGTGGAAGTTTCTTAGAGGTACACTTATGCATTAAGACGCATGGTCTGTTGTAGTCTGCGGTTAACTGCAGCCTGGATGATCAATTAAATCACAAGTGCGAATGTGCGACCCCACCAATGAAGTCAAACGGGGAGTACTAAAATCTGGGGGACAATACAAGTACTATATATTACCTTTAGACTAAGCATGCCCATATTCATTCATGAACTCGGATACGTTTCTAGAACATTTGTAATGTAATTGCGAGTTTGAGCGCAACCCGAGTGGCTCTTACATAAGAAGACAGCTCAGCCGCCCGTCGTAACCGCGTCTAACTGAGAATCAATCGATTGATCCAAGAACAAATATCCGGGCATCATGGTGCCCGGATGTTCAACTTTTGCCAACCAGCCGGCTGGGATAGCCTCGATATTGAAAGTCTAATATATCGACACCAGAACTCTATACAGTCTATACAGTGCCATTGCGTCCAGTCGAGTAGCACAAGAATCAAACATGCCGCATGATTAACTACTTTCCGTAGCACCATGGCAAACAAAATCCCGTTACCAAGGCTCGGGTTTGGGGTGTCTCTATCATTTTACTTTATAGCTATCAGGTTATGTATCAGTAGAAACAACTCTCAACAACCAGCCTCGAGATCTGGGTCGTTAGCTCCGCCGCACAGTCTGGTTCCGAGACTGGGTCGTTATTGGTCTCGCAAGCCAGACACCACACGAACCTTTCGTGTGGTGTTCCAGTTCACAACACTCCGCTCGACAGCTGCAGACCTGAGACGCTTACCCCCGCATCCGACCAATTCTCGGCCGCCAGTCAAGAAATCATGGAGCCATATTGCGGCCGATGCAAGCGCTGGTTCGTCAGCTACCGTGCCCGTCAAGCTCATATCACCCACAGTTCCTCTCATAACTTTTGCTTTGTCTGCTCGGCGGACTTTCGATGGGCCGCAGACCGAGATGACCACGAAAAGCACGAACACTTTGCCTGTTCTAGCTGCAAAAGAGAGTTCATGGCACCCGCAAATCTGAACGCGGTAAGGCCTCAATTCGAGTATTCCGTTTTCAATATTCTAATTATTCGCTGCTAAAATCTTCATCCCACGAGTTAGCATCTTCGATCGAAATATCACGTTGGAGAGCGTGATATCTGTCTCTGCGGACGAGGTTTTCCATCCCCCGCAGCGCTACTTCTCCACATCGAGGGAAACAGTTGCTCAAGCGGCCTGACGCAGCATAGACTATGCCACGCAATAAACGTCGAGGCCATAACAGAATACCCATTTGCCGATCCCCACAGTGTGATTCTGGACAGGGACGGAGACTTTATGACCAACCCCATCTTAGCAATACAAGAGAACGGACACATAGAGGAGTTGTACTCCAATTATCACACCACCTGTCACTGCTGCAATAAGACGTTCCGAAAACTTCGGGATTTGGAACAGCACCTCAGGAACGCGGGTCAGGGGAGGTGTACTACGTACTATATTTGCGATAGTTGTCCGGAGGCGTTTTCCCTTCCCAGCGCACTCTGTCAGCACTATGAAAGTGGTAAATGCTAGTCCGACAAGAAATATAGGTAAAGACGCTCCTAGCTAGACTAATTGGACTCCTTGCTTTTGTCTAACTCGCGAGACTAATATTATTGCACTTAGTTTTCTCTCGTGAACCGGATGTGATGCGCGAAGTGTGGTAGCTCTAGTGAAGCCATCTTGGTGAGCTTCGGCTCTGTTCTTGGCATAAATCACTGGAAGATATCAAATTTCTCTTTCTATAAAGTGATGTCCCACTTACGGCGAGAAAGCCGAGGATTTTCGTGTTTTGGTGGCCAATACATATTAGAAATAATATGTAGTCAAAGGGGGATTATTCGAGAAGTCACGACAGCAATTTTAGCTTGCTCACATCATAACCTTATTCTCTAGAGCTTGCGATAGAACTGCTGGGTTTAGTGGCCGCGAATGGTATTTTATTAGAGAATGGATATCAGGGCTGATGTGGATGCATGCACACAGCGGGTGCTAAGAAACTGTACACCAATCAAGACATGTAACCCTATACCGATAGCAAAGAAATTTCAAATCCATTCCATTTATACATATGCAACTGATCTAGATAATAAGATCCAGAGACTAACAACAACGTTTGGCAGGAGGAGGGCTAACAGTTCGAAATATTAACAGCCCTTGAGCTAACTTCCCCCATCCGCGTTGCCGAACAAAATTTCCAACAAACCCACGCGACAACATCCCACCAAAACCTCCCCTCAACCACCCCCACCAAGTCCCCCATCTCCAAAATGAATCGTCGAATGGTATATCCACACTCCTCACCACCTTCAAATCCTCCATCCAACTAACTCCTCCCCCAGCTCGCCCGCGAGGACGAAACCTCCGCCGAAACCCCAGTAACCCTCGCCGACCAAACCGCCATAAACACCTTCTCCACCCTCCATTCCCGCCACACCCTCCTCCTCAGCACCCTCTCCCAAAAGAACACCGAAAAGGAATACCTCACCGACGTATCCTCCGAACTGGAACTCTCCGACGACGACGATGTGGTACCCTACAAAATCGGAGATGCGTTCGTTTCGTTACGGGTCGAAGAGGTGAGAGAAATGCTGGAGGAGGAGATAAAGGGTATCGATGAGGAGATTGAGGAGTTGGAAGGGAAGGTTAGAGATGAGAAGGGGAAGATGGATGATTTGAAAGTGCAGTTGTATGCTAAGTTTGGGAAGAGTATAAATCTTGAGGCGTGAGGGATGGGGATTGGAGATTTATTTTTTAGAAGAGATGGTGTATATTTTGACGCGCGTTTTACATATCGACTACCCAGGGTATTAATCGCATATTTTTTTTCTTTTCGGCGTTTGAGTATCGGCCTAAAAGCGCTAGATTTGATTTTACCTTCGACGTTGTGTTATATTGGTCTTTGTGATTGTTTGGACAGGTCGATGAGCTACCACTAAAGCACTCGCTTCAAGCACACTACAATACAGACCGCCAAGAGTGAGTGATAAATCACGCTATGAAATATGTTATCACGCTATGCTTATGCTGCCCTCAACATCTCTGATCCCTCACTAGAGAATGAATGACGGGGTGGAGTGGCATGACAACCAAGCCATATCGTCCTCCCATCTACAACTCCTTCTTGACAAAGTGCTCCTAGAACCAAATCATCAGCATCAAACCCTACATCTCAGAATCAAAATTCTTTCTCGAAACTTACCGGCGAATGAGTCGTCTCGTAATCAATATGTACGTAAGCACGCTCAACATCGGGCAAGCTCTCCAACTTCATCTGCAACTCCTCAGCGATATCATGCGAATGTCTCAGAGAACAATCGGGATCCATCACAACGTCCACTTCGATAATTAATCTCGGTCCGCTATGGTACGCCCTTACAGTATCGAGCTGCAGGATTTCAGGAGAATGGGTCATCGCTACATCCCAATCATCAGCAAACGTCAATGGACGAAGAAGAAAGAGCAAGACATACAGATATATGTGATCAACTGTTGGGTGTCCAAGTCAGCGGCGGTGCCGACTAGTAGCATGAATTCTTCCCAGGCGGTCTTAAGCCATAGACCCAAGATGAGGACGGAGATGATGATGGCGCCCATGGGATCGATCCACCACTTTAGAACTGAACCTCCCACAGAAGTCAAGATACCAAACCCGTTAACGAAGAGATCATTCCGATGATCACGCCATAGAACATGAACATCACTGTAGATATCCTTCAAAGCCCAGCAGTAGAGAAACAAGCACAATTTGGTAGCGAACGCGGCGGCAACAGCAATGACGGGTTCGAGATAGAATTTCTTCGTTTCTTCTTCGGCACCGGAGGCGATGTCTCTCGCGGATATGACGATGAGGATCAACGATACCGCGGACATTACGAAGGAGAATGTGATGTTGCCGGCGGTTTCGAGACGCGCCTTGCCGGAAGGGAATTTTTTGGAGTCGACCTTTTTGATGGCGCGGCGGGAGAGCAGGAGGATGATATTTGACATTGGATCAAAGATGGCATCGGCCATGGCTGCGAGTAAGCCAACATCAGCATATAGTTATTTAGATTATTACTCTGGTAATGATGCGAAATACTTGCGAACAAGGATAGCGAGCCTGACTTCACAGCAGCGAAAACCTGGAGAGCGGATAGCACGACATTTGCAGCCTACGACCACATTTACCAAGTCAGAATATTGACAATGTATCGCGGTGGACAAGGACTGATAGGTTCGAGGGATAACATACGAAGCTACCCCAAACGGCAATCTTGTACTTCAACGCCGTATCTTCCGCGGTCTCCTTTGCCTCATTCCTATGGTCATCGATACTCTTCAACAACTTTTTGATCTTTTCATTCTGATTCTCGTAAAACTCCTTCAATTCTCCCCCGCGAACCTGCTTCGCGTGCGGATTCGCCCGCTTCTTGCTGGTGTTTGACGCATTCTTCTTGATGAGACTGATCTCGGAAGGACTCTTGAGTCCGCGGGAGAGGTAGAACGGATCATTAGCGATGCTTTGTTCGCGAGTCAGGGTGCTTTCATCCGCAAGAGAGCCCGGGATGTGACGGTGATGCGGCGTGTCGCCTGCGGAGACGAGCTCGATGCTGGTCGAAGCGTTGGCGTTCATGTTTGATGCCGGATGAGGCAGGAAGTGTCGCCCAGGGTTCAATCAATGCCACGAACCCAATGAGCGGAGGAAATTGTTTTCAAGAACGAGGTAAGGGGATTGAGACAGCGCGAAGTAAAGGAAGTCAAGCAATTTTATATCTGCGACATCGCGCGGTTTATCAAAGTTTCCCCGGTTCGCATCGCATCTAATCAATCTCGCCAAGATGATGAGAGAAACCTTCGAGATAGCTGCGCCTCACCGAGCGTCATCGCGGGCCAGGTGTTTGCATGTAGCTAAGAAATATTTGCCTGCTTCTCTCAGGCCAAGCGTGGAGCTGTTCGTGCCAGTGGAAGGATTGGAAGTGGGGACCTTGCTATCGGATCGAGCAAGTACTCGCCAATTCGCTCGATATCTAACAACCTTCCGTTCGGAACAGGCGATTAAAATTGTTTTTCGAACTTGAGAATTTTCTTGAATAACTTTGTGCAGGCCAGCCGAATATTATATCGTTCGGGTTAGCTAAGTTGCCTGATCCGACCGGGTCGAAGCGTCGGCGAACCAGCGCGAGACGGAGCGTTGAATCGTGCATTAGCAAAAGCTTGTCCTGTCGAACCAGATTTAAGATATTCAGACGCAATATTTGTTCAAATGCGGGTTCGTTCATGTTCATAACGCGTGTCTAATTCGATATATCTCGTGATGATACTACCTACGTATACAGGTTTCTCGCAAATTTTTTTGAAGAAAATTAAAAGAAAAGGGAAGAATGATACGCAAACTAGATAATACAGTATACTAGAAGAATTTCTTTTCTGTTTTCATTCCATCCTTACTATGAGCAGAATCGTGCTTTCCTTTGCTGACATGCGTGAAAGGAGAGATATGCGGAAAGACACATAACCAATAATCGACAACAGGCCCCTCCTCCAATAAATCCACCATCCGCTTGAGAGAATAAAAAGAGATCGTGAATGCGTGTAACCAAGAAATCAAATCATCGACATTGTGGATAGAGGGAAGAAGAAACGACCAGACCATTACAATTGCACTATAATTTTTCACCCCAAAGACATGAGCCAAAGGAAGTGACAAGAGATAAAGGGGTGACGAGATAGGAGAGAGCGAGGAACTAGGATGAAAGGAAGGGTATAATAGTGACAAAACAGGATATGCAGCCCAGGTGAAGAAAGCGAGAAGAGAAAAAGGTTCTTTTGAAAGAAAAATCATGTCTAGATAGCGCTGTACCCACCTCTACCCCCGCTTCCCTGGAAGGTGTTTACCGCCCTTCTCAAGAAGTCTTTGATGAGATATGGAAGATCTCGCAAGGTATCGTTATGAGGTAGAAGATCCCATCTATTAAGAATCGTACGCGATAAAAAAAGAAAAAGCGAGGTCTGCGCGTTAGTAAAACTTTCCACTGGCTTGAAACATACTCTATATAATATACCCGTCTCATAACGAGGGAAACAAAAAATGACGGATACTGCCTTCAAACGGGTAACTGGACGTACCCTCGTGCACCATATTTGTTGTAATTGAGCCACGATCCAAAGATCAGATACGCGGCCACAGCCAAAAAGGCACTAATCAACAAGTTAGCAATTACTCCATCTTGAATCTTCATTATTTTCCCACTCACATGACAATAAACCAAGTGAAGAATCCCCAGCTGCCTTTTGATTCCACAGGCGGCTCCCCAACAGCCTCCTCACAAGCGTACTTTGTCTTCCACTCCAATGTCAAGGTCTGATCATCCTCATAGCTGACGAATTTAAGAGCATTGTCGCCTTTGCCATCCTTGTCCGGCTCTTCGGTGCCAACCATCTTATCACATAAGAAGTTTATGATGGTGATTTGTTTCTTCTTCTTCTCTCCAGCTTCCGCCCCGTGCAGTGTGACGTTTAGCCCCAGAACCTTCTTGTCGGCATCGCGCATGATGGTGTATTCGGGTTTGGACTCTTCGGCGGTATCGGCAGCGGCTATTATTCTCATCGCATGCGGGTCGGGTTTGTCTTCATGCCATGCTCGAGTGACCATGCAGACCTGCGTTCCGTCGGGGCACTTGTCTTCATCGCTAACGTCTTTCTCCCATTCAATTTTACCCTACGGACACCAAAACGTAAGCCGGAGCTCGAACATATAATTATTAGGAGTTTAGGATGAAAAACATACCATAAGGTTGACTATGACAGTCGTTTTGTGTAACTGAATTATTTCCCCGGATTAGCAAACCTGGTTCTGTATAATCCGCGATCGTGATTTATCCGTCAGAGATAGGGGAGGAGTCGCAACATACTGGAGGAGGCTCCTTGAATTCCACCGTAACCGAATGCTGCTTAAGCTCTTTGAAACTGAATTTGACTCCATCGGTATCGACTTCGCCGGTGAATCCGGCGGGATCCGCCAGTGTAGAGACCGGGAGTAACAGCAGTGTCGACAAAAGCGACAGCGGCGACGTGTGAAACCTCATTTTAGAAAGCGACGGGGGAAGACGGTCGGGAGTGATGGAGATGAGGGACGACGGCGGAAACGGAGACAAAGACGTGAGGCAAGGAAGGAAGAAAGATTAGGAGGAGACGGAGATGACAAATGAGGTCGTCTTTCCTCTCTCTCGGGGTCCCTCTCTCTGGCTAATTTGGTCGGGATCGCGTCCTTCCGGAGATTTGGGTTCCAGGGGCAGGATGGCACCTTTTTGGATCAAGTAGCTCACGAAGCTGGATGGAGATGTTTGTCAGTAATTTAAAAGAAGATGAGAGCAAACCGGGGGAGATAAAGCTGTTATTTAATATGATCTCTCTCTCTTTCTTTCTTTCTCTCTTCCTATCAGCGAGTTAGCCGTGCTTCTGATGTTGGATCCGGTGTCGACCGAGAGGGCTGTTGTTGCCGATGTGTCTTGAAGTTCGAGAAGTGGCTGGTCGCACACGCTGACCAAACAACCACCACACAACAAAAACACATACGACGTACGGGGAGGCACTGTCCTCTGACCGTCCATGAACCCCCCCGTTTCAAGAATAGATTGATTCACGACATTGGATTGGCATGTCAGGCACATACTACTACTGCTGCCAGGGCGCATCTGCCATTCGCCGTCGGTGGTACGTAATTCATTTGCCGATTGTATCAGCATCTCGCAGTGCGTAATCCGTCACGGGAGTGTCCTGTCGACGACCTCCCCAGCCTTCTTCGCCCGCGCAAGCCCGTATAACGTTATTTTTGAATCTTGAATCCACGAGCAGTCAGCGCGGATTAATCAGACCTCTGCTCTCGTCTTTTATTATCATTTAGAATCAATTTTAGAGATGAAAGACGCCTGCGTATCTACGGTACTTCGCATCCCTTCGATGTTTCTTTCTTGTTCGGTTTGACATCATTCTGACTCAATACCCCGGTTCCCATGGCTAACCGGACCGACATCGAAACCTTAACTTTCGTCAAACATTTGCTTGATAATATATCGCCGCCAAGAAACAGCCAGAATCATTGAAAATTAAATTTTTTAAATAATAAACATAACCTCCTAGCCCTTCTCTATACCGCAATTCTGAACTGCATCAGATATTCATAATCCTGCATATTCTCCTCCGCCGTCGTCTCAATAATTTCCGCCGCCTCTTCCCCGTACTTTTCAATCCACTCTTGCTTCTCCTCTTCCCGTGTTCGTACCTTCTTCTAAGGGTTAGACAAAAGTGTCATTCGTCAGTATGCCAATTTACCAATAAAAACTACCGTGATATCATCGCCTCGATGAAATATAAAAATATAAATTGATTGCGTATACGAACGTACCGTCGTTCTCGGCCGTAGCCCCGAACTCCCAATAGCATCCTCGTGAAACCCTTTCCATTTATCAAAACTTTCACACCCTTGGTTCGCACCCCACTCCAGCATCCCCTCGCAAAATTCGACACCCGTCATTTCGCAGAATTTTTGTATAACTTCCTTCGGATGATCCAGTAGATCGTCTGCATCGATAACGCAGACTTCGTATGCTCCTTTCCCACTATTCCCACCACTGCTAACGTTTGAAGAAGATGAAGAAGGAGACGAAGACGAAGACGTCGAAGCCTTGATGACGCCCTCGTTGACCAAGTACTCGAATAAAACTCTCAATTCGCGATATCCGGCCTCGTTTGGCATGAAATATTCGAACCCGGTCGTCTGGTTTAATGGCGGTATGCAACAACGATAATACGATGGTACCGCTTTTCGAGGGTTTCGAATCAAGAATGCGAATTGGAATTGTTTGAGTATCGACAGCGGAAGTACCGTAGGATTAGTCGAACTCTCCGATGACTGTTCACCGACATTGCCATCGTTTGAACCAGTAGACACAGACGCCGCTAGCTTCGCGTTTTGAAACGATTGATTATCGGACGGAGGAACTAGATAACTCGCCATATCTTTGATGAAAATCCGTTTCCCCTACATTGCCAGAATAAAGTCATAAACAATGTTAGATTATCCAAAAATCGCCGGGTTGACCGCTAGCAGCTTTGGCTGCAACCTTTGCCAGAGATGTCGATGGCTGCAGGGCTTAGCAGAGGTGTTGGAGAATTTAATATCACACCTCTTTCCCACTATTTTTAATGTCTTGCAAAATGGTATTATATGTGGAAGCGCTGAACCCGCTGGATTCTCGTCCTTTGACCGCGGCCTCGGTTTCGCCTTCATATCGAGATGATAATCGTTCGGGACCTACAAACTCCCAGACATGTTAATCGAGTGATATTTGAGGGTCTACGCGTGTACCAGATATAAAGTTACTTACCATAGTAAAATGCATCACCGAACGGCTCGTGAACACAAGCCAGCTCTTTTCTCGTCATAAACACACGCTCGAAAGCCGTGCTACAGCTACGAGGATGTGTCGCGACAAAGATTGGAAGTTGATTCGACCCCGTCATTTTTTAACAAATGAAAAATATAATCACAGAGCGCGATAGCAATAGAAATTGAAATATTCTATTAGGAGTTACGATAATATAAAGTTTCGGCGGACGGGAAAGTCTTGAAGAATCTCGGTTGAAAAGAATAAAGCTTATTTCCGAGAATCTGAGGAGAGAGTATGGGGTTTTAACACAAAATCGATCTCGTCCGGATCGATAGCTGTAACAGCGGAGCTTATAGTTATAAGTAGTCTCCCATCCTTTTGCCCTTTTCGATCCATTGCACCCGAGCTCTAAAAGAAAATATAGATCGGCGGTACCTTGAACGATCTTGAATTTTGACAACGAGCGCGCATGCACGCGGCACAGATCAAAGTTTACATAAGAGCTCTCCTAAGAACGTTTAGCTATCCGAGGGCGTGGACAAGAAATGACCTCGACGGTTTAGCAGCTCAGAAAGCTCAGTTTCGAAAAGAACTTTTAGTGAACTACCTTGTGGGATTTTCGCTTAGCGGCAGCTGTGGGTGGAGCCCGATGATGTCGTTCAAGACAATTAGTTGCGAATGATTGGGGAAGGTTACCTAGGTTGGTGGGGAACCCCCAGGTACGTACCTGTGCGGACGGACATCGGCTTGGATTTGGATGCGGCGGGGACTTTTCTCTTGGATTTTTTTATTCTAATTGGGGCGACCGGCATTCAGGTGTAAGCTCTTGATACGAGGTTCCGAATCTGAGTTTTCTTTTGTCTACCGAATTTGGAAGTTCTGCTGCGAACTAGAGGTTGAGTGGTAAAGTGTGTTGCTGTAGTTAAAATCCAACACGTCGAGGAATTGATGCTAGGTCGACATATGTTGCGCTCACGTTTATATAGAGCAGCAAGTCCCCGTACAAGCATTCAATTCGCTCTGCAAAAAATATCTCGCCAGTAAATGCTGGTCTCTTTAAGTATATGTGGAGAGTTTTGTCTAATTGTGTCGAGCGAGCCATCATTCTAGATCGCGTAGACTTCCGTGACTTCGAATTGAACCCTTGAATCTTTGCCCTTAGCCATTAAATAGAGTTTGGGAAATTAGCCGAAATGGCTCATATTCGGATATTTATGGTATATCCGACCTGTCGGTGCTGTTGACCCAGTTCATGCATCTCGTTTCAGGATCTTCATAGTCACTGACCCGGTTCTCGGTGCAGAGTTGTATCAACACTTGAAAGAAATTAATCGTGAATTTTGAAGTATATAGATATTTACATAAACTCGTCCAGTCTTCCAACATCGAGTCCGAGAAAAACATCCATGGTATATATACAATCCCCTAAATACTCATAATCATCTCGAATCATCTATAGATGTAGATCTACAGCTCGCTCATATTTAAGAAACGAGTAATGACAGCTTACAAGCATTGAGAGTAGTAAGCATTTCCAACCTGGCAAGTGCTTCCAGATTGGCAGCAAGTTGCACCGGTCCAGCCAATGCCACCGCATTGTCCCCACTTAGGTGAGCAGTTTCCACTAGATGGTGGTGGGGTGGTGGTTTGCTGGCCACCGGGAGTGGTGGTTCTAGTAGTGGTCTGTTGGCCACCCGGGGTGGTAGTTGGGTTGCCAGAAGCGTTCAACTTGCTCTTGACGAAGGTGAGGGCCTGTTGGCCGTATTTGTTGCCGTATTGCTGATGAGCATTGGCGTCGCTGCCAGTGCAGCAGTATGGATCAGCGGCGTCGCAGTAAGACTGGACTTTGCTTCCCGATGGGCAGGTCCAGCCTGCAGGGCGGGGTGCGAACTACATGATCAAATATTATGTTAGCTTTAGAAGGAACTCCCAACTCGATTTCGTGGAGTGCTTACACCGTGCGCAGTGCAGGTTCCGACATCATATGGTGCACCAGCCATGAATCTCGGGTCACCCATAAGAATGACAGCCTTGATCATGTTGAGGGCAGCAGCGTTAATTGGGGTAGCTGTGCTGCTCAAACCAATGTTGGTATCACCGCCACCGCAGAAAGCATTCTCCATAATTTGACCTCCCTGAAAATTTGGGTTAGCTACAATACTACCTTTTTAAGTGTAAACTGGGGCAAAGTACTTACTTGTGAGTACCCAACTAAGACGAGCTGTGTCGATGGACATCTCGAGTTATATGAGTTGACAGCCGAAGCAACTGCGGCAGTTCCCTGGACAGCAGAGCTGGAATAGCTTGCACCACCACACGAGGATTGGCCACCGCAAGCCGGGTAGACGATGGCTTCAGCATTGGATCCGGGGTAAGCTCCGAGGATCAGGTTGACGACTGTGCCTGCAGTACCATATCCGGCCGGAGCAGTGGTTTCACGAGCTCCGAAGACGTGGATGCTCGGACAGCTTTGGCGAGCCTCGATACGAGCCGCGGAGACCTGATGGCCGAGAAGGGCAAGAGTCGCTGCTGTCAATAACATATTGGAATTTAGTTGTGTATGCCTGCGTGCACGAGCTAAGTCTTTGTGTTACTTCGTTGAGAGAAGACGTTCTTCGATACTGATGAATCAAAGTCCGAGGAGGAAGTTGACATCCTTTATATACTCGAGCTCATGACCTATAATTTCAAAAAAAAAAAAAGAATAACCGAGGGGGTAGGATGGAGCTATGGTAGCTACCCAAATCGAGCCCTGGCGAGACCTGCGATCCTCGGAACAGAGTCGCCGCCTCTGCAGAAATCAACTGGCAGAATCCCTGGGTATATTGAACGCATTCAACCAGCCAATCTAGATATAACTTCCCTTCCGCCGAGTCCAGAACCCTGTGTACTAATATCCTACACCACCACGTGTGGTTGTATACCGCAGCCTTTCATGGTGCGGATATTAGGGACTTTTCATCCATTCCGTAACAGCGCTCCGCATGCAAGAAAAAACTTATATCTGGTTTCATTTTAGCCGGCCGCTCTTTCTGGGAAATGATGGGATGAGATTGCCGTATATTAAATATGAAGATTTTATAAAAGTCAAAAAAAGACAAGCTAACGGGGTAGGTTAACCAAGCGAAAGTATGGGAATCAGCTGTGGAGCCTTGGTTGTAATACGCAGGATGTCTGAGCACAAGCGCACTGCGTGGAGACGTCGGATCAGAAGTGCAAGATGATTTGCGTTGAGTGTGTGGGGAAATGGGAAAGGACTTGGATAGCCCATGCTCAGCGTTGGTGAGAATACATAACCGGCCCGGATCCCTTGAGAGAAGCTGCTTGGATGGGTATAGATCGATGGGTAATCCTACAAAGGTCGGTGAATTTGTAAAGCAGGCCATGCAGTCTGAAACCGGGGCAGTTTAGGCATAGTTAGGCTAAATTGCTTGTGTGTCGACGGGACGTGTTGTGGGTTCATGGTTAACTGACCAATCTAGAAGAGAAGGAAGGCCTTCTATAGTGTGAACCTGATGATATAGGGCTATGAAACAGCTGTAAGCCAAGAGATTTCAAAACGGGATATCCAAAAAAATCTGTTTCCCCAGAATCTTTCATACCCACTATTATAATATATGATTCTCTGCTATGCAATCCCCAACCATCGGCTCAGTATACTGTAGTAGACTGATTTCAGTCTATCGGTTAATATTTACATCAACCGAGGTATTATGATACAGAGGTTACATAGTTTTCATACGCCTATTCGAAGGTTGCTTGTGCACTCAATTCGTTTATGAAACGCTCATATGACCAGAAAGGCCTAAAAAGGACGAATATGTAAGTAGTTGTCGAAACCATAATATGATCATAGTCAAAGCTCCTGGAACCTACTCGACTGAATCCGACAACCGGTGTGCAGCCTGTTTACATCCCCATTGTGACGTTGTGGATATCGTTGACACCCTTTCTCCCGAGACTGGCTAAATACACCAACCACGAGAGCTACTAGGTATAATTTATCGAGTCAACTTCATCCGAGTCAAGCTTTTCCTGAGAAATGCCATTCAGCGGTAGCTAAAGCTATGCCAAAGACATGAGATTACGTATACTAATTAGCTTCCTCTTTCTGATCAGCCTGATATGGTTCTGCGCCAATGCTTCCAAGATTGCATTGGCATTACCTATAGCATGCTTAGAACCGCGTAAACGATTTTCGAGGGCACTTATTCGACCCAGATATAGTCGGTGATCTTATGACTTGCATATATTCAAGCGAGGCATTGGCTTTAGCGTTTCTTAGCCCAAACCCGGTGTTTAGACTTTGAGATCAAGATTGCCGTTGACATCGCCTGATCACACTTCCTCCTAATCAGCCAATCCATTCATACGATTCAAAATAAGCTTCTTAATTGCTGGAAGTTAGGTCTATGTCGACATGTCAGCAAATTTGAAACATGTTGTATTTTCAAGACTGTCTACAGCAGTTCGCGAGATCGCTTTGATCTATCCTTTGTTTACACACGCTTAGGTAGTAAAACCCACCATAATTCTATTACAAATCAACATGTTGGAGAATCTTGAGCAACAATATGCTCCCCAAATTGACCATAAGCCAGAGAAACGGCTGCTTAATGCCTTTATACGATAACAGCGACGTCACCGGGGTCCTGGAGACCTGCTTGAAAGCCAGTACGTTCGATAAAAGGTATAGTACAACGACGCATCTTGCAGCAAAACCATATAATTATATTACCGGGACATCAGGCCTCCACGCAAAGCTTATACTTCTTCCATTTGAGCGAAATCGCTTCAATACCTTGCTCTAACTTTTAATATATCTTACTTTCGGGCAAAAGGCATCTGTCATCATTTCTGGATAAAATAGACTGTTTGGTATTCATTAGCTGTCATAGGGTTATGAAGAATGCGTTCTCGATAACTCTAGCAATTGATATCAAGTATCAGATACGATCAATGATTCCCATATAAGGCACGGGAAGATGTTGCCGTGCATGACGAATCTCACACTAAGCTATCAGACCACGTTGTAGCTATAGAGAACAGGGCTTTCTCTAGCGTCTCTAGAGCATACATGCGATTAAATGCCTTCGCTCTGACTTTGAGACTTACGGGTAAAAGCAATAACTCCAACCTGATTGAAATATATTGTACTGCAACCCGTCGACCTTTTACCAATGTTAAGGTCCAGCCAGGTTTTCAAGTTTGATAAATAGCTCCACTAATTATAACAAAGTTTCTCTTCATACCGCTTCCTTTTCCGTATCTCAAGGTCTCTCCTATATACTTCATCCAAGATTCGAGGTATATAGTTTCGTAAACGGATTAACAGACTCTAACACTTGGACCTTAGCATCGCAAAACCGGGACTATACTTTCGCCTCTTTGAACTACTTCTCTCTAGAACCGGTTATGGGGTTTAAATATACTAGATATACAGCTGACTTCATGAACTATTGTATAGAGTGTTTGCAAGCAATCTCCAATGTTCTAGCTTCGTATCGATGCAGCTCTGTCGACAAATCTATCTAGATTTATGGACTCAAGTGTTCACACGGGTTTCAAATGCATCTGATTGTGACCATAGATGACTTGCAGCCAGCTATTTTGAGAGCGGACGTGTTAACATGTCTTGAAAATGAATTCGTTTTATAAATTGTAACGAGATAGAAGAAAAAGCACTAACATACGCAAGTCGTCTTTGGAAATTCACGTTGGTATATTACTTATTACATAGGAGATTTTTACATCAGTCTTCTAAGAGAGATTCGTTTTGAAGTAGACATTCATCTCATCTATAAGGTATGATTAATTTATATGATTGACATATCCACGTGCAGGAAATAACTACATCCTTCTAGAAGTTCCACAAAAGGAAAGGCCTAAACCGAAACCGCAAGACATTCTAGCACTGAGAGAGTCTTCACATTCCCTTCGGTCAAATCCGTGCAGATAATGTTGGATTGTTATGAAAAGGAGCGGGCACATCTCTCTACCTACCAGATTTGACGAAGCTTCGCGGGGTCTCACCATCATCCCTAGAGCTACTTTCATGAATCGAATACGAAACCTCAGTGTTCAAAGACTCAACGCAAGTATTGCTCTCAAAATCCCGATTTATAAGTCCTTGTATACTTCTCGCGGATGACAGAGTTCAACACTGTAGCCGGAGCAGCTATAGAATCGTTATATAATATAACGATTCTTCCATGATTTGGGAACCATCTTATATCGAGGCCATCTTACATCCCTATGACCATCATTAATAGCGCTTAAATTTCCAATACTATTTACAACGGATCATTATAAAACAACCGTCGACCGTTGTCAGATGATAACCGGGTCCTAGGAATTAACTGCTTCAATGATACTATCTTTCAATTTCAAAACAGCATCCTAATTCTTGAAAACCCTTCCCGCACACTTATTCGGTGCATGGCCCCATGAGAGTACTCATGGTACCCAAAGAGCTCAGGGTCGACAATATCTGTACGCATTTTTGAACCCTTGCAGAATGTATCAAGACAGCATCTAGGGAACACCATACTAAAAGTTATGCAAACACGCGTAATCCTTTCTTCATGAATTCATCACATGATTTCAGCAGTTTTGGATTACGATAGATCGCCTGTCCAATCAAGTTCTAAGAGTTACCAAACCACACGACTCAAGTATCTAGACATATATGCATACGTCAGATGATCAGTTTCACAGGGAACTCAAGTTGTGGACAGGAAGTTTACTAGCATCATTGATTCCAGAAATAGTCAAGGGTAATTATCCATCCTCCAATGAAACAATCTTGGAAGAGATCAGGAAATCCTAAATATTTAGGATTGGGGTACAGAGCCATTGCTTGATTTTATAGTTGGTAGTCAAAACTGAAAAGCAAAGTAGAAGAGTAACTACTCTTACTCTTCTACTTTGGCTCCAGATCTCCATTCATTCATCGAAAGGTATTAGTCCCTCCTAATCAGGTGATAGATGTGTCAGCTCTATAACAGTGACAAAACGAAGGTCGACTAATGCAAATATGCGACAGCATATCTGACGTTGTGACGCGCTCATATGAAGATGCCTATTAGCTCAATGATCTACAAGTCCTATAGTTTAACAAATCATTATCCTTTTGTCAAAAATTCGTTTACAGGAAATGCATTTTGTCTATCCGATAACCATAATAATTTTTAAGAACAAGAGTGTGTGACACACATTCCAATAGATATGACATGCTAAGAGAATCGCTTGTCAAGTGATTCTAGGTCATGAGGACCTAGCTAGATGCAATCAAAGAACCGGTCATCACATTGAAATCTAGTCAACGGGTTCGCCCTTCTTAGCAGCAATGGCTTTCTGCAGATTCGCTTCCTTCGTCTGCTTGATCCAGTCATCGTACGTGCCAGCCTTGACCTTATCTTTGACCACTCCCTTCAGCAGCTCATGGATGAATCCTACGAAATTATGTCGCCTGAGTTCGTTCTCCGTCTCCCAGTCCTTTCTCTTCTGCTCCTCCCTGGCCAACATGTCTTCATCCCCGATCTCGACCGCTTTGACCCTAAGATCTTGAACCACAGCCATCAGATTGAACCGAATCTCACCAGGAGGGTAGCGCTCTACACGTCTATGAATGACTGGGATTATTTTGTCGCAAAACTCATCCTGCGTGCATTGACCGTGCGAGATGGGCGCAGGCTGCAAGCCGTCGATTTCGTACAAAACGCCATTGACAGAAGTGTAAGCGATGAAATGGTAGAGGTCGTCCTCTTCGGTGGCTTGCCGGGTGCCTTCGTCGACGAAGGGGCTAGAACGGGAAAAGGAATTGTGAACGTCACGGATAAGATCTGGGATTGTGGAAGAATTTGGGGTTAGCCAAGATCCATATTGGCTAAAGCCCAGGGTTTCTTTTTCGTTCAAGCCACCGGCGATCCCGAAATTAAAGTCCAATTATAGCGCGTACCAGAGTTTGATAACGCTTCTCCGCGAAGCTAAGAAAACAAAAGAATAAAATATTAGTAATCGCTATTTCCATTTAAACCGATATTCTTATTTTAATACGCGCAGGGTGGCGGTGATGGTGTCCTCACATCAGACGGGAAGCCGTCAGTGAATTCCTTGAATTCTCTCAACGAATCGCCAATATCAACTTGCTCCTTGTCCGCATTTAGGAGCACCGATAGGATTGCTTGTGTCGCGCAAGCGTTCTGGATTGTCTGATTGGCGAAGAACATATTGTTCGGGGCGTCTAAGTCATGTTTGCCATCGATTGGGGCCTCTGACCTGTTCTTGCCTATTTGGTACTTGAAAAGAAATATGACTCCATAGACGGGCCTTGTTTGAGTGTTTCAAAAGCGAGTAAGAATCAGCATTGCCTCGACGGTTTCATAATGACAAGCGAAAGGAAAGGAGAAGAGAAGAGAAGAGAAGAACAGCAGCCAGCCCAGGGCGCGCCACACCACAGGAATCAGGATTCCCCCGTGCCATAGACGAAAAAAGAGGCCGACGGGCCTGGGATGGAGGAACGTACGATAATTGCTTGAGATAGTCGGCTTCTAGGGCAATAAGTTCTTCGAATTGGACGCCCTGAACCCCTAGGCTCTCGATCAAATATGTGAAGACGCCCTACAATACATTGCCGAAACGACCATTCGAAGGCCCCCAGTTCCAATCGTCAGCCCAGCCAAGGCCCTGCGGCACGAGAAGAAAACCGATGGTAGCATGTTTGGATATGTCTCGCAGATGTAAGATGACATCTGACGCGACATTGGAGCAGGATCTAGGGTTTTGTTTTTTGCCCTTGTGGACAGATGCTTCGCCGACCGCTATTCGAGCGAGGTTTCGCGAGAATCGAACTGTAGCAGGGTTGCGAGGGGTATCAAGCATTGTAAGATCTGTGCCGTTTGGGCAGGTCGGCTCTCGCGATCCTGCTCCTCACAAGATAGAGATACTGAAGGCGCAGTCGCCGGACCCAAAGGGACGGGAACATGCGGCGAAGAGTGTGGGTTAACATACAGCATCGGATTCGATGGTGTGCCAACCGCCTGACTCAGCCATCCTGAAGGTCTACTGCTACGCTGCCTGCCGCCCGAGATTGTTAGACGAAATCGACCAGCAAAGCTCCCGACGGGGTCCACGGTCTTCTCGGCCGACTCGTAGATAGACGGATAGAGTTTCTTATAGAAACGTCAGCGATCGATGCTGGATTGGAGGTGTGCGTGGGCTGCGTGGTATGTATGTATGTATGTACGTATGTATGTACGTCGTGGTGGGATGTATATCCGGACAGGCGTCTGTGTCTCGTCGAAGGTTGTTTGTTTGGAGAAGGAAAGCTTGGCGGGGCTGCGGTTGATGGCGAGCGATTATAGCCACAGTCAACGAACCTCCGCGATCGATTTCCTCAGTCTGACATGACATGCACGTCGCACCGCGCAAGGTAGCTGCTACCTATTGTACAGCTTGGGCTCACCGACGGAAAGGGAGTCTTTGACTATTTTTGCCGTTCATTATGTAATATCAGATTTCAGATTTAGAAGCGGATCTTAACATACAGACACCACCCAGGAGACGCCGGGGCCTGCCTAATTTGGTGTGCTCACATCCGTAAGCCCGCCCAGCTTGCTTGTCAATCTTTCTTATATGTTACAAAGTAAAGTAGGCACTTTGAAAGTACTCGATTCGGGTCAAAGAAGGTTGCAGCGACGACAGACGATACAGTTTATTCGTTGAATGCTAACCCTTCAAGACAGAATGCATTCGAATGCATGCCAAACGGCCCCCCGGCGATAGCATGTGGAGACCCATAGGGGAACCCAAACTGTCTAAATATCAAGAGAAGTTTACCCGACGACCGTTTTGACACCATCTTAAGTCCGGGATTCGATGTGCTCCCTGCGTGGGCTAGGTACCAGGGGCGTTCATCCCAAAAAGAAATATCACGGGACTTAACTTGGTCGAACAGCGGGGCCGGTGGAGATTCATCCCAATGCACCTGAATCACCGTTCCTGGGCCTTAATAACCTTTTTTCAGGGCCCGGGGTTCGACATCGATTCTGTCCAAAGCACGTACGAGAGCCCGGATACTAAGTTGAGCTTGGAAGCTTTTGAGACCCATCTCCCATTCCAAGCAGTCCAACCTGGGGATAATCGATGCTCCTTTCTCTCACCTGATACCACATCCCCACAATTTCCTGCTCTAGCACCCTAGACCCTCTGCAGGTCGAGCTAGTTTGCCAGTAGGGATGTCGATTATCGGCAAATAACCCATATATGCATCGAGCGGAGCCTCTTTCCATGTATGGAGCATCCGCCCCTCGACAAGAAAACAAGAAAACAGTCTTTCGGTCTGCCTTAGCCATACAAAAACGTGATTTTGCATTCCATGCCGTCTACCAGCCATGCCGTCTACTAGCGACGTTGGACCCGGTTAATATAATCGCTGCGTGTAAACGGATTTTTGACCCGTTTTAAACGACGTTGGTAAACCTGTGCGTGATTTCATCATGTGCAAACTTGCGTTCTTGCGTTCTTGCGGTTCCTATCCTGGACAACTTTCCAGCTGTCAAACGGAAGGAGGCTCGGAACGTCAATGGCCTCGTGCCGGAAACCTTGAACTAGCCACAGTTCATAGAATTTTAGCCTTCAATCCATACCCTGGCGATCTCTCGATTCGACTTGGAGGGTACGGGACGTCGACTGCAGTCAATTGGCCAATATTAATAGAATGTCAATATCAAAGATGGGATTAAACCCAGTGCGGTTCAAGATGCGGCACGGGCTGGGGAAAAGAAGCGTTCATGGTTGGTGGAACGCTAGCCGCCTTTTCTTTCGTGGCTGCATATAGACACTTTGAATGCATTTCGAAATGTGGATATCACGGATGCGTGGAACGCACAAGTAGACCGACTTGCTTTGAGGCGAGTCGAACTCGGAACTCGAGTGCTTCCCCTCAAGGCCCAATGCAATACACACCGTCAGTGAACGGTAAAGCAAGTTCGAAACCGAAAGCAGCTTTCGGAAGCGCACCAATTACCCACTTTTAAGGAGCGATTGACTTCGCGACCCCGAATTCGAAATATTTGGCCATCTTTCAGTCGACGAACCATCTCATTAGAAAGGCCTTTCTAATGAGACGGTACATCAACGTGGAGGGTTGTGAATAACGTTAACTCCGCCGACACCTATGCACATTTCTATAAATCTCCATTTCCTTCGATGCTTCCGCTTCTTTAAGGCAATTCTGGATCATCAGACAGAAAGGCGTAGATAAATCCTAAATTTTTGCTAGGGCTCCTGCAATCCATGTTTTTTTTAAGTCTGAGGCAAGGTGCAGCGCAGATGCAGTCCGAAGCTCAAGTCTTTGAGAACAAAGGATTATTATATCGATAGTCGATTATGGCGCGCGACCGACCTGCAGCCTAATCCCACAGCTTTTGGCGTAATTAGGTCAATCTGTACACCACGTACGACAATTCATAGACGTGAGAAATCCAAAGAATGATAATTAGGAATTCGCAGCACTTCATTTAGATCATTGCTTACTTTGATGCTATTTCCATCCTAATTTTTTTTTTTTTGGAAATTTTTACATGAAAAATTGGCAGCTTGGCTGGGAACATAGCTTGCAAGCTACCTCAACGCACACGAGTCCCCCTTCCAAATCTTGAAACGAGATGTTAAAAAATTTTTCATTGCGGGACGGTTACTTATAAGCCATAGCATGGCGTCTGGATTCTCGAAGTTCCAAAATTGGATAAGGTTTCTACTTCGAAATCAGCATTATCTAGCCGCCTGGCGGTCAGATATGAGTCGTGATAAGAAGTATTTTAACAAAAGCGCACGAGAAAAAGGAACGACCGAAACAGCGCTGCGTCCACAGTCTGTGCCTCTCCTCCGCATATTGCATGCACATGTGATATATGCAGTAGACTGCGCAGTTTTTTTTTTTTAATACAAGTCGAGTACATTCACGGTAAGTACAAGCTGGGGATCTCGGCTTTGACACAATCATGAAATTGTAAATAGAGCTTCTATGAATTAAATGTAAACTAGTTTTTGCCATACGGAAAAAAAAAAACTTTGTCCAGAGCGCAAAAGAAAAATATGCCTTGTAATTCTCCTGCTACTTGTGACCTATTTCGACCAGGATAACGCCAGGTACATGCAAAGAAAGCCAACAATAAACTGACTCCAACACAGCAGGTATTTTGTACCTGAAGAACAATTGAAAAAGAAGGGGAATTTTCGACAAGAAACAAGGAAAAAAGAAAGAAAGAAGGGTAAGAAACAAGAAACAACCTCGGTAAGCAAATGGTATAATGAAATACGTAACGAAAACCAAGGGAGAAACATCCACAATAGACCGCAAACCATGTCCGCTTTTTAGTCCAGGTAAGAGCCCTAAAAACTCTCTTTTTTCTTTTCAAAAGGGGCGGAAACAGCTGCATCTTCGTGGCGAAGACATGATGACATGAGAATCTAAACGCAACGCAACGCAATACGCAGGCACAGTGCTCGAGGAAGAAAAGCGATCCGCGAAAAGGTACCTCCTCTTTTCAAAAACCAAAAACTGAATGGGTATGGGTATGGTAGGAAAACCTGAACACAAAAAAAAAAAAAAAAAAGAGACCAATAAGGACGATAAAGAGAATCACTGTACACCTTAAGACAAAACATGAATGAGGCCCGATAGGAGAGGTGAGAGAGATTGGGTAGGATTCCAAACCCTAAGGTGGTAGCAAGATGCTTTGACCATCGCAATGCCACGGTGCACAGCGAAGAGTATGTATGGCTGTGGGGATCTCTGTGGGGAAATGTAACGCCCCCTAGGCATCAGGCTAATTGACTATCACGGTGGAGACATTGTGTGGGACCTGGATATGAGAGGCTCCAGCCGTGATTTTAGTAATCGAGAGAGTTGTCTCAGACATCTCACCTCCCGACTGAGAACAGACAAAAAAATGTCGTGAAGCTGATTACAACCACATATACTCTGGTGAGCTGGCTGAACTCGCGGAGTTGAGAATCATTGGTTGTACATTGTTGCAGAAGAACTCGTACTCGCCCTAGAATTTGGTCTAACAGTTAGTATAGGAACTTGATCATTCGACTCTAGGAAGAAATGGCTCACGAACGACGAATCCATTTCATTCTTGGGCTGCATAACCTGGCGAGAAGCAAATGGATACTGAAACGGCATATTCTGGTACGGCGTCTGAACGGGCGTGTGGACTGGTGACGGCGTGGTATTGTAGTTTGGGTATTGTTTGAACTGGTCGAAAGTCCGCGATTCGTCATAAGGAGACCACTGCGCCGCAGTTTCGTTCATGACTATTTCGAAATCGATCTGGGCTTCGTAGAGTCTGCTGGCATCCGGGTCGTATTCCTCCGCAGGTCTGGTAATCCACCCATGTCTGCTTCGGTATCTCATCACCTGCTCGATTGGGAACTGCATACAACTGAGTTGGCGGTTATAGTCAACATTATATTCCGATAGAAGCATGGACGGATGCAATAGTGCGGCGTGGTTTCGCTGATATCGAATATGGCTGTGGATCTGTTCGATAGGCCCGAGGCACAGCGCACCGAAATAGGCGGAGTCGACTGCTGGGAACAGTGGCTCAATCGCCAGCAGCAAGCCGTAGAAGTTTGCCAAAAATACCATAACCATTGAGTCTGATTTCGCCCGTCGAAGGAAAGACAATGGTAGGAAGAACAGCCACGAGGCTAAGGGGTGAATCATTTGGTATTCGTGGTCGTGATTCGACATTGGTAGCTGGGTTTCTAGGTTAGTAAGGAACGAAGAAAGAGTTCTCAGAGCCTGTTGTTCAACTGGCTTGTTGACGGCTTCTAACTCAAGCTGCGCTAGAGAAGCTTGCGCGTTAGCAACTATTTGTCGCTGTTCCGGAAGGCTTGGTCTAGTTTGGAATGTTTCGCCGGAGTTTGCGTCTTCTAGACTCGCGATGAACTCGCTGAACTCGCTCTCGTGTTTCCAACTTTGCATAGATTGGATAATTATCGTGGTTCCCTCCATAAGAGTCTTCCATGCGCCCCTAACATCTTTGTTAGTATTCCCAAAACACCCATCTTCTAAGAGTTCAGTAAATTACCAGTCAGATGCTTGCCAAGAGAGCAATACTGAGGCTGCGAGGCAGGCATCCGCATTTGCTCTCGAGAATCTACTTAATTCATCTTGAAGGCCTTTCATTGCGACTCCTCCATGTTGGAAAGAAATCTGCCTACTCTCCGTCGTTCCAGAAACCGAGGCCAAATGCGCCGCTGACAACGATAAGATAGCCTCCATAACGAAGTCATGGCGCACTGCCAGTCTTAAGAATTTGAGGCTGATAAGAAATGGTCAAAAAAACGGACCTTTCCTTGGGACTGCGTTAAGGGGTACTCACAGTGGGATCTCTCGGGCCCAGACTCTATACAGTGAAGGGTCTGCCATTTGCATGTGAGAGGCAATTCTAGAAATATCATGGAGTAACCGCATATCCTGTGAAGATCTCGGCCTCATCGTTGGGGCGTCGTATGGTGAAAGGTGGGTTGCGCTCCTCAGCATGGGGACCTGGGATCGCCTCCAAAGATCCTGACCCATATATTCAGGGGAAACGGGTGACGATACTGGCATTGAATTGCTATCATCTGATGGCGGTGGGGCATCCATATAATCGCAGCGAACGTTGTGCTTGGTGCAGTTTCGGCTAACATCAGAGGCTAAATCAGCAAAAAGATTCTACAAAGAGCCTCAACCATGAGATCTTCAATAAGAAGGTGGGATTATGTAGTACCATTGTGGGAATGTCTCGTCACATCGAATGTGTCTCCGTTTGCAGGTTTTACAACCTTTCCGCGATTTTGTGTGACTCTTTCGAGACGGGTTTTGGCCACCCATGGTTGGTGAAAGTGATTGAAGTCGTCGAGGATGTTTGAAATTCTATAGCGAGAGTATCTAGGGTGTATTAATTGGTTGTGCGCGAGTGGAAGGGTGTAGTTATGTATATTATCGAAGTGTGGGCGGTGGTATAGAAGTAATAGGATTAAAAAATAGTGGAGGGGGTCCTTTGTCAAGTAAGGTGCAGATATGAACGAGGGATCCTGTAGAGTATTTAAAGAGAGCGTAAGATATCGAGTAAAGTGAAACCTGTGGGTCCAAGCTTGGAGTTGCGACGTGCGAGAGTAGAGCAAGTTATATAAATTTCCGTGACCCTTTCAAGCCTTCCGAACGGCAAGTGGCGAAGCTGTGCTTCTCCTTTGCTCTGATAGAAGTAGCTTCTTATTTGGTAGTCATATCCAAGCTATCCTGTCAGGACTGTTCCGGACTACATATAGGATAGTGCTTGAGGGGGGACCAAGGGGGTGAGAGATGGATGTCGAGGATGTATGCATGTGGGGGAACAATGCTGTTGCATCATCCGTAATGTCAAAATAATGTACTCTACTCGAGAAATACTACGCCGCCGGCTTCTGCTGCTTCCCTCTGGATAGAGCATTTTTGATATAGGGTGGTGCAGTTGCTTTTTAGCAGGTGGGTTGACAGTTCCTTTTTTTGAGTGAACAGACTTTCGACTCGGAAGCCCCAAGATCTCCACTCGGACAAGACGGACGGCGCTGCGAGTTCCACTCCAAGCATATGGCACCAAGGTCCTCTGCAATGTGGCCAGAGGCTTGTCATGTCAGAGCTGGTACAAAAAAATAAAATATATTATCAGTACTGATCTCTCAACCCCAGCACACGCAAGATTTAAGAACCGTTTTTTTGGAGAAACATTCTGGTCCTGCAGGCACTAAGCTAACCACACCACTGGCCAACCAGCAGATGTGTGGCCTGCTGGCTGCACTTGCTTGGGCATGGGTGGAACGCTTGCATGGTGTGTAAGGACAGGGGCCTGGCACCAAATCATAGGGCGGTGCACTACTGTTCCGCTCCAAAGCATGTTTTTCTGGATTGTCGGTTGTTTATAGGTTTGGAGGCCTAAATCCCCAATATTCCAGGGCCAAGGGGATCGTTAGGGTAAAGTTCACTATAGTCGTCCGCAAGGCCCAAAAAAGAAGAGGGCGGGATTGGACTGATTGCAGCGGACAGGGCAGGAACAGGGCAAGAAAAGCATGACTTTGCCGCGGAAGCTCCTCCACAAGGTCGCACGTTCTGACAAAAAGAGAGAAATAAGGAGATTCCGACCTGCCTTCGAGCGCGATTTCTAACCGATTCCATGACTAGGTTGCTGCTATCTTTGTAAGTTTTGTCATTCATTCCATCTATTAAGTCTAAACATCTCACTTTCCGTCCGGTTATCGCAAATACATCCCTATCAGGAATTTTCGAAGAGAAGCGGACTCAGAATCCAATTAGTGTTATGATGGCCAGTATGACATTTCCTGAGGCGCAATTCCGGGAAGCCGACCCCAATGCCCCTGCCCCTGGGAGTATATTTGTTAGCAGACCCCCGGGTAGATGTTGACAGGGATCACGTATGAATCTGCGAGTATCGACTCACTCCACCAAGGATTTGCTGGTGTTCTTGCAAGATGCAACGCTGATAGAACTCGGATACCAATACTCACAAGGAAGGTATAAGTCGAGCATTGAAGCCGAATCGAGTGGAGAGGTGTGTGCGAGGTAAGCGCAATGACGACGGATCACACCTCCTGCAGGCGCAAGACTACGCGTCAACGGATCTCGAAATGTTCTGTACTCCGTACCAACAACAAACCTGCTGCATGCTTCACTCATCGAGACTCAACCTCCAAAACCCATGTTCAAACCCTCCTGACCGTCAATCCAGCAACGTTCCGTCTAATATTAACGCTGCGCGCAGTCCCCTTAACTCTATCGGCTCAAATTTGCAATGCGGTGCATGTTGCTGTGCCCGAAAGAAAAGAACATCTAAGATCATTTGAACCATTGCGCTCCAGCCTTCGAGCCTCCAAATGTTCCGGATTTCATCCCTGTAACTCACCGGGAACAATTTGCAGTGAGACTCAGAACATGGTCAGGGAACTGAACACCGGTGCCAGAACAAGCAAGCGCAGGTCGCCGCCCCTGGGAAGGGCTTGGCCAGGTCTTCCCGAGAGGCTGAGGCTCTCATGATCAATCGACCCCAGAAATAGGTGCTCGATGGAAAAAACCATGGAAGCTTGCTTTCTAAAGATAATCAGTGGTTTCAAGGGAAGCCAGTTCGAAGTTTCCGAACGGCTCGAAACGGAAAGTCGGTACAGGTTTTTGAATCTTCGAAATCTTCCAAAATCTCGCCTAAACCCGACTCCCCTGCTAATTGGGATTCTATTCCGTAGGACACGCCCCCAAAATGTAAAAGTTGCTCAGTTTTTTCGAAGCTGGGCGGGGGACATACCTTGAGTGGTGATGTCCCCGATCTCATGAATTTGTTTTGTTTCCGATGGCTAGGCACAACCCGAATCGGTATCTCGAACCACGACTTGCGCTTGAGACTCAAAACTATATCTTCCCTTTTGCCATTTGGAAACCGATAATCGATCAAGCGCTTGTGCCAGCCAAAATGCGCTTTGGAGATGAGGCTTTGCAAAATGCTTGTACAACCTGCGCCTGCCCCGTCAGAACGAAGAGAAGGTTCAAGCGTTAACGCGAAGCAGCAATTGCCAATCGCTCTAAAATTATATCACCCGGTACGAACTGGGACACCGTAAAGGGCGGTCAATGCTACAACTCTGATGAGACGTATATAGAAACAATGCATGGCCCGCCATCTGAGAGTTCAATTGGTGTTCCCGTACGTAGGTGGCTGCGTAAGTCCCTTGCTGATGGCATTGCGAAGGTACAAGGAAGTTCATGAAGAAGAATGCGCAGCAACGCATCGGCAAAGTTGCTTGCGAATACAAGTGATGCAGGGTATCTCATATCTAAAGCCAGGTTTGCGGTCGGATGACTAACTAATATTCCGTGTGCGAGCCTCAGGGCAGCCCTAACTACCGTCAAAATGGCAGTCGCCTCAGGAAGAGGCGATGGCGTAATTGCTGTGTTACGACTTCACCGACATAAACTAGTATGCGGCTCGTATTTCATACCAGTGCCCGTCGAGTCAGGCAAGTGAGAAGCTGCGTGTATACGGCCTACCGACAAGTCAAATGACAACATCGGGACCCGAGCTTATCGATGTGACTCTCTCTTGTTCCCTCAGTCCGACCACCATGCGATCACTTGGTAGGCTATAGTGCTAGGTTCTGGGGAACGGACCTCACAAACTCGCATGTGAACCTGAGGCCTCATTTTACAATACCACCGTAAGTATAGCTATTGCTAGAACGCACGACAAACTGCCTCCCTCTTTAGTCGACCAAATTAGTCGAATCAATGTATACATCCGTCTCAAAACAGACTTCCGCGATAAGCTGGGAAAAGTTTGTCATATCCGTCTATATCATGCAATCTGCTAATTTTAACGTCAAGGCATCAATATCTGACAACTCAACGTGTTTGCCGGAGTTGCGGAGTTTGTTGGGTGGGGCCCGGGGCAGACTAGAATGTCAATGTCCCGAAGACCGAAAGATGATCCATATATACCTACCAGATTCGAGTTCTCGATACCAAACCGCACCACGAGGGGCGTTATCACGGGGAAACCAATACGTAACTATGAATTCATTGGGTGAGATACTAGTCTCTGAGAGCGTACAGAGCGATCCAGATACGAATCAAGCAGCGCGTCAACCAGCGGTGTCAGGCTTAGAGACAGTGCAAGGTCCTTCTCCAAGGATCTGACATCCCGATGGATGATAAACCCGATGGGATTCTTCTCGTTCGAAGATCTGACTAGCTAACCCTGAAAATGCCAACACTGCGCTGCAACAGCATTGGAGACTGCAAACTGACGGCCATGCCCGCGGACGGTTTGCTCTCCCGATGCTTAGCGAATCGCCCAGGGTTACGTTGTTGAGCGAGGCCCGTTGAGCCCATAAGATTTGTCGACGAGTCTCAGCACCGATCAAAAGGAACGAATGCCATCGAAAGCCTCTGCGACCTTGGCATTCTCTATCCGATCTTGTGTTGGCATTCATTCGTAACGATACACTTTTTGATGGGAGGCTGTAGCTCCAGGTGTTTAAGCTTGGATTCTGCACCAATCTGCAGCTTTATGGTTTACTATTCAAGTTACGCACGTGCGCAGTGCTGCTAGCTTTCGCACTTGTCTGCAGGTGGGACTTCGCACATTAGTGACAGCTGCCAAAAAATAATTCTTTTTTATTCTCAGGTCATGAAAACTTTAAGGAGCTTGTGAAGGTGGGGCAATAATAGAACTCCTCACCTGATTTTCAGCTCTCACGAAAAAGCATCACCAATTTTTCCGGCGCAACGGTTCCTGCCTAAAAATTTCTTCTGAATTTTAATCCTCCTTTGACGCCCGGCTTTATTATTGCAGGTTAGTTGGATATTCAAGCGAATCGGGACGTGACCCTCACCCGTCTTCCAGCTTCTTTCTCCCTTGGTTGAGATATGTGAAAGACTAATGCAACTAAGTACCGGCTCGAGAGCTAATTGGATAACGACCTCGTATTCGTCTGTTATTTCCCACATTAAGGCCTTGAAGAAATTGGTCGCAAAAATTCAGATGGTGCTCTCTACGAGGGGATAAAAGGGGTGGAAATAGCGCACCGAGGGAGAGGAGGAGACCGATCGGTTTAGCCTTCTCTCCGGCATTGTACCGCAATTGACTCGATCGAACAGCGGCGTCGGCCGTGTCGTGTTGTGTTGGAGGTGAAGTTGAAGTTAGCATTCTGGAGAGATCGAGCACTAACGCAAGCCTTTCCAGCCGTGACTTCGCGAACAAAAGAACATTCTCCCGGTGGGCTGTTCACCCTCAAAGTCGAACGCTGGGTAAATGCGACAGAGACATTTGGGGAATTCCATGGCTGCAGCATGGAACTAGTCAGAAGCCATGGCGCTCGTCTGCAATTATGATCGACGGTGCATGAGTGGTTCTTGATCTCGCGCTTTGCTCCTATCATTTCCGTCATATCGATGCAATAGGATAATGCTTCCCTGATAACATTCCCGTTCTAACATGTTGTACAGCATCGACGTTGGACGAAAGCACTGACCTCCTCGAATTTCGTGCTTGGAATCTCAGGAAACATTTTCTTGCTATTGGCCCACTCGAATGTTCCGTGCATCCTTCGAGAAGGATTCTTGCAGCTGATATGGCCCACCAACCAACCATTGTGGCGCGCTTTACCCACCCTTCGTTGAAGTATAATTTATCATCACGTTGAAGCCCAACCTTCTCGAACGATTTAATCGTGTTCTCTGCAGCCGCATCTTGCTTTTCACTTTGGGGTGATCTTAGGCTAATTGCTAGCGGTCTGTGCGTTACTGTCCAATTGGATTATCTTGGCTGAGGTTTTCTAGAAGCCTTCCATGCCGCAAAACGAGCTGCAGCCTGCAGCTAGAGGGGAAAAAGGTCGGAAAGCTGCTTTGGGCAATTCTCCCTCTCGCGTATTGTACCGAGACGTACCGGTACAAGGGCCGCCTGTCGATTGCTGGTCAACCTCTCACGCTCATTTGCGAAATTAAAGGTGTTCCGCTCCTCGCGTCGACAAGTGCATTTTCCCACGTTACATAAAGATCCACCAACTAAGGCAGCGTAATAAACAAGTCCCCACTATCATTTCGCTGGGATGAAGCGTTTGTATCGCGGAAACAAGGCTCAGTAGACACTCAAGAAAAAACCTGTGCTAGATATCAACCGACATACCTATTTCGAGAAACCTGCATAGAACATTTCCCGTGAAATCACTCGATCGCGCCTAGAAGGAGGCTGGCGTTGCAAGCGGCAGAAATGGATTGCGAATTCCATCACTCACGTCATGAGAAGTTAAGACACAATGTGGGGCCCTGTTGACACACGGATGAATTGTGATTGAGAGATCCACACTTCGCTGTTCTTCGAAGCCTGCTGATTCCTTGGGGCTAGAATGAATGGCCCGCTTTTGCAGCTATTCACGCACGGTCGCGCCTCTGATTAAAAGACTTATAACTTGACGTCCTTGAAGCTTTCAATATATTAATACCGTGCCGTTTGTTACGTAGTCCGTCGTGCTAATAATGATAGGAACCCTGTCTGTGCAGCGGGGTTCGCTCCAATGTCAGCAGTTTTCACCCTACCTCGAAAACATACCAACCGAATCCGCGGAACTTTCAATATGCAGCCTAACTTATTGCAGGAGATTTGCAGCAGGGATTCTGCCTTGGGGGAAAGGGACTATGACAAAGATGATTTGAGGTGCTATCAAGGCAGCCCCCCCTTTACATCTCACATCCGTTGCATGGATATATGTGAGTTCCCTTTGGTTCACTAAACATTTACCCCATCGTCAAACTCCGTGCTCCGCAGTGCAGCCCGTGTTGCACAATACGACCCACCAAGACGAAATCAAAATGATCGAGGGAGCTCGAACTTTGAGTAGCGCCAATGCGCCCTCTTTCTGCGGCTCAACTTCGGAATCCCCCATCTCGATAGCGCTCCTATCATTTCCCTTGACCAAGAGCGCCAATTTCTCTCATTGGATTTTTTTTTCCCTTTCCCACCCGGAAGTTACCATCCCGAGGGTCAGTTTTCAATTTATCCTCACTACTTCGTCAAAGGCTTTCCGTTAGGCATCTAGACTCATCATGACTCGAAAATTCACCCGTGTTAGACTTTTGCCGTCGAGGACTGTTATCGAACAGACGACCCAGGCCGTTTAACCGAGATACTATTGACCTAGTTCCGTTAATGGTTTTTTTTAACCCGGTAAGAGGTTTTCGATTCTCGCTCAGCAGGATATGGCCCTTCTGCACGGACGAAAAAGTCCCACTCGGGAACACCGATCAGCCATAATGCCGGTCCTTCAATTTATAACTTGCGCGTAGGGAATGATCTCCACTAGGATTTATTAGCCTGAGGGTAATGTATCAACGAAGTGCGAAACGGTTTGTGAAAAGGAAATGCAAGTTACAACATATATCTGAGAAAGTAACGACGAATTCAAAGCATTAAACTTTAATTTGACGAACCGTGCGATTCCCTAACCGTGCAAAAGCTAAGTATTCTCGTAAGATCGGATGAATAACGGCCGGGAAGATGCTCTGCAGACCTGTAATACATGGTTTCCTAGTCCGAAGCCGTGTACATGCCAATCACCCAGCACCAATTGTTGCGAAACGCGGGACGTCTGGTGGAAGAGTTGTGTGATATATCGCGCGCCATTGTATATGTACAATGCTCTTGTGCCACGCCAATTTTCACCAAATTTTCAACAACCTCGTATTTCACAAAATGGCTAGTTTCCCGGAAGAATTATGAACAGGCATCTGGCTGATGCAACTACTGAAGTGCTGACGACACTTACGATCGCATTCTTCCCACGGAAGAATTCTGGATATGTAACAAAATGGCAAAGCATTACTGATATCAAACCTGGATATTTTCAGATATGTCACAAATCTGGTGCACTGACGAAATCCAAATTATTCGTGAAATCGGTTTGCTATCAATCGATAAAATTTACAGAGTGAAATATAATTGAACTCATAAACACAAATATTAATATGTTATGGGCAACAAGGTTCAAAATGTTGCAAATTTCTGCACCCCTGGGTTCTTTGACAGCAGCGAAATGGAGTTTCCGGGTTCCAGGGTTTGATGCGGCAGCGGCATAAGTCTTGGAAATTTAAACGCCTTTTTTTGGTTGTTTCTTGCCGCATTTGCGCGCTTGAGACCCGTGAAAGGACTTGAAAAGTCCGATCTCCGGTATATTTCAAATCCCTCTCTGAACCGCTTTATTTGAGGGTCTCTTGCTTCCAAAATAAAACCGGCAGATTATTGCTGAGGAGCTAGTCTATCCCAAAGCCTCAGTGTATCCCTATTATTGGCACCAATCTCGTATTTTGTGTCTGGTTAATCCGGCTCGGTATTAGCTAAGCCACTTCAAACCATTTACAACGAAGCAACACAAACTTGTGACTTGAGGAAGTTGGACGGGTCTGACAATTCTGTACACATGCGTTTTAATGCTCTATAGATAAATTTTCTGAATGGGAATATGATAAAGAATGCTGGCGCGGGAACCGCAGATCGAGATGCAAAATTTAGGCTAGATGAATAATATAGTTTGCGGGTACCGCATATGGGGGCATTGATTGGTGCCCCCATTATAGCCAATCTCCCTCTAACCTCGTATACCCGCCACACACTCGCTCTTGTGCGCCCAAAAGTTGACTTTGCTCCGTCAGATGCATGTAAGCCTATTGGAAACCACCTAGTTAATTTCTACCTTCCCACCGGGTACAGTCACCTGTTTCTCCACAATTGAAAGCATGGCACGATACACTAATCGGGTTCGAACATTTGACATTGCTAGCTATATTTACCGTGCTAATTCGCTTAGAGTTCCAAGCTTAAGGGACCAGGCGCAAACCCTATTCACTGTCCAAACCCCTACGTTTCCTAAATTTATAGGAAGAACAGCTTCGACGTGCTGACATTGACTATTCTTGAAACTCTAGGCAGATACTGCAAGTTTCCCTAATTCATACGCATACACAGCACGGGTGGATTTGAATATTGAATTAACGTAAAACTTAGAGATCACGAGTTGTCCCTGGATAGCTGTAACTGGACTCAAAACTGTATCTGATCATGCATCCCGTGTATGCCAAACTTCCCGGGTGGGATCCCCGGATCTAGCAACCTAGCACGAGTGTCGAGCCGTTTTGCCCCACTCGAGTGACATTCGTACTTTTCTCCTGATGATAGATTCACGGCAAGGAGTGGACCAGCATCCGATCTTGACAAACAATTGGCTGGTAGATCTTTCAAGTGGGTCCAAGTCTATTATACCATCATAGATTACACATTTGAAGCTAAGATCCTTTCCCTCGTCTAGATATCCCACTCCAGACGTCCGTCGAGCCCCAAGGTTTTTAAGGGCATCTTCCACGCCTTTCTATATGTTACCATTTCAAATTTCCTAATATAACGCAACTAGACACTCGGGCAACCTAGGGGTCGGTCCGCCATTCCCCAACCTTGCAGGGCATGCATGTGTCAACTGTCATTTGCCCCCCAAGGTAGTACGTCCTGCTATCTATTGCTCCAGTAGCCGACAAAATATTGTCTCTTCCTGTGTCCCGTTATTCCGCAGTGAGACGGGAGGCCAGAGGAACCTAAAATTTAGTTCGACACAGATATGCATAGACCTGACCTAGCGAGCTGCGGAGCTGCAGCTAGGCAGTCTTAATTACCCACACACCTTCATGATACCGTTAGATAGATATTCATGGTCACTTGTATTGTGATATTTCTTACCTAGGTTCTAAATCTAGAGATACGAGAACATAAGCCCAACGCCTCAACGCCTTGCTGAAAGCTTCTTCAAATCAGTGATTGCATTCTCTATATATGGGTCCATTTAGAAATTCTCATCTCGAAAATTGCAGCCTGAGAGGGAATAACGAGATTTTCGAAATATAAACCCTGCAGCAGCAAAGGAAACCCGATCAATTGATTCAAAGGGTGTGGCTCCAGAAAACCAGCTGTCTTTAGCTGGGGAGCCATGTCATGCACAAAAAAATAGAGACAAGCACACAAAGACCGACTGAAAGCTTTCTCCTATTGGATTTTGAGACCCACTTATGAATTTTGACGAGACATTTATTGTATCTGGCTGCAGATCACAAGCGGCTCAATCGGAGCGAGAAGGTGTGAGTTAGCCCTACATGCATGTGTGAAAGCGACCCACATCCCCGGTCCTCTTTTCATGAGCAATAAAGTTTAAGTTCCAAGTTTCCTAGCAAGAGGATTTTATATTCCGTTGAGAAAAAGGGTTTCCGGAAACTGCCTCGGTAACCCGCAATCAATGGAACCTAGTATTACCAAATAGCCTGTAAATCCTTTCCGCTCTTCTTGGAGGGCACAGAGCTGGTGATCTTACGTGGACACTCCACACTCCAGCTCCGCCTTTTGCCATTTTCTCTTTTATTCGCTCTTCCTTTCTTTTCCTTTCCCCAGCTTTTGCCACGAGTCGTGAATTGCATATGAACACCAGTTTCTCGACCTAGGTAGATTAACTTATCCCAGACCTCCCTGTTACGATATCCGGATTCTAGGCTATTTTATACTTACTTCCAAGAGCGAATGGGATCCTTTGGACTGGAAGCCCCCAGTCGTACATGCACATATTCCTTTGGTCCATATTTCGAGATCATGGTTACGTCCCGTGCCCCAGGCTTCCCGTGGGTTGGTTCCGGGCACATCAATCCGATGCAAGAGCTAACTTGCGGTATTGCCCACGAGGGATTGCAACAATTGAATGGAATGTGTCGTGGATGTGGAAATTATGCCGAAGGAGAACAGGACAGTGCGCCTTTCATGGGTGGTTGCTCTTTGCTAACCACCTTTTTTTGATGTTATACGAAGCGATAACCGTGGACTTTCAAACATACCGATAGGCCGCTAACCTTAGAACGGAGCGCCCTGTAGTCCCGCTTCGCTTATCATCCTTGATAGCAAAGATTTGATCAAATTTGAGTGGGACTCACCATGGTGACGAGACAAAAACTCCCATGCGGAAATCGGGGCTTGTCCGACGGCCGTCCGCGGATTGAATTGATGAATCTTGAATAGGCCTCGTACTTCATTTATCAGAAAGTTGAGTAAACAATAGCCCAGATGGGGGCACAGGATTTCGCTCAGCCCTTGAGGCATCACACGGCTGAGAGTAACAATAAATCTTGTCAGCTGTGGTGCAGGCATTTGATGGTGTGATCATGGAAATGTCTAATCTCTTTAGGTATCTGCTAGTAGTGAAGTTGTGCTCTACGAATGAAGTTGGTGTTAAATTAGATTATTCTCTAAGAAGTTCTTAAGAACTTTAAGAACTTTAAGAACTTCTTAGAGAATAATCTAATTTAACACCAACTTCATTATCTATACAACAAAACTGTAACGATCGCATGCACCATGCATGGTGATAGTAATAGCTTTTTTCTGGTGACTTGTTCTAGATAGGGGGGTGCTTTATTAGAATAGATGTCCATAAATATTGGTATCTATAGTCAAGGCCAAATAAATAGCTTCAAACTAAACCTACCCGGTCCTTTAAGAGAGGGCTATCTAAAATCATTTGTATTGCAATATATCGTACACTATCTTTAGAATATTTTACTCCTGAACGGATTCCAGAAAGTCTATCCAAGTCAACTCATCTGTCCTAACGTCTCCGTCAACAGAGACTTCGAAGATCGCCTTGTAATATATAGTAAGCGCTTGCACCACCATTCGCTTGGGCTTATCGTAGAACACGTGCATGCGCTTACCTCATTCGCAGCCCAGTACCTAGCTAGCTTACCTAGCTAACGCAGCTTACGACATCGGCACTTAGGTATTCCCATGGATCCAAACCTTCCCCCAACCTCATCGGTCCCCATACTATCAGGTCGATCTGACCTGGTGGGACCTAAGCTCCACTTTTGTCTCTTAACGTTAGATTATAGTTAACGTTACACAGATAGCTAGCCGTACGAATCCACCTTGTTCCCATTGTGAGTAACAGCAAAACGAGATTGAAAGCTTGTTGTTGGTTCGATCCTACCCACATCTCGTATCGGATTGACCTCGTGGGCATACATCCGCGTCGTTTACGTGCGTATAATTATGCACATGTGCACATATATGCTCCACCTGCACAGTTCGCGTCTTTATTTTATACGAAGTAGCCCCTCATCAAATACGGCGAGTGGCGTCTCGCTTTCTGTTGGAGTCGTTACTTGTGAAATATCTGGACTTTGTACATATACAGAGCTTCTAGAGCTCGCTAGCTTCGAGCCTAGGCCTGCTTTGAGGTAAAAGCTATCGCGTCAAGTAATTTTGTCCTTGGAGAATACTCTTTGGCTCTTGCTTAAAGCCAGTATAAATTATTGACGCGCAAAAGTTGGACAAGGAATAGAATATTCAAAACGTTATTATACTCCGCCCATACCTTCCTATGCATTCTATTATACCATCATGCTAGACAAGGAATAAAATAAACCCAGCATATCCCGCTAGAGGTCGCCATAAAGAATTGAAGAAATGAAAAACATGCCATAGAAGATCGCGATGTATGCCTTGACTATACAAACAAAAAAAGCCCCAGCGACATGTACATGAAGGAAAGAATATTAAGATACGCCATACCCAAATGCCCATGCTTCCCATGCGTATAAACAAATCCCTGAAAACTCCAACAAAGTACACCATACACATGAACCAAAAGAAAAAAAGAAAAATATAAAAATTAAGAGGGTCGGTGATACCCAGTAGTCCAGAAACTCGGAGATCCAAACACTCGGAGGAGCATCGTCAAGCGCTTGACGATGCTCCTCCGAGTGTTTAGCTTAAGCTAATATCGGAATTGTGGAAACTCCATAGTATCGAAGTTTAGTACTTCTGCTTCCCGACAATCCTAAAGGTCTCTTTGGTCTCATTCTCTCCCTTGAGCTATAAAATCAAACAGAAATCAAACGTCAGACTTAACCGTAACGCAACATTTGAACACCGACTCCCTCGTATCCCAACTACGTACCTGCAACATGTAAATACTACTCCTCCCCGTCGACCCAGCCATCACCAGATTCGGCACGAATCCATCGTCTTCCATAGGAACGTGTATCGCGATACCAGTCCTCGCCACCCTTTCAAAGCAACTCTCTCCAAGCACCACATCCAACAACGTGTTCTGCCCCTTGCGATCTCGAATCACAATCCTCTTCTCATTCGAATTCAATCCTCCACCACCTCTAGCAGCGTGTCCAGGTGGTGGCGTAATAATATTCAACCTCCCAGCTCCCAAATCCGCCCATTTAGTAGGACTCTCCCGTTTCCACAATTTGATCTTGAGGTTGGAAACGTAACCGGTACCCTGATACGGTGCTTCACCACCGATACCGGTGATAGGAATACCACCCAACGGGTTAATAATCCCTCTAGGTCCCGCCAACCCGCTCGAAGTACTCGAAGAGCTCATCCAGCTGCCGCTAGAAGACTTGGTGCCCCCAAATATCGAACTTCGCAAGCTACCTTTAAACGCCGAGAAAGCGCTGCCGAGAGATCCCAAACTACTACTCTCGCTCATGATGATACTTGGTGCTTCGCCAGGCATTCCGGTTCCCTGCGTGGAGGCATTAGAAGCATCCATATTCGTAGCTCGGTAGCCCCTAACACTTCCGCTGCGCCCAATGGATGTCTTCCTGCTCGGCTTCCCAGCGCTCCCAAATCCATTGCAAGCATTGATTCTCGCGGTATTGATCGCATTATACAACGCCTCGCACTCTTGCGGACTCCGGCTCCTAAACATCACTGTTCCTCCTTGAAATTTAGCTCGGGGCTCCGCTCGAATAGACAAGTCAACAGCGGTTCCCCGTCTTATCGGTGTAACCGGTGTGACCTCAAAGCTCAGCGTCATCTTGCCCTGCATTCCATCCGAATCTATCTTGTAAACTTCAATGAAGTTCTCAGTTAACGCGATTCTATTCTCATCCTCCGAAATCTTCTCCCATGCTCCCTTCGGACTCCACGTAAAGACGAACGCGTTGGCGGTGTATCCTTGAACCGAGTTCTTCGCGGAGTGTCTTGGTGAGCTCGTGCGATCCCGCCTCGTAACGTCTTCGTATTGCGCCGTTGGTCCATCTTTACGTCCAGAAGAATGGAGATTCCTTCCAGCGATCATATTCTCAAACATAGGCCCAGGTATATCGCCGTCCTCATCTTCAATCTTTGGTGGGGCTTCCGAGAGCTCATCATCCGATCTCTCCTCCTCGACTTCCTCTTCACCCTCCGATCCCGAGCTCTCAGTCTCAGAATCGCTAATATCACTATTTGATTCTGTAGCGCTGGAAGGCGCGTATTCGTGCTTGAGTGGTGATGACATCCTCCTTCGCAAGGCACCTCTGATACCGGATGCAGAGACTGGTTGGGTGGCCGATCGAGACTGATTCCTCACAGTACTTCCAGAAGACGTCGAGCTAGCGCTCTTCAAACTGTCCTGAGACGAAGAGGTATGTAGTGGTAATGGTGGAGGCGAGTCATCTTCGTCTTGTAAAGACGAATCCGACCTACTAGATTGCCGAGAATGGGAAGAAGAAGCGGAACTCTTGGCCGGGTCACCAGTTCGAGTCGCAGAAGACCTAGTAGATCCCGACAAAGTTGAACTGGTCTCGGTCGAACTCTCAGATTCACTTCTCGTCCGTCGCCTGATACCATCGGTGAGTTCATATCTTCCAGCCTGCTTCCCAAACTTCAAATCTTCTTCGGTCCAAGACAAGATGCTCGCCTCATCGGCAGACAACTCGTCGTCTTCCCTTTCACGTTCTTCAAAGCGGCTAGGTGACGCTGGTGGCGAGCTAACAATCTTGAACGACAAGCTCGCCGCCTTGGGTGGACTCTTAGGCGGACTCTTAGGCGGTGAGTGGCTCCGTAACCTCAACGGGGAGCGTCTTCGAGCTTTCGGTGTCGTCTCCTCTTCGACGGAAGCAGGCTGCGGTTGCATCGGTGATCCAGGAAGTTTCTTTGCATTGGCTAGATTATCCCGTTCCCGCTGTTCTTCATCCTTCCTCCGTTGTTCGATCCGAGTCTTTCGTCGTTGTAGTCGAGCTGGCCCGTACGAAGCGCTACTCATAGGACTGATAGTCGACGGCGGCGGCGATGCGATCCTCTTCTTGGTGACATAATGCGGCATCATCTGAACAATATGCGGCAACTCTCCATAAACGGGTACAGCTAGTGGACCTCCATCGTACTGATCACTCACACCTGGAATGATCACAACAGCGACAGTCGGCTTTCCGGGTCTCTTCCCTTCCGACATGATCGCGGTATCCGACTCGGGTATCCTATCCATCTCGCTAATGACACTCATAGCAGGAGTTGGCGGCTCTGAATATCCATCTTCAATTCCGAGATCCTGTAGCTGCGACTCAATCTCCGCCGAAATCGACCTTGTCTGATCTTCCTTGCTAACCACAGGCGTGAATCCCAGATCCATATTCTCCAACTGCATCTTGCTAGCCTTCGAAACCTCGTCTGCAGCTGCACCCAATAAATGCAGCCACTCCATCTTAATCATAGGATCGGCGCTCAAGACCATTTTTTCTGTCCAACCACTTCCATCGCTCAATCTTGCGGCGACCTCCAAGAGCATCTCTCCTTCCGCATCACCCTGCTTCGCGCTAATCCATTTGACGGGCAAAGGCTGAAACGCCAACCACTTCCTCCCTTCATCTTCTTTTGCGAGCTCGCAAATCATCAACTCCGCGTTCTCGCTCTTATTTTTCCCTTTACCTTCATCCCTCAAATACAATTCCACAGTCTTACTCAAGACCTTACCCAGCGAATGAACCAACTTCATCTCAAATATATCCCTTGCCCGGACCCGTCGATTAGGCTCGATGACAACACCATAGCAGATCTCCAACGTTTGCAGATCTCGCACGCGCGAGGCATCGATGCATGCCGCGGCTTCATCCTCTAGGCGCGCACGTTCTTCCGCAACTTTATGTCGTGCAGCTCCGACGAGCGTCTGGAACGAGACGAATGCTTCTTCGGCAAGCGGATTCGGCGAGAGATAGTTGATCCTCTGAAAATCGAAAACGTGCATGGGGAGTATGCATGTCATTAGCACCCGTGTCTTCTGTTCCCAAAACTTGATCTTGTAGATATCGGTATAGAAGAGAAGGAGGACGCTCTAAGAAAAAAAAATGCCTCGGCTCCTCTGAATGAAAGGGAAGGGATAGACGGGAAGGACAGATTCTCGCGTAAAGAGGACGCCGATGACGACCTCTCGAACAGTGTGTCTACGCAAGGCGAGGGTAGGAGTGAACGAATGGAAAGGGGAGTAGCAGAGTTTGGGAATAGGGCCATCAGAGGAATTTTGGCAGGAGACAACAGCCAACGAGTAGAGCATAAACGAGGGCAAGAGAGGGCAGAGAGGCTTTTAGTATCAGTTGTCGCCAGAACGAGGGCATTTCTTCCGTCTCCCCACGGCCCAACGTCATGCTAATGCCATACTGATGTGAATCGTTGAAAAATTATTGAGACCCTCAGAAAAATCATATCTTTGGAGTGAAAGATAAAACATCCTCTGGATGCCCTAACCCCCAATGAGGTAAAGACAACTCTCGGTTGTGCCCAAGTTCGAAAATGCGATACCAGGCTGGTCCTTGTTGCAAATAGAAATCAGAGACAAAAAAAAGAGTTGTGCATACCTTAAACAGCTTTGTGAGCACCCTGGTCCTTACCAGCGGTCTCTTGAGCAGATACCCAACATCGATCGTCTTGCCGCTCTTTCCTGTTCCTGATAACAAACCACCGCCATTGAATAGACCTGCCGATCCTGCACCCATTCCGCCGGCTTTTTTCTTCTCAATCGTCTCTAAGACTTCGCTCTTTATCACAACTTCGTCCCAGTCCATTTTCCAGTACGCGATATAGTCTTCGTACACGTACTTCGCTAATTGCGCCCATTTCAGTATTTCTTCAGGGTCTGGCGCAGCTGATACCTCATCGGACTGGCCGCTAGTCGTTGCAATTTTAATAGCATCCGATAGCTTTTCATGGACACCGTTTAGCCGCTTTAACGCGATGCTGACATCCACGATCGATTTGAGCGGATTATTCTGAATCAATTTCTCGGGACTCGCTCGCTTCCCCGCCAGAGCGTCCTTATCTGTCTTTGCCAACTTGGCATCGAGAAGGACAGGGACGATACGGTGTTCCAGTAGCTGCAAGTCCTCAGTATAGGACAGTTCTTCTGTCGCCAGCTCGATAAGAAGGTCGTTTAGGGTCAATGTACCAACAACCACCTTGTTCTTGACGGATCTGATAGACCTGGCGCGACCGGACTTTGTGCTCCGCACGCTTCGTATACTCTTCGGCCGGGCAGAAGACGGTCGACGTTCCGAGAGAATGGAAATGAGGTCAGCTGTGCTTTTGTACCGCTTGATTCCGTTACCTTTGAGTGGTTCGTGAACCGAGACGAAATACTCGTCACCCGGATCTTCCGCTTTAGCGAGACTGCTATGGGCAGCGGGGGATGTCAGCGAGCGAGTAAGACCAGTGGACATATATTGCCCAGGAAGATTGAGACTATCATGGTTAGGAAGGTTCCGATGGATTTGCGAAGATGTAGCGACAGAATTATCGGAGTAATCGGTATGGTGGGAAGAGCGGGAAGCGATAGAAAATTGTCTTGCAGGTGGTGATACAGGATCTGCGGGTGGTTGGGATGCAGCGGAAGGCTGCCTCGTAACTGGCGGAGACATCGGCTCGGCTGCGGTACGCGGAGCGAATGAGAACACTCTATGTCCTCCCGGGGGTGAAATGGGCTCCGATCCGTCTGCAGAGAGCTGCGAAGATGATTCTTCTGGAATAGTAGTTTGAAACGGCTTTCTCCGACGCTTCGCGGACTGTGACCCAAAGAGATTTATGCGACGCTTTGGGATTGAAAAAATGGATGTTTTTGTGGGCGTCTCTGGTGACGAGGGTGGAGAGGCTACTTTCTCTCGAGGTGGTGAAGGTAGTGGGGGTGGTTCCCTAACAGGCTCTGGGACGGCTACCTCGGGGGTGGGCTCGGGTTCGGGATCAGGTATAAACTTGATCGGCTTCTTGAAATCTGCTACACGGAAAGTGATATCGTTGTGAGCTGGTGGAGGCGGAGGCGGAGGGCTTTTATCTGTTGGGGTGAAGCTCTTCCTTTCCTTGAGAGGAACCTTCTTATCCTGGACAGGACTCCTCTTCTCAATGTCTGGGGTAGTTTCACGGGTTCTGACGGCGGAGTCTCCTGCCTCTGCAGACGTGGCGTCCGTCATTACCGTTGACGAGACATTAGACCTATTCTGACCATCCTTTCGCTTGGTTTCGTCTTCGAAAATGATTTCACCAAACATCTCGCCCATGACTTCCATGACAGTTGCTTTGATGGCAGCCTGCATTTCTTCCTTGGAGCGTAGAGCGTCAGGCCCAACCCGTTTCTGTACCTCTTCAACCATAAAGTCCTCCCGTTCATTTTTCTTCTTCTTAGCACGCGTGGTGCTTTTCTGGGTTGCCCGTTCGATTTCAGACATGATTTCCTGATGTCGTTCTTCTTCACGGGCTACCCGTCGCAGTTCTTCTAAACGCAGCCGCTCCCGTTCAGCGTCCATTCTTTCCATTTCTCGTTCCCGTTCCAGCCGCATCTCTTCGATAACTTTGAGTTTTTCCTCTTCTCTTATCCGTTCGATCTCTCTCGCGCGTTCCTGCTCCCGTATCAATTCTCTTTGCCGCCGCCTCTCTTCCCTGTCTCGCTCTCGCTTCTTCTGTTCTTCTCTCTCTCGGAACATTTTCATATCGAGTTCCCTGGCCTTGCGTCTTTCTTCTTCCATCAGCTTTTCTTCTTCCAAGACCCTTTGTCTTTCTTCCTCCTTGATTCGCTCGATTTCCTTCTGCCTTTCATCTTCTCGTATTCTCTCAATTGCTTGATACCGTTGCCTTTCCTCCTCACGGATTCTATTTTTCTCCCGTTCCATAAACTCTTCCCGCTCAGCTTGACGTTGTCTATGCTTTTCAGCTTTCTCTGCCTTTGTGAGTTTCCTCCGCAAGGGGGTGACTCGGATGCCATCGTCGTCAAGAAGGCTACTTGTTGCCGTACCATCGAGAGTAGGTTCTGACTTGACGCTGGCGGGTGTTCCTTCTAGACTCTTAAGGCTTTGTTTAGAATTGAGGTTAGGAAGTGCATCATCCAAGCTTTTCATGCTGATTTTCGAAGCCAGTCCGGTAGGAGTAGAGCCGGCATGGGTGGGTAATGGAGGCGGGGCGTTATCAATTGCGGTCGTGGGAATGACGGCTAGATCTTCTCTGCTCTCCAAGTCTGCGCCAGGGATGTCCACAGTCGTCTCAACTTCTGTCCCAACTTCGTCATCCCTTCTAGACCTTCTCGCATTCTTCTTTTCTCCATCCGTTTCCCTCCCACTCTCATGTCCGGTCATAGCAATTAGCTTCTTCTTCCTCCTCTCCTTGCGAGCTCGCATAGCTTCAACATCGATACCATCTCTAGGTACTCTCTTCTTCTTCGTCTTCTTCCTCGTAATTTGAGCCTTATCTTCTGGTGCGCTATTCCAAGCAGATTTATCTTCTGCCCCGCTGGCAGCATCTTCCCACTCTCCGATATCTCGATTACTGACTACAGAGCCGGGTCTACTGCCTTTTCGTGAACCCGCATTAGACCCATACCCGCTCAACGCCGGCGGAGCAGGTAAAGCCAAAGGTTCCATCCCCCATCTCGCGCTACTAGTCTCCAATTCATCAAAGTTATGTTCATTGGAAATGTAATCCGCAAGCATAGTCCGTCTCTTCTCAGGACTACGAGATCCGCTTCGTGGGGAATCCGGCGGCTGTTGTGAAGCGTTTATCGGAGGGGGAGGGACATAATTGTTCGCTTCGGCCTCGATAACCCCACCTCCTGAAGCTTGCCATTTTCGAACCCGTTCGCGAACATTGATAGTATCGTAGGGAGAGTGCTGAGGTCCAAGGTCTACCGGTGGCTTAATACCTCCTCGTCCTGCACTAACTTTACGGCCCGATGTACGCCGTGGAGGTGGGGAACGGCGACCCCGTGGAGGAGAACCGGTACGACGAAGTAATGAACCGGTGTTTCCCATGAAACGCTTGGAAATCGAGAGTACACGACGAGAGGTGACGACTTGAGGCTTTGTGTAGCGTGTGCCGGAAACATTTCGGTTTTTAGGGAACGTGGTGTTTGTAGGTGTGGATTGTGTAGGCGAATCCAAGGGCGCAGAATGAACAGCATCGTCCTGTTTTATCGGCGTAGTAGTATTGAGAGATGGCCGGTCGAGCGAGGCAAAGATGTCATTTGGATCGCGGAGTTTCCGCTTCGGCGCCGTGGATGCCATGGTGGTAGAGAATTATCTACCCGGAGCGGAGGGGTGCGCGCAAGGCGGCGAATGTTGATGTTGATAATGATAATGTAGCTCGGCTCGGCAATATCGGGTTTGTTATCGAACTTGATGAGAAATGAATGGTAAACGAGTCGGATGTGTCGATATGAGATTATATCATCTTGCTCGTGTATTCCGAGCAAGGTCGAAGCTCTGGCGAGGGGCCGGTGGTAATCTACAAGCTGGTGTTTACATTCGACCAGATGGCGGTTAGCGGTCCTGCACGGTGCGATAACGAGACGAAGCACGGGACGAGCAAGGGAGAGTAACAGGGGGCCAAACCAGATGGGATTCCACCGTCTAGGAGAGAATCAGCGTGCGATAAAGGTAGTGATGGTGGATAATCGAGCAAGGTAACAGTGGCCGACAGCGACAGACCGAAGACGAGGTAAGACGATGATGATATCGTTGGCTGGAGAGGGGGCTGCCGTGGTCAACTTGGTGGGGCTCTCGGGTGCTCGCTTGTCCCAAAACATCGCAACTTCGTAAACAACCCTGTCGCCAGTCGCAGTTTCCAATCTCGCTCCACGCCGTCGCCACATTCCGACTGTTCTTGTCATCGCTTGACCTCTGTCCCTTTACTAATAAACGTAAGTTCATCGATTTCAAGTGATCGCGAGTTATTCTCGCAGATAAGATCATCTACGGCGCACAATGGCCGAGTTTGACGTTCTACGGTATGCTGGTTGCCGAGGCAACACCATATAAAAGTCCGCTGCCTTCAAACCGACTTCTTTTCCTCAGCAAAGACCGCTGAAGGCCATTACTGGGGATACTAGGACTCTTTACGCATAGATATATCATTGTTCGAGTGTATACAGTTGCATTGGTTTCGCAATGCGCATAAAATCCCACATATTTTTTTTCTAGGCGATTTCTTACGGCTTGACCTCCTCCCCGCTAACCTCCTCTCTCGTTTTTTCAAAGATCTTTGCAATCATCTCATTGCCCAACCTTGTTGCCTCCGCCACTCTCGGTGCGAAATACGTCTGCACTTTCTCGAAGCGTTTCCTATAACTCTCGAAATCCCCAAAACTAACCGCATCACTCCAACCCTTCATTATCATCCGTGTTAGCTATTCCATGCACCATTTCCGCTCATAGATCCGACTCACCCTTGCAGCAAAGGTAAATTCAATATCATCCATTCTAAACGTAGTATCCTCCATAGCCGTATCAATGCATTCTTCCAGCAACCTCCTATCGCGATATAAATACTCCACAACCCCGAGCCACAATCTAAACAGCGGCGTCTCACAAATCATATGCTCGTACGGCACGATCCCCAGTTTCCACCAGCAATCGACCATAGCAAGTAAACTCAGATGACTGTTCGGCCGCCTCTCATTCTTTGGAATCTGCGTAGAAGACAGAGAATACTGATCCAAAATATCGTCTCTGAGCAACAACGGTGTATCCCGATGTCGACCGAACACAGCCTCACCGCCGTTCAATATCCTCTCCTGGAACTCTTCTCTCTTATGCGAAATCATCAGCTTGAATAACTCGGTAACACTCTCAGCGTATGCCCGGATTTGATCTCGTGCCGCCGGGTTTAAGATCGCCAGACCAGCGTAGACGTGCCATTTGTTACTGTATATCCGCATCATGATGTTGATTTTGACATTCTCCACGCCACCTTTATTGTACCGCTCAACTTCCCAGGGAAACTGCGCGTTCGCGTGCCAGGCGGTTCCCATACTGAGGAACGCGGCGTGAGTAACCGCTTGAGTATCGGCAGTTATACGATCGTGTTCGACGGCGGATAGATGCACCGTTTTAGAATTGAAGCATGAAAGAATGCGAGATATCAGCGCCGTGCTCGCGGGAGACGCTCGGTGTGAGATTATAGCCTATCGGCTTACCCAAATCAACCGGATATTCACAATTTGATCAAGTGAACAGGCATATCGTACCAACGGTTGCCCTCTCGAATCCACCTTTGGCCCATGCAATGAATGGCAGCTAATGATCTCCACATCCTTTGGCAAATGCTTCTCGAACGCTGCGATTTCTGGCGCCTTGCAACTTGTCTGCCCACCAACTATCGCTCCCATCTTCGTAGCTATACATGTTTCACATAAGTATATAGTTTAGGAGCACTGCTAAAGATAATAGGGTACCACGTACAAGGTCCGTAAAGCTTAACCACGGCATCTATATTCTCCGCTTCAACGCTGTACATGATGTAATCACTACATCTCGACACCAAATGCCCGTTTTCGAGAATTGTAATTGAACTGCCTGTTTATTTTTATCGACGTGCCACAAAAACCTCGCAAGCCAATGAGGCCGGATTGTAAGAGAGAGTTGTTTAGTCTGGGATCCATAAGGACTTAGCATGAACAAAACAAAATTGGAAAAACATAAAAGACATCGAAGGATAGAAGTGTCTGAAAAATACGCAAAATCAGGCCACACCGGACTGAGGAGCGGGTAGTGTACCTTGGAATTCGGCCTTCAACGACTCGAACTTGTCTGGCCTGTCACAGGCGGTAACACTACAGGCAGGCGGGCAACTGTCAGCGGCTACAGCTTTCCGCTTGATCTAGGTCAAACCATACTTCCACCCCGCTTCAGAGATCTTCCTCGCGTATAGACGGCCCATGTCTCCCATCCCGATAATGCCAACGGTGGCATCTCGATCGCCAGGCGGAAGCGGTAGGTCTGTCGACATTGTCTGAGTACCGGGTTGAAAAACGGCGAAGCGGTAAGGGTTTTCGGTCATTAGAGGATGTCTTAAAATAGTGGAAGAAGTTTGGACGGCGAGCCTGTAATAGGCAATAGACAGAGCCTACCGAAAGCGGCCAACCTATCGACGTTGGTGACTTCGCTTACATTGTCCAACAGCCTCAACGCAGACGTTGGCTTTCAACGTCACCGTGCCCTTTGAATCCCATATCCAGACGGCATGGCTCTCGCCCAAAAATTTGATATCTATAATATCAGCCCTGCTGAAGCTTCTTAATACGAGACTATCTATAATAGGCAGGATATACTGCGTCAAATAATCTCAAGCTTCTATATCTCAAAACCGGCTATTTCATGTCAATTCTCACGTGAGAATTGACATGAAATAGCCGGTTTTGAGATCACAAGAAAGGCTCCCCACGTGACCAAATTTCAATTTTATCACCCCAGACAACATCGACAATACAGGAAGCTACAGAGACACAAAGTGAACAAGGGGCACTATCTAGTTTGGTACACTTAAACAGAACTTCCTTCATATAGAAGAACGCTAGCGTTCTCTTCTATATGACTTTTATCCGTTTAAGGATTATGTTCCCGCACGATTAGATAATTTTACCATTGTTGAGCTCAGAGCTCTTATTTTCCCCACTATAAACACCTCGAATGTTGTCTTACAAAGCCATTGTATTATTGGCTGAATTAGAAATATACCACCGAATTCGGCCCCCTCGCAAGCGCTGTACAAAGTCTTATACTCGTAGTGGTTTGTCAATTTCCAGATTTATGTCTGAATCCAACGTCAATCGTCGGTATCTCACATGTTCCGTGAAACATTTATACCCCATGACTAACATTAAGATTCGTCCATCCGTTCCTGGGGTAGAATAAGCGCTTCTCAGATAAATTGAGTTTGTCCGATACGTTAATTCTATCCGGAGAAGTTAGAATATGTTCTAGAGGCCGACTAAAGTTAGCTATCTGGCGTCGCAGCACCTCGCATTCCGGTCTTCTCGCGACTCCGCAATAAGGGCTCCCCAAGATCGTACGACTTTTATGACGGGAACTATTCGTTTTTCGATAGGGTTCCTGGATGAAAGCGGGGATATTTTCAATTCTCCCCCAGAAAATTTTACATTGTATTGTTCAACAATGCGGGTTGAAAGATCGTGAGATTTGTCTATAAATACAAGTCACAGATGCTTCAAAAAAAAAAAGCTTTTCTCACCATCAGCCCACACCTAAACAAATAATCACAGTCGTTACCAAACATTCACTTCTTTCATACTTTTACCAAAGAAACAACTTATCAAACCAAAATACCAAATTAGTCCATCCTTCAAATCAACCCTCAAAAGCAACCAAAATGCAAGTCAAATTCATCACCCTTCTCCTCGCCACTTTGGCAACCACTGTCCTCTCCGCTCCGATCGGTCCAGCAGTAGTTGCTGGAGGCGTACTCACCACCGTAGGCGTCGTCTGCTCCTTCCAAGCCGATCAATGCCACAACGCCGGTGACGCCGTTGTAAACGGCGCCGCCAAAGCCGGTGCATCTGTCGGAAGTGCTAGCGGTGGTTCGATTCTAAAAGGCGCGAAACACGATCATGGTGTCGGTGCCGCTATCGCACATGGTGCCGGAAACCTTCTTGGCGGGCTGTAATCATCATACATTGTCACCTGGCTAGGATTACAATGGTAATATATGACTATATGATGGCTAGGGTGTCTGGTCCTTGGAAAAATATACAATATTTAATATCTTTTGTAAATAGAAACTTTGGTCCCTTTTGTCGATGAAGCCTAGAAGCTCTAGACATGTTGAGTCATGTGAGATTTATATCTTTATTTATTTTTTTAAATGAAATTCTCAGTAAGGCTAAATAGTCAGGAGTTTTGTATATATATATACCCCTATAGATTTCATACGATAAGCCGTATCTCTGTGAAGGCGCACTCGGAACTCGTGTCCGCCTATTTGCAGATAATTATTTGGTCAAAGAATTTTTTACTACGGAACGGCAACTGTTCATCCATGGGAAAGCCTGAAGAGGCGCCAGGGTCGTAACCTAAGTTTGTATAACGTAACCGAGATATATTTTTCACTCTCAGTAAGGAAAGCTTTCAGTAGCAACATTTTAGTAGGCTTCCCCTAGGTGAGTATACCAATCTTCTTATAATTTGCGTTACGCGTAACACATTTCGACTCTCTGCTAATAGTCAAGGAGGCCGAACTAGCCGATAGGCAATTCTAAATTCGGTTTGTTATCAACCGAGCGATATCCAAATCACAAAAACATGCCAGATTTTCAATTTTTATATTAATGCCCGAGAAAAGACTGAGCAGGTCATGGCACAACACTATCTCAAAACCACGTTTCGAGCTATCTTCCGTTTTGGCGTGGAGGACCTCGAACTTGAAAGTTTCTATGCAGGGATCTAACCGCATTCTTCTAGGAGCATTTACTGGTAATTTACATTCCATTGATGCATTTTTCCATCGTATGGTGGCGGTAACCCCTATGTGAAATCGAAAGGAATGTTTTTATAAGGGGGCAATGATTTCTACCTTTTACTCAGGTTCAGACAGACCACCTTCGAGCCTCTTGTGACATGTGGAATCTTCCCCTTGCATTGACTGTAAACGGGAATATAAAGCGTCATTAGGTGCCAAAATCACGATTCCGAGAGCCTTTCCCTTATCCTTATGCCTAATGCTCTGAGCTTTTTTATAACCGTTTTTAGAATTTTATCCTGAGTAGACCAGCTTTCGCTGGATCGGTCCGGATCTCTAGTATCCATAAAATAGGTTTCGGTTAACTGGGGTTATACAATGGGTCTCCGCCAAAACCACCAACTTTCCATTTTCGTTATCGCCACGCTGCTGCTTTCAGCGCTGTTCGCTTCCTGGTTGATGGTTGTGAGTGACGGATACCGAGGCACTTACCTAGGGGGAACGAAATGCACCAGCTACCTCTCGAATGCGACACAAAATATTATAGATAACGTCGAACAAGCCCCGGGTTGGAGAGACCGATACTTTCAGCATGTCTTCGCCGACGCGAATCAGACAGCCGATGTCATAACGCCCAGTCTCGCATCTCTCTGTCAACGAACGGAATGGCGACCGAACATGTATGTCAACTGTACACACATCGAATCCGGCCTTTTCAACCAGGTTAACCAGATAAAAAACTGCATTCGCATGGCAATCGACACCGGTGCCAACCTTATCCTACCGTCTATTAGTGAGAGAAACTCGAAACAGTTGCTGAGTTTCCACGACAAGGATTCGAGACACCAATTCGACCACTACTGGGACGAACAACACATACTCACGCACCTGGGAGCCGCCTGTCCGCTGATGAAGATACTGCCGTCCGATTATCCGCCAATTGAAGGAGCAAAAGAGGTTTCTATCGACATGCACAAATCGCCCGGATTCAAAGAATTCTTAGGACACTTCGACGGAACGAGAAGATTTCGCGATTTGGTGGATCAGATAATCCGCGAGAAAAATATTGCTTCTACTGAATCCCCAGTCATTGTGGAGATCTCCTGGACATTCCTTGTGATGAACCCGGAAAATGATCCGACAGGACTCGATTGGAGAGCTTGGGCCGAGATCAGTTTATTATTACGGGCGACAGTCCCTCAACGACGGCTTGTAAACAGACTAGGGCAAGCGGAAGCCTTGAAGAAGGATTCATACATCGGAGTCCATCTCCGGGTTGAAGCTGATGCCGCGGGCAAATGGTGGGATGACTTCGACATGCAATCAAGTAAAAATTTAAATTCCATCGACGTTGCTGCTGCGCAATTCAGAGCAGGGCCGGGTCGCGGGGCGAACCCAGCCATTTACGTGGCCTGCGGGGATGCGGACAGTATCGAGAAATTCAGAAAGTTGGCAGCTTTACGGGGATACTCCGTGGTTGATAAATGGGGAATCCTCGCGAACGATAGCGAGTATCTGGGCTTACTCGATACGCTTAGCTTCGACGCTCGGGGTTTGTTGGATTACGCGGTCTTGATCAACAGTTATTTCTTTTTAGGTATGTGGCCGGCTCTTGTTGTTTTTGTTGAATATTCCCAACTTAAGTTTTGAGAAACGCCTCATTTACTTACAACTAAACCTCTAGGCACCATGGGATCCTCGTTCTCATATACTGTCGCGAATATGAGGAGCGAACATGGAAGATATGCGGGAAGCGGTTTTATCATGAACGACGCCGGAAAACCGTTATCGCATTTGTTTATGCCGCCGCCCAACCGTGCACACTACGCTTGTTGTCTGTGATCGCACTCTAATTTTTACTTAAATAAGCCTTCTTCTGCAAATAATTATAATCAATAATTTATTATACATAATGCATGCATACGAATGAGCATGGCATACCCGTAATTGTAGAAAAATAAATTCAATATATAAACTATATATAACCAAAATCTAAATCTAAAGGCTAGGTCATTATCCGGTTTACTTCACCTTAAAACATAGCAGCCAAAGCCACCATGCCAGCCATAAACGCAGGACCTCCCCTCTGAACCGCAGCAGCAGCATTTGGTGTACCAGTAGTCGTCGGAGCCGACGTGGTTCCAGTGGTGGCACCAGCTGTACCCGAATTTGTGCCGGTTGTGATTCTGGTACTAGTTGTCGCGGGTGGCATAGTCGATGTGAGAGCAGTGGAAGAAACACCAGAGATTGTCCCGTCGAACTCATACGGCATGATCTATGAGATGAAAGGTATGCATTAGTAACTGAACATATCTTTTCGAGAAAAAGGAGTAGCATACTCCATCAAGAATATAAGAGACACCATTTCTGACGATGTCATTGGTAGTTCTCGCCTTAATACCATTGAAGTAGAAATCTGAACCGACTACATTAACAGTAATCGACTTGCCCGTCAGCGCGGTCTCGATTACTTGTCCGTTCTGTAGATCTTTGGTATAGAAAGGATCGTGCAAAACGTGGAACTTGATGGCATCGAGGATTTCGGCATCGGTCATGTTCATAAGAACGGGCGCCGCAGCACTGATCGCTGCATCCGAGGGAGCGAAACATGTCGCGCCAGGCGTGCCATCGAGAGTATCAAGAAGACCGACGCGTCCGATATAGGTGACTAGACGCTCGGCACCACGATGAGCGATGGTCTTAGAGCAGTTTTTCGGAAGGGTCAGGAATCTATATTTTAGATATTTCAGAGAGATTAGCATGTCAATCTTTATCCAAGAAGTTCTAGGATTCTAGATCAAATCAGAAGGAGTTCTGTATCACCCATCCACAATGTGTACCAATCCTGCATTAAACACGACGTCCGATTTGACGATACTTATACTCTCGCCGAAACCACTTTTGACCTCGACAGCAGATTGTTTCGCGACCTCGCCAGCCGCTTCTTCTTTATACCCAAACACCACTTGTCCCGCATTATTCTTCAAAAGAGAGTATTGCTGGTCTTGGAGCTTGGTTTCAACGATATTGCCTCCTGGCTGTGAAAAGTCCGAGCTACTGATATTATTCAGAAGAACATGGTAGCTCAAAAACGGTAGAACGGCATCTACGGGAACATCGGCGGGAGATTTAATATCATTCTTTTGCATGAATGATGTAATCGCATCATTGTTTGGAACCAAAATGGTCCGAGTGTCAGTCGGCGAAAATGACTGGATAAGGTCCGTGAACGTGTTGTTTAGACTTTCGACAATGGCAGAAAAGAGGGAGAGTTCGGGCTGGCCTTTGACTACTTCGATAAATGTTTGAGCGCTGGCCATAGAAGCAGTCAGTAGAGCAGCCGTGACAATTTTTTTAAAATGCATTGTGGCCGTGGGGTTTTGAAAGAAGAGCTAAAATTGGCGATAACGTTATAACTATCGCGATAGTCCGGTAAAGGGATCAGTGCAAACAAAACAAAGATTCAAGCAAAAGCGAATCGACGCCAAAGATGAAAGGGAAAACAGTCGCTGAAGAAATCCGGCGGTATCATTTCAAAGAAGGTGGATTGGGGTTTGTTATATAGGCCCTCCGCATCCCCGACCACCAGCTCATGTCTAACTCCTTTCGCCATCTGCATCCTCGATTTCTTTGGGCAAATCCGATGCACCATGTCTACCAGGAAGGCCTCTAACAATTCAACCCCCGAATGGTGCAAATGTCTCTTTTTCATTTTCGTCCCATGTCAATAATGGCAAATCCACTATACCCGTATTAATGCTGGCTGCCTGCTATTCTGCGCAATGCAGAGGTACAAAAGATTCAAATGCAAGTCGCAAATTTGGGTTTCTAATTGGGCTGCAATTCGTCAAAAAGGAGTGCGACACGGTGGGGTTGTAGGGCTGAACCAAGCCAATTGGCAGCAACCATGGCAGATTCAAACGGCTTTGAGGTTATGGCCTGACTCCGTCAGCAATCTGTAGTCCGGGGAAGAAATTAAGCTTGGCGGTACTCAGCCGCTATGAATGGGCACATCCCGGTTTGCGAACCGGGATGTCAGTCAAACGTCCAAACGTGTGGACGTTTGACTGTCGCCGATATGAATGAATTGATATAGCCCCCCTTTTGTCCAAGAGCTGCAAGCGGGCTGAGACCTGAGACCCACGGCTCATCGATCAAGATAACTTTTTTTTTCGTAGCTACGTAATCACATAATTGACATGTCAACTACATACTTCATTCTATAGAATGTCGAGCCCGCAGGTAGATCTAGCTGCGGGCTCGAGCGCTCATCCATGCGAACATAGCCTCGATGAAACATGTACATCGTGTGGTAGTGGGGCGCTCGCATGCGCGCAGCGGTGGCAACTTTGTTAAGCCAACCTTTTGTCACAAGTACCTTCACGATACATTAGATATCGCGAGACAATTGTCTGTGCAAACCGAACAGCTTACCGTCCGAGAAACCCAAGGCCTAGAAATCTAACGACGGTGTCTCAACTGTGAGTGCAATGGAATTCAAAACATAATGAATGATAGAACTTGGTGAACTCTAATCGTATTCATTAAGATTAAGACTAAAGCTCTAGAATTATTGGTTTTCTAAAGAATGCAAAATATACTTTCTGTGAATTGTTAATTAGGAATAAACGATTTAAGTACTTAAGAGTCCAGCGTCCGAGACCAATGCACGGAGTATATACATATCACATACACAGAGGTTAACGGAACCGGTTCCTAGAAAAAGAAATGCTTCACAGGATTCATTCAGTATAGTTTCGCTACAGAACACCGCAAATACAGACAAATTGCGTCAATATCCATCTTGCGCAAGCTTGCACGAACAATCTGTGTAGTGTGTATGTATGTCTGTATGTCTGTATGTCTGTATGTCTGTATGTCTGTATGTATTTGCATTAGCTAAGTTACAGCATTACTAAGCTAAAAACGTCGATTGACAAAAAAGACACCCAAACTTATCCTCCGACTGTCTCCGCCATGAGATAGGACTGAAATCTGGCCGATGTAAGACGCACGCATAGTTTCAGGGTATCTTAAAACCCATAAAGCTAGTCCAGAAATCTCAGAAGTTGAGAGTAGAAGCTCCCAGATCAGAAGAGTGTTCCTTTTTAAGATTTTTCCTACTCCCTGTGTGTCTGGGACATTAAACGTAGAAGGCGTTGCTCTGAAAATCATGTCACGCGGTGTTCCCCGTGGAAAACTTAGCAACTCTTCCCAGATAGACCATATCAAATTTTCAGTTGCAGGAGAAACTTCCTGAAAAGTGACGCCGTTAATCAATGCGTTCGGCATGTCCTTAGCCCTCATTTCAGTTTTCCAAATCTCAAAAAGCACCTGGCTGAAACGAAAACTATTTCCTAGACCTTCAAGATAGTTATTTCTAAGTGAAAGTGGTAAGACGTCAGAGAAAAGTATGTGTCCATCAAACGTGTCTATAAATATTTGATATCTCGAAGGTTCAGCTGAATCTTTGAATGTGTATACAGTATATAGATCCCTTATCGAGGCGGTAAAACTTACACTGCCTTTGGAAACAAAAAATCCTCTGGGGGACTTAAGCAATGTTTTCGCCCACGGAGGGCAAGGCTGAAAGTTGGTAGTTCGCTGAATAGTAACTCCTTCAATGGTTGCTTCAGGAACATCATGACGGCCTATCGTTTGGCCGATTCGATGAAAATTTGATATAATTGGACCCCAGGGCCGACTGTCTTCCAATGTGGACGAGCGCATGATATCTGCTTTTACACCAAATCTCTGCCGTGTGAGCCTGAGCGCGTCCGTCAGGAGAAATATCTCGGGATGTCCACCTCTGGTGTCACCCACCCATCTAACCACAGCGTACTTCAAGATATGCATTTCAGTTGTATAGAAATAGTAATTCATCAGAAGCTTCTGCGCTGCAGCAACTTCCGGGCATGAGAGAAGTATTAGCCAAAGCCGCTCGTCCGTGATCCTGTCGTACAAAGCGCTTGGCTCATCTTCGCTGGGCGGTATCGTCCTAGCCTCATATGAATCGGTTTTAGGACTAATCACTATATAAGCCTTTTCTCGAGGTCTACCCAACAACCGATAGAATAATTCTATTCGACCCTTTGTCTCGGGACTCGGATTTATGATTGAAAAATGTCTAGGCACGAATTTATGAGGCCCTAGCATTCCATAACGTGCTTCACGCATGAAATCCCGATATTCTCTCAACCACGCTGCTAGCAGGACATCTTCCAGAGGCGGTAAAGGGCGAATTTTTTTTTCAGGAAGATTTTCAATCACAATGAGCATGAAGGGCTTGTAGAGAGCGATTCTAAACTTGTAAGCATCATCGTCGACTCCCAGAGGCCCAACAGCGATGCCAGAACACCTGGTGCGGCGGTTAGGGTATTCGCGAAGAAAGCGTTTAAGCCCCGCGGGAGAGTCAGAGAGTACATAGTCTGGGCTATTGTCATAGATCCAGTCGGTAAGGTCACCTAGGCAATCTACCGAAGGGGGGTCGCCAGCCGTCCTTGGTGTCCCATAGGCAGTGATCTTGAAGCCTGGAATGAGTGTCTCAGGGTCTTCTGGTGTATCAATCGCCCTACCTAGACCCAAGAAGTAGTTCCACGAATACGACTTTACCATTTCGAAATGCGATGTTAGGGAACCTAACATAATGCTCAGGATTTCGTCAGCAGCGGAGTCTGTTCTTTGAACCTCGGGCCCGACACTGGCTGTGGATGGCGCCAGCTTGGGGCTCATGGCAAGTCCAACCAGCATGAAGTGGTTTGGTTTCCCGTGATGCTTGCCAAACTCTATTGAGTAAAGTCTCAGCTCGTTCAAAGCCTCTGTGTTAGCTTGGAGCAGGAAATCTATGGCTCTCCCCTCTCTGACATGTCGCAGTGCCTCATACAGCCTTTTGAAATTCGGGTCTTCAAAGGTCAATTTTATAACCTCGTTCTCGTCATGGAGCTCCCGCGCTAATATGTCTTCCGTTTTTCGATCCAGTTGTTCGAAAGAGATATCCTGCAGGAAAACATGCTGTCCTACTAGACGGTTCCACGCGAAGTGTAACACTGGGCCGAGCACACGCTCAGCCAACGCGTTGTTTTCGGCCTGCCCTCGAAATACCATATGCTGTTCTTCAGATGAGGTTGATATCCAGAAAATATTCTCAATTACTATTCCCCCCTCATCTGACCTGCAGCTTATGTGGATACTCCGGTAGCTAGGGCGGCTTCTGGAAATATAACTCGTTCGTTCAATGTCAGGGAGCATGGGGTGGAGGCTAGGTGGATCCTCGTCACTCGGGTCGTATACAGCAACGACGGCAACGTCGTTCGGCGCATAATTCTCAGCATTGAACATTTCGATATCTTCCCTGCCGGGGTCTGGATCCATTTCAGGGTCATAAGTGTCCAGATAATCTGTATCCAAAGCCGCTCTATCATCGATATCTACGGGGTCTTGGCTTGGGCTGTCATACATCTCACTGCTGGGTGTATGCATCTCCAAGAGTATATTAATAGCGGGCTTCTTTTGTCCCCCTGTTCCCTCTAGAAACTCGATTCGAATATCCGACAGAGAGGCTTTCGATAAAGATTCAGAGTGGGTGTATAACATGCGCACAACCGAATTTACTTCTTCGACACCACGTAACGCCAACCATAGTTGATAGTCGAGATCGTATGTCCACCCGAGCAAAGGTTCTTTCCTTAAAATAAGAGTTTTCCCGGTTTGATCTCTTTCTTTTTCGGCCGAGGACCAGAGGCGGTAAACTATATGGGCTACACTGACGGTTGCGAAATCGGTCACGTCCATAAAGACAATATATTTTAACGGCGGCGGAGGTGCGGGTGCAAGACTGAGGACACTCTTAACCCAACATTCAAACATCCACTTTTCCACGAGTCTCTTACCGTGGACGTCGACTTGGCCCTTCTTCAGCAAGCGGCTAAACTCATCCCAATCAACGAACATTGTTCCATCCACCGCGGAAACGGAAGCCCGGAAGAAGGTATAATCACTAGGTTCGCGGGCCTTTTCGGCATTACTCCATCGCTTAGCAAGCCTATAGGTATCCCCGTACTCAGGATTATAAACATGGGGTGCATCAACCGCCATTAGGAAAGGCTCCGCATAATCAAAATACGGAATAGGCTTTTCGCCGAGTTGGAAACCGACGTCGCCGCTAGTTTCAAGGCCAATATCTTCGAAAGAGGGGTATCTGGTCGCATAATTTTCCGCATTCTCATTTTTGGATCCGGCCTCGAGTGCTTTCAGATAAACGGGATTTTGGGAGGCTGCCTGCTCTTCGATATTCCCGTCCAATCGAAATTCTTCGCCATTCGCCCGTTTTACCCGCACATGCTGGGCTTGAAAGGTAGGACTGCGCCGTGAACGTAACTCTTGGACTATTTTCGCTTGTTAATATAAAGTTATGGTCTCCAATTGAGGTTCTCGTATCATAGTCACCTCTTCTCTCCTCGCAGATTTGAACGCCTTGACCGTTATACTGACAAGGTGGTTTCCGGCTCTGAGCTACCGTGTAAAGGAGAGCCAAACAAGAGTTGAGGAAAAAGTAAGAATGAAAAATCATCGTGTGATACCACTGCATCAATTTCGTCAACCAAACTAGGTTGATATAAAATAGTTTATTCGACTTTCAGGACAAGTGTTAATTGTGTCAAATACCTATCCGAAGTTTGGATTCAATAGTTGATAGTTGACTGCATAGTTATTACCTTGGGGGGGGGGGGTTAGAGTCGAACAATCACAAGGGTTGTAATGCCATTAATGCGGTTTATACAGCTACCAAGGCAATTTGTGCCTTTCTGCCATAGGTGGACTGAAGTCCGGACTCTTAAATGTTAAGAGACTTCACATAACCCCAGCAAATATTTGCTAGCATCGCAGGGAAGAGACAGTTTAAATTGTTATTTATGCCAGGCTGTGTAATAAAATTTTGTGTTTCCGAAACTACACCGATGCAAGGTGATAACCAGGATAAATTGATCTTTTCAGCTAGCTTCTGCATATTTAGATTTTGATTCGTCAAATTTGGTATCGAATCTTCAAAAACATGGTTTTCGGTATAGTCTAAACCTTATGCACTCTGAGGATTAAAATATTCGGGTTAAGGCTCTTGACCTCTGATATTTGAGAATTTCTCGATTGTGGTGGATATATTTTAAGGGTGTTTACAACAGCGAGGGTCAATATTCCTGGGCTCTTATGATATCGCACTACCAAATCAGCCAGAGGGATAACATCTGCTCATATGAAATATTTGCAGTCGCGGAATGCTGGGAGCGATCCAAAAAATCTCGGCCAGTTTCAAATATGTGGGTATGGTTCGCTGTATTAATATGGTACCACAACATGCTAAAGGAGGCTCAGAATGCTGGCAAAGTTGGTATCTTATGACTACATTACTACACACAAAAACATTGGTTGTTATCGTGGCTGATATGCCGATACCATGATAACGATAAGATTGCAATCTTACAATTGCAACAGAGAATTTTCAGAGTTGGTCTAGAATGAAACTTTCAAGGGACTAAAATAAGAAGTAATTAATCGATTAGGTCAATATATATATAGTGGCCTTGCAAGCGTCTGAGCTCCAAGCATTCAGGAGTAATGTTAACATCAGCGGTGCAATCTTGCAAGTTCCTTTCCAGACTGAGCTCATGTCTAGTGAGACCTGGTACTAATAGATTAAGATTTTGAGCCATGGCTCGCACAGGTATTCATCAGGTACCAGTTACTTTACTAACCATCGGTGGTCCGCAAAAAGGACCCTGGACCCGGAAAACCTAGGTGCGCAAGGCTGTTTTTATTGATGGCAAGGAAAAACCGTAAACCCATGCAGAATCTGAACACCCAACCCTTCCAAAACGCCTCCTGGTGAGACTAACAGTATCGCGTTGGCGCTCATGAGCTGCGCCGCTCAACTGTGGAGAAACGGGCTTGAACCAGCAAATGATATGTCTATCTCGCTTCAATTTTCCTGCACGTTCACAACACAGACCGCGAGGTGTGTGATGATAAGCTTTGTGGTACTTTGGCAGAACTTAATCTAGTTCACGAGAATTCACCATTCAGATGCGATTACGTATCCACGAGGCGCTAGACTGGTGATCCTAGTCTAGTTGTAAATTAGCAAAGGCGCGCTTTACTTGATAGATTCCGCATCTTTCAGCCATCGGTCTGCTTTCTTTGGTTGCAACCGTCTATTGAAACGAGCAACTCTAGTATATCTGTGGCAAAACAAAGCTTCAGGAACAAGCCATTCGATGATCTAAGCCTCATTTGATATTGTTCGATTTAGATATCAGAGCTTTGCAAGGCATGGGAGATGGCTTTGCAAAGCCATTCTCCAAGGCACGCCCCGGTTCGTGACGGGTTCACAGTCGTAGCACCCTGTGCCCCCGATTTCAATGCAACAAGAATAAAGTCTAAATTTCCGGAGGCGTATTGATACATTTCGTCCTGGACTTTTCAGCAAGGGTACACTGATATAATACATCTGAAAGAGAAAAAAAAAATGGGGAGGGCGACCGCAGGTATGTGGAAACAAAATATGGAATAACTGAAAATCGAGGAACCACTGGCAACCAAACTCCTAGGCGACACAGAGAGAGAGAATTACGTGCACAAATTAAAAGCCAAAATGCAATAGTAATCTTTGAAAGATATTAGGCCAGTTGTTGCCAATCACAAGAGACAACGATATGTAATCCCCTGATAGATCATATTGAGGGGAAATAGGCGATTTAGACAATCATAGACTCGGTGAATACAACCGAACCAATTGGGGAGGCGTATTCGGGAGGCGCTTTCGTGTAGCCGTGTATTGTTAAGTACTGAAGCATGGTGGGTAAATCTGCCTAAGACTGTGAGCGAATGTATCTGCCGACGACAGCACAATGATCTCTCTCGAAAGGTTCTGTGGAGGGGCGGTGTCAGTTACGTATTCCAAAATATCATGCTCGCGAATTCTAAGAGGGATGTGCATACCTAGTGTCAATTGTTCTAGCGGTTTTATTCTCTCAGCTCTGAGTCTCTTGACCTCTTGCGCGAAAACGGCTTCTGGTGCGGCTGTGCTATCGATACAGCTGGCCTTGATGGAGACGACGACGCCACCATTATCCTTCAAGAAGAGATGAGAGTTCAATCCAACAATTCTAGCCTGATCTGGTTGAGCGACGTCTGCGAATACGACGTCGACCATAGAAACAAGCATCCGGTACTTCATGGGATGTCTGGCGTCCTCAATGATCGGGATGACGTTTGTTCTCTTCTTAGCCATGTTGATCAGATCACGTCCGGATCTGTGGGAGAATTCGACGGCGTAGACACAGCCCGTTGGACCGACAATGTCGGCGACGTGCGAAACAGAGGTACCAGAAGCGGCACCGAGGTACAGCACCTTTCCACCAGGCTTGATAAAGATCTCGTCCAAACCACCAAGGATACCGGCAGCCAACTTTGATCTGAAAGGATTCCAGACACGGTATTCAATCTTGGTTGGGACGCCGACTTCGCCATCGGTAGATTCGACGGGGGCGTCAATAGATATACGCTTCTCGCCGTAGACAGACTCTCCCGGAACCAAGTTCTTGGTGACAAGAAGATCTTCCTTCGTGCTTCTGGCGACAAAGACACCCGGGTGGCGGGGGTGGACTTCAATCGCAACTTTGGCGCCTCCCTTGGCGCCGCCTGCCTTTCCTCCACGGGCTCCTCCTCGACCACCTCCACGAGGACCACCACGACCACCGCCTCCTCTAGGTCCCCCTCTGCCGCCACCACCACGGGAAGCTCCACGTCCTCCTGGACCACCGCCTCGTCCACCTATCAAGCGTCTGTTAAAAAAAGTTCAAGGTGCTGAGAAGCCTGGCAAGATACGCGGACGACTGCGTATGCGAATCGCACAGCCATTGAAGGGAGAAATTGAGATCATACCTCTACCACCACCAGCACCGCCGCCGAAGCCGCCCCGTCCACCTCGTCCGGCAGCTCCTCCACGGCCGCCGCCGCCGCCGAAACCGCCTCGACCACCACCCCCACCGCGACCTCTAGGAGTGAACGCCATTTGTATGGATTGTGTGTTAAATAATAGTTATCGAAAGAAGGAGAAGAGCTCTATGAGCATGCGACAGATCGTAGCTGGTACGCGCTTGGTAGACACGACGGTAACGGGAGTACTGTCGTGGAGAACAGGAACGAGAGATGAGAGATGGCTCGTATGGCGCGACGATGTTCAGTTTCGATAAAATTTTCTAGCCGAACTTTCTTTTTCCAGCGACGCCAAGGCTTTAGCGGATCTCGCAACACACTAGCCGCATCCGGACAAACGTTTCTGCGTCCACGTGACTAGGGCTAGCCCCAGCACAACACATTCTTACGTGTTTGTCGCTTCTGTGTGTGCCTGGCTTGGTCTCCCAAATATTTTCGCTAGACGACGACAGTTCGACTTCAACCCCCATCGACAGCTTCACCTCCTCCACGACAGAACCCCGCCATCACCGACAAAATGGTCAGTGCCCTTCGCTCCCGGTGCTCTCGAATGCTCGATGCTCGATTGATGTCGGCCGGTGTCGATATCGCCTTTTCGATCGACCCGTCCAGCCGCTCATTCGCTCGACATTCGATATCTCAAATCTTTCCAATCTCGAATTTCGCGACTTTGCATGCAGCCATGCTGACCGACACGTTGGAATGAATATAGGTCCGCTACGCCGCCGTCCCATCGAACCCTACCAAGTCCGCCAAGTCGCGCGGTTCTTACCTCCGTGTGTCCTTCAAGAACACCCGCGAGACCGCTCAGGCTGTCAATGGCATGAAGCTTGCCAGAGCTCTCGTCTACCTCGAGAATGTGAGAGAGAAGAAGGAATGTATTCCTATGAGACGGTTTAACGGTGGCACTGGCCGAGCAGCTCAAGGTTAGTGAGCGCATTCTACTTTGTCACAATCCGAGGAAACAGGTGGTCATAGGCGGAGGGGTTATTATTTGTGAAGATGTGTAAACCGACATTCGGGAGATGGATATCATCCAACATATACGGGCTTTTTGATTGGAAATATCGAAATTGGGACACTGTTATCGTGAACACGGCTGACAGGAGATTTTTGCGAATTACAGCCAAGCAGTTCGGTGCCCCTCTCGGTCGTTGGCCAGAAAAGTCCGCCGAATTCCTTCTCGGTCTCCTCAAGAACGCCGAGGCCAACGCCGACTCCAAGGGCCTCGACACCGAAAAGCTCGTCATCTCCCACATCCAGGTCAACCAGGCTCCCAAGCAGCGAAGAAGAACATACCGTGCTCACGGTAGAGTATGTTCCCCATATCTCTTTTCGACAATTTCGAGGTTTCATATATCGGAACACAGCGATTCTAACTTCTGCTTCACAGATTAACCCATACATGTCCAATCCTTGCCACATCGAAGTTGTCGTTTCCGAAGAAGACGAGTCTGTCGAGAAGGTCAAGGAATCCGCTGTTGTCAGACTTAACACCAGACAGAAGGGCAGATTAACCACCATCAAGCGACGTGAAATCACCTCGTCGTAATCTTGGTCCTCTTTAGCATTTTCTCTTTCTTTCGACTGTGTTTTTAGGTTTTTATATAATGTCATGGCCTACCTTTTTTCCCCTTTGTTCTCTCTCGGAAACACATATAACCTAATCCATCACATCCCGCTACACATACTATTCCTTGATTCATTCAGTACAAGGAATAGATACCACGATACTCTCTTCAACCCGATTTCTGGCGTCTCTTTTCTGACTTGTTCGGGATAATGGTGGGAAGTCTTGACGACTCGCGTTCACATGTATATTTTTATGGGGTTCGAGGATATCCAACTTTTTGTCTGTAACCGCAAGAAAAGTGCATTAGAATGAGGGAATACGAACTTGATCATACGAGCAGACTATTTCTCAAGCATCTATGCTACAGTCCCGCGAATCGTGCGCGACAGTCAAAGGCAGGGTTTGAAAAGCTGAATTGAGAATAAAATCCTACTATACATAAATTGAAGTACACACGGACACAACCCACCACGTCCCAACACACTCAGACATCAATTCGGCACACTTAGCGTACTTGTGCGAATTTCTTTCGAAAACTTCAGCCCTAGAACCTCAGAATCTCTACTAGATGGGTTCAATATATTTATATTACTTCCAACCTCTCCGATTTTCCCCAGTTCCCGGTTTGACGGTCCGCTCTCTTAGAAGGTCGATAAACCCATGCATCCCGGCAAATTACCCCATCCAGTAATTATCTAGAAAGTCTTCAGGCTATCAGCGAGATTAGCCGACCTCAACCCTAAGACAATATCCATTCCCAAAGATGAGCAAAGGAAAGGGCAGAAAATGCCCAATGGTAATTGCAGTAGAATACTACATTTTCACCGTTTTCTCTCGATTAGCGGACTCTCTGAGCGGGGGAAGAACGCACCCGCCTTGAAACCTGCATTCATGATGCGCGATATCGATCATATTAAATGATACATTTGCAGCCACCCTCGGTTCGAACATGGGAGTATTTCCGAAGTCATGGGTAAGGATTATAGGCTATGGTGATATATACGGAATATACGAAAGCTGAACGCGCACCCCTTACGCTTTCCCCCAGGTTTATCGTATTTGTCGGGAGAGTATAAAAGGGGACCTCCGATCTAAATCCCGATCAGAAAGAAATTCGATATCGTCTTTTTCTGCTTTCTTAGGCTTTGCTGGGGGAAAGCTTATTTCGACTGCCAATCGCATATTTTGGTTGACCATATCGATAGTTGTCTCTGAAATATTGGTTCACGATGAGATCGATCATTTCGGCTGTTTTATTCGCGGCGTTGACTTCGGCTGCGCCAGCTTCGAAGACTACGACTGCAATTGGCGAGAACCCAATTGTTTTCGACGGGAGAATTCCGCCGCTATTTAGATCTGAGAAATTTGATAGTTACGATACCAGTCCGTATAATGCGGAGTATGTCTTGGGACGTGAGTATTGAATTTGACCCTGCATATCTCGATTTGACAGTCAGTTATATCCGAGAACTTGAGCTGATATTATATCTTTTGTGGATAGAGGAACCGTGGTCGAAGGTTATTCATTTCCCAAACGTTGAGGACTCCTTGGTATGTCGAAAACACGTCTTCAAAGCCTTTCTCGTAGATTCACAAGCAAAAGAATCCACCGGGTCTAATTCGAGATAATAAAATAGTTCGATGTGCCATTGAATGGCAAGTCCCTGACCGTCACAATCAAGTATGTATATTTCAGAAAATAGAGAAATACTTGTTACAGCGTAAATATACTAACAAAGCCCAGCGGCAAATCTATTTTCGCACCCGGAGGAAATGCGCAGACCGGGTTCCGTCGCTCGGAGCTTTTACCAGGTCCAAACAACGGAAACGACATCACGAACAACGGTGTCACAGCCCACCATTTCTCCATCAGGACCGATAACACCAGGCCGCTAAACTACACCCATGAATATCAACCAGTATTCATCGAGACTCAGGATTACTCATCCCACGTCGTACGTAACTCAATCACCCTTTCCAATACATATAACTTTCAAAATATCTGACATGTGATCAATAACAGTGGCAATTGAAAACCGGCACCCCATTCGGCGAAACCTGGCCTGAATCGGCCGCCAAAACACTCCGCCTCTATTCCTCCTCCACCTCCTCAACCCCCATCGAAATCCTAAACGTCCCCTTCACAACCGACGAATGGCACAACTTCGCCCTCGAAAGCGATTGGGATAACAACATGTTGACGTTATACTACAGCACCGGTCAATCCCCGCTCGAAAAGCTCGTTGGTCCGATTCCGAACGATGCCAGCGGGAAGGGACAGTTCCATATCGGAATGTTGAAGTTGCCGACTGGTGCGCCAGGGATCGATGTCACTAAGCAAGGGTATCAGAGTAAGCGACCTAATGAAGGATTGACGTATGGTGGGATTTTTATCGAAGACACCAGTGACGGATCGGTTACTTTGAAGCCTTCTGTATAGTTATATTACCGCGAATGTACAATATAGTAGTAGTATTATAGTTCATAAAGGATGATAGTGGACTGTAAGTTAATATCCTATATAAAATGTATCCTAGAAGTGAAGAGAGAAGCGAAGAGTATGATATAGACGATATAAAAAATGCATGGTTTTTCATCTCCAAGACGTGAAAAGATAGAGAAAAAAACAATGGACATATAAATACATAATTTTGTTGGTCTGCCGTAGTCCCCTAACCAGACTTACAAAGCGGGACCTCTACCGAAATAAGCTAAAGCATTACCACAGGATATCAAAGGCCTCAAAAACGCAAAGTACTGCAAACAAGAATCGATATCTATGTTCCTGGAATAGGCGCCTCCTCGGCTTTCCACTCTCCAGCATCATGTCCACCGCCCACAGCTCCGGGTATTGTGTCCCCAGCATGGACTGATAACCCACCCAGCTTCTCCGTTTCCGTCATGCCATGCCAGTACAGTACGCCCAAACACAATAGATGCAAGAATAAACAATAACCTGCAAACAGGTTTCTAGTTATTCTGTTTCTCATAACCATCCGAGTTAAGCTAAATAGTACTCTTTCTAGAACCCCCATACGATTAAACGCCCTCACTGACTCTCGACTCCTAAATGCTTCGAAAGGTGAGAGGTTGGCTTCATATGCCGCACGATACCGATCCAGCGACAGGCCAGAGCTCGCGGAAGGATTATTATGTACGCCCACCGCGTTCGGTTTGGCATTGTGTCGGTTGTACGACGATATATACCGTGTTTTCTCATAAAGTTGCAAGTTATCCTTTTGTAGGCTGGCTACCTCCTGGCGAAGAGAGGCTACCGTGTCATGGGTTCGCGAAAGTTCGTCCTCTAATTGAGAATTGCGGGCTTTGTAACGATCGCGCTGAGCGGTAAGCATGGGTAGGATCCCAGAAGACGGTTCAGCGTTGGCGGCGCGGAGTTGATCGAATGGACCATGGCCGGTCTTGCCAGACATTACCGAGCTAGTGGGGGAAGTGCGGCCACGGGGAGGGAAATGACCGGCTTGTGAGGCAGGATAGCGGGAGACGTAGGTCCCTGCTACAGACATAGCGGGGTTCGAGAATGAGGCTTGAGATTGAACTTTGTGAAGGTCGTCTTCGAGTTGGTTGTTGAGGCTTCGGGATTCATTCAATTCCCTAGATGTTGATTGTAGTTGCTTTTGAAGTTCTTCCAGACGGCTACTGAGATCTTGATGCGACACGCGAAGAACCGTGAGCTCATTTCCAAGCTTCTTGTTCCGGGCTAGAAGTAGTTGCTCAAGACTTTCCTTCTTTCCTTGACCTGCGACTTCCTCATCTGCTTGGGCATCCTCATCGTCGTCGCCAGTAGAAAACTCAATGGTTTTGAGGACTTCCAATTCGCGCTTAACCTCATCATAATCGCCCCATGCCTTCACTTTGTCTTTAAGCATGGTGCGCTCTTTCTTGATCATGTCGATTTCGCGTTCTAGATGGCGTTCTTTCTTCTCGTGGTCTCGGAGCTTGTCATCATACTCAGTTCTAAGGCTATCCACCTTCTTTAACAGATTTGAATTGACGCTTTCAAGTCTTTGGAGTTCTTCGTCCATATCATCCAGTTCCTTTTGTGATTTGCCACCGGTATTATTCTGGACAGCGACGGCCTTGGCGAGATCCGATCTCAATTGTTCGTTCCGGCGTTCGACATCTGTCAGTCGCATTTTGGTCCTTTCGAGCTCACTGCTGACAATTTCGAATTCCGCTAGGCTGGCGCCTCCAGCCAGATCCTCATCATCTCCCTCCGCAACTTTGCCCATCCGCAGACTAGCTTCGTAACTTGCCTTCTGTTCTTTGATCACTCGTTCCTGGTGCTCAATCTTGTCAAGCAAGCTGCGCTCCTTGGCGTCCCAGTTGGTCGTCCGTTCTTCTAGGACAGCTTGGAACCCCTCTTCCGCTTTTTCCAGGGCTCTGTTGTATTCACTGTCCTTCTTTGAAGATTCTCTTTTCAAATCATCTATCCTTGCCTCGAAGTTTTGGTTTTGTGCGGTAAGACGTGCAACAGTCGTTCGCAACGAGTTGTTCTCGGAGGTGAGACGTGATACATCTTCAGATTGTAGTAGCGAATCAATGGTCGCTTCGAGGAGTGGATACGGATCCGGGGCTTCGGAGAGATGGTTGTACACGTTCAAGAAGAGAGATTCGGTCGATTTCCGATGATTGGAGATGTGGTCGATGAATTGTTGGTAGGCTAAAGATTGGTTAGTTGGATGGCCCACCTATTTATCGCATGGCATCAGACTTACCTTTCAGCAAACCCTTATATTCGGTGAGCTTATCGGGATCACTGAGCTTGCGGAAGTCCTTGGTTTTCTGCGCCACTTCCTTACGCTCCACAAGATCGTCTCGTTGGTTCGTGATTATTTCGCTGGCTTCAGCATCAAGTTGCTTCTGAAGCGATGATAAATCGATGCCTGTTTCCAAGTCTTAGTCCTTTTATTCCGGCCCGGCCAAGCTACTTGATGCCATACTTCTCCACACAGCGATTGCTTTTTGAAAGGCGTTTTCGGCATCCCCAGCGGCCCGGCCATCTAGAGACGTCCTGTCTTTATCCGAAGCTCTTCCATCCTGACTATTCCTGGGCGTCCCGTTCGGAGACCCTGCCTGCGACATGACGTTGAGCTATCGACAAGCCCCCTTCAAAACTGCCTGCCCTGCGTTCGTCGAATGCCGCGGAACCCGTCGAATAATGCCTAAAAACCATGCACTCCGCGATCCAGCAGCGATGGCTCTGCGAAGCAACTACGCGATGAGATCGAGAAACGCGGGGAGATTGGTGTCGTCGTTCGAGGCGGAGAAGTTGGCAATGTGGCCGCTCATCGGGCTTGTCGGAAGTTGGGGTTTGGGTCGTCTGGGCTGATGGGCGTAAGTAAATGTGGAAGCTGGTAACGAACACAACAACTTGAACCTGCTTAACCAGCCCACCTGCGCGTACGCAAACCTCCTCCAGACCTCCCTTCGATAATAGCTTTCAGGTCGGCATAGGAAGCTTGTCGCATGCGATAGATTACCAGTCGCGCATACTCGAAATATCGCCTGAAGCAGCATGATAAGAGCGTAACCAAGTTTTTCGGCTGCGGCAGAAGGGACATGATGTTATGGAGGCCGCTGCGGTACCACCAAGAGCCTCATCCCTCATAGCGGGTGATGCGAACGCCAGCGAGCGAGCGGCGCCGTATATACTGCAAAGGCTGGTAGACGACCTGCCTTTGGATTCGGGCGAGCATGAGAATGTCAGGGTCAATTGCATGGATATATGGGGGGACCATCTGTACATCGGGACGTCGGCTGGGGAGATATTACACTTTATGAAGATACCCGCTGTAGGTCGACATCCCTGGAGCTGTTTTATTTTTTTTTTTCTTGCAAACAAGGACCTGACGGCATTCTAGGAGCCAGGAGAGCAGTCTCAGTACATATTCGCCTTCAGGTTGCCATTATCACCACCTCCTCCGAGCTTGGAGAACCCACCTGGTGTACAAAAAATATTATTGCTCGGACCTGTCGAACGCGCCGCCGTCATTTGCAACAACCAGCTTTCGTTTTACACCTTGCCAGAATTATCACCAGTGGCAACCAAGTTGAAGGACGTATCATGGGTAACGGTTGACGAGAATGATCTCGCCCTACGTGGTGTTATCTCGGAAGGAGAAGCAGAGGGACGTGATCCTCGCGGAGTAGTGGTTTTTGTAGGCCAAAAAAAGATGATCAGATTACTACGAGTTGGTGCCGAAGTGAGACTTATAAGGGTATGGAATATTGCAGTTCGAGTATTTCTTTCTCTAGAGCATTGGATATTGACATCCGGATTCATAGGATGTCTCATTTCCCCAGTCACTGGATTGTGCTCTACGACAACATCGTGCTTGTCTAGCAAATGCCCAAAGCTACGCATTGGTTGACGTCAACGATAATAAAATGATCCCGCTGCCTCCGATCAGACAGACAACTTCTCCCGTCGAACTGGCAGCCGCAAGATCAGTGTCACCGAATCCAGTGCTTGGATCACTTGGTGTTAAAGCCGGAGGATCCCTTCGTGGTCACTCTAGAACAAGCAGTCTCACTCCTGGCCCTGCTGGTAGAAGAGCTTCAGCAGATCTACAAGGTCATAGTCCCGCACACTCCGATGCAGGCTCAAGAGCCGAATCGCCAGCTCCTAGAAAGTCACAGGATGAAGCTCCTCGATCAAGAGCCGGAACACCCCAGCCAACCATTCAAGCAACTCTGCCTCAACTCACGCCTGTATTAAATCCCAATATCGCATCTCCGAATCCCAACGAGTTTCTCGTTACAACTGGGACAGAGATTGATGAGCCTGGTGTGGGAATGTTTTTCGATGTCAACGGGGAGCCAGTTCTGCGGGGGACCCTAGAGTTCACAAGATATCCTAAGAAGATTCTTATAGACGGATCCTGGGTGGTTGCCATCGTTGGAGGCGAGAACCCAGTAGAATGCCATCGTCTAGAGGAAGTGGCTGCCCCATCAGGAGGGGTGTATGGCCCTATTAAACAGCGGTTACCTCTCCCAGGCGAAAATCTAAATGATCTAGAGAACGTCTCTGTTGGGGTATCACGGACAGTGGGCGCCGAGGTTGGAATTATACCTAAAGTCGCACGTCTTCTCAAGCTCGTCAAGTTGAATATCGTAGGAAAACAACCTTCAAAACGGAAAAGATCTCTTGTTCCCGCAGAGCCTCTCTCTACGATTACGAAAACCCCTGGACCAGAAGAAGATACAGCAGAGGACTTTGACGAGGCGGAAGTTTCTGGCAAAGTGGAAGAAATATCCAAACCCGATTCCCCTGTCCCTCCTATCGAAGAAACTATTGAGTCAGGAACCGACTATCTGTCTTTTGACGAACCTACTACGGACGAAACAGATCGAAAACGAAATGTTGAGGAAGAAGAGATCGCAAATCGCATCAGTACGGCGTCTTCACACCTCGTCCTTACGATCGGGAACAAAATCTATTCAATGTTGGAAACTCCCATGGTTCTTCTTATGGATTCACAGTTGCCACAGTCGATAGACGCAGCGTCAACAAGAGACGTTCCGATAATTTTAAGATGCCTTGCGACTGTCCAGAAACTTGAACCAACGACCGAGGCTAGATTTCATGAATTGGGGTTCATTCGCCAGAAACTCGGGTTGCTTCTGTTGGGCATTTGTTTGATGTCTGCAAGTAGTGTTTCTGAAGATACACTCGTCCAGACTGACGAAGCACTACAAGAAGGCGGAGTCGATCCTCGACTTGTCATTGCCTTGTTTGGACCAGCGTTTCGCAGAGATATCGTAATCGACAAGAAGAGTAACGGTCTTTGGGTCTATGGGGGTATTCAAGATCTTCTACGGGCGCTATTATATGACAAACGTAACACTCTGATCACGGATCGTGGAACTCTACTATTTTTAAGCCGATACCTGAAGGACTGGAGAAAGAAAAAGGGCCTAGAAAGTGTACAAGACAAAGAACAAGTCTTCGCGACTATCGATGCTGCATACTTACGGGTGCTCTTAATCCTCGATCAGAACACTTTGAAGCCTACTCCTGTCCTGGAAGGTATCGAGAGAAATATTCGTCAAGACCTCTACCATTTGGTAGACTCTGGCGTAGATGACCTCGGCAAGGCTATTGCCATTCTTGAAGAATACGGTCGATTATTCGTTCTTAGTAGGCTGTACGCGAAACAGAAGAAGTACCGAGATGTTCTTGCGACATGGCGAAGGATTCTAGCTAAAGGCGATGGCACTGAAAACGGTGAATTCCCAGACGGCGAGGTGATTGTTAAAGATTATCTCAAGAGGATTAAGGATCCGGCGCTGGTCGAGGAGTACGGCGGGTGGCTTGCCCGAAGGAATCCAAAGCTCGGTGTTCAATTTTTTACGGATGAAAGTAGCAGAGTTCAGTTTCCACCCGAAACTGTCATTAAGATATTGAAGGTGGATGCACCATACGCAGTGAAGGACTACCTGGAATACTTGGTAGTTCAGAAGAAGGTAACCCCAAATTGCATTTTCCCGTGGTAGGGTTATGTGACTGACACATTGGACAGAATATTGCATTTGCAAACGATTTCATTTCCCTCTTCCTGGATCAGATGATCACGGATCTCGAAAACAACTCGATGCTAAAGGAAGACGTCCAGCTGATTACAGAGTTTTATCGGGCTCTACATCCTCCGAAGCAAACCTATAGTGAATTTCTCAATGCCAATAAGAGAGGAGAGGAATGGTGGCGGAACCGAGCCGTTTTGCTAGATTTCCTCAGCGGACCAACTCCTTACAATGTGGAAGAAGTTGCAGCGAAGGTGGAGCCTTGGAAAGACGTCCTAATTGCAGAAATGATCATATTTTACAGCAAGGAGCAGAATCACGAGGAAGTCCTCAAGATGCTGTGCCATTCGCTGAAGGATTTTGATACTGCAATCAACTATTGCCTATATGGGGCGTTGTCAATGTTTCAGAGATCCCGAACCTCATCTATTCAGGCTTTACCGCGGGAAGAGCAAAGTAAACTCTTCAATATTCTGTTGGTGGAGTTCTTGAAAATAAATGACTATGAAGCTCGGTTAGAACAGACAAGTTCTCTGTTAGACCGTTTTGGAGGCTGGCTAGATGTCCAACATGTGAGCAATTCCCAACAGAGAAATTTGGAACCGAGAGAGAAAAGTGGATTCACGATGGGCTGACCAATTTCTTATGAAGGTTCTCAATGTGATCCCTGACAATTGGTCCGTTCAAATTTTGTCGGGTTTCCTTATCAGCGCTCTCAGAGACCTTGTGAAAGTCAAAAATGAGAAAAAGGTAGAGCTCGCGTTGCAAAAGTCGTTGAATGTCAAGGTGAGTCCAAATATGCCTTGCCCCCCACCTATGGTGGAGACCTCTCAAGGTGTTCGCAGGAACCGGTGTTTGGTGTGACACATCCCAGGAAATATCATATCACTGACCCAATTTCCATTGTGGATATGTCTTTATAGGTGAATGGCGAGTTCATCGATAAGTGTGAGGAAATGGGACCGATAATAGAGACTGCAGAAACGGGAACATCTGCATATGAGCAATCGTGAAATGGTGGCATCATGAAATACATCATCACCACCTGTGGCTATGTTGCATCGTCCGATGGGCCATGAGAGTTTTTTCCGTTGAAGATCTTCATGGTATGCATTATCATCTTGGCGTGGTTCAAGGCATATGACGATATGGATAGATTTAGCGATGGTGTTTTGAGTTGGTTATTTTTTGATATTTTAGAAGTGGGTGGGAGCACTTATGATGAAATCAAAGTGAGGAAGGAGGCTGTTTCGTTTGATGGGAACATCTCCCGACGTGCCGACGGGACCGACTCCCACTCGGAGCCTCAGGGAAAGAAAACACCAGACAACAAAAACTTATCTACCCCTAAAATTATAACCGCGCTCACAATTTTATCGCCAGTGCCGCCAAGTAAAGATCCGATCTCTCCGATCTTATCGCGTCGTGACGCATTACAAGGTAGTTCAACGAGTCTGACGCATGATATCTTATTCTGTCAACAGAATATTGCCTGACAGTCGCTTGATAAAGTGATAATATTTCACAGAACAGTCGACGGTTCTCACCTTACTCCACGAATCGCATCAAAGTTGGATTGGTGACCCGCTGGACACGTAATAGTGAGCACATCACGAGAAGAACCGGTCATGCTGAGCGGGACAGTTTCCAATATATTGAATGAGATGTGACCAGTTGAACCCAAAATTTCGGTTCACATATTGAGATCCAGAGGGCGGGGCTAACCTTAAAAGGTGGTCTGACCACCATGGGCATGTTTGTTTCGAAACAACTCTCTCGGCGCGACTGAAAGGCGTCAACCCTGATCAACCTGAAACTCGAATCCAGAGCGAAAAGATAAAAATTAGGAGAGTTGGCAAGGTTATCAGGCCACGCCACTGAGAACAAGCAAGAATCCTCTGGTCTCCTTTATCAATTTTTTCACATTCGGCCTGCCAAGTGAGATGCACCGCATCCATTAATAGCCAAGCCCGAGCCGCCCGAGTGGCCGAGAGCTTTTCGAGACAGGTTTTTCCGTGTTATCGCGTGGTCGAAAGTCGCCAACACTCCTTTGGATAATTTCAGCGCGGTGCAAGAGATAGGAGCCGTGCTTGGTATATTTCAGGAGACATCGACATGGCAATCAAGTTGAACTTGGCTTCGCAAGACGAGGCATCTGCTCACAGGCAATCAAGGTTAAAAGATATTAGGGCTGTATTGATGAGACCTTTTTTTTATTTGTTGGGTTTGAAGTCGCTTTTTATTTTTTTACTCATTCGCAAGCCGGCATTTAATAGGAAAGTCGCTTGCGACATCATTCTGGTGTGAGAAGAGGTCGCCTCAACTAATTCGAAAGACACACGAACCTTTTGCGTCGATATTCTAAAAATGAACAAGAGATACAACCGTGCTCTACAACTTTACTATGTTCGGCTGTGTACCCAAAAGTAGTCGATGGTGCTAGTTGGAACGATGCGTTTCAAGTAGCATGCGCCGCAATCTAAAGGGAAGGCGTGGGTGAAAAGATCTGAAATCCCTGTTCGTCGCTGTCTCGGAGCTGCAGGTACAATCGCGCCAGGCCAATAGCTGGCGTGTGTTCAAGTCACTAATTCTTGGTGTATCTGCAGTGCAGACGCAACGATTGGACGAAAAAAAATCTACTCCTTCAGGGATGTGGGTACCCAAATCCTAGCCCCTGCGTCTACTGAGGAGTCTGGATGGCTAAGCACAAGCACAAAAGCTTTGCGAGATCCATTCACGGTCCTCCATTTCCCCTTATCGCATCTTCACGTAGTTTTTTGGGTCCTGTCAAAGATGCAAGGTAGCATAGGGTTACCGGTAGTGGCTTAGTAGCCAAAATATGGTGTGAGATTCTATGCGCATGAGGAAAGCATCTCCAACTATTGGTTGGGTGTTAGTCCGTTAGCAGGCTTCGTTAAGGGGTATAATCGCTTCGGACTAGAGCGGGCGAATAGCTGACGAGGCCTGCGAATGGATCATTCATTCCTCACCTTAAAGTGTTCCCACCACTCTCTTTCTCTTCTTTCTGTTTTGATTCGACTTTACACACGTCAGTTCCAGTGCGGCGGTACTCGAACATCAACGTTGTAGGTTGAACGTGGCTAAGGACACGATAATCCCTTTGTCTCTCTTTTATACTGTCAAGTTCGCATTTTCCTTCCGAAACTATAGACTTTCGTTTTTTCCTGTCCTCTCGTTGGGAGTTGACTTCTCTAAATTGCATTCTTTTATTATCATTTTTATACGACAACCTACGACTAGACTCGGTCGGTTCAATCATTCGATTTTTTTTAGAGAACATTCAATTCGGTACAGGGTTCGGCACTCTTGAAGGGACAAAACTATTGCTGTGCAGCTTTCTCGACTATTATCATATCCATCGAAAACCTCGGATATAGAATATCCTTGATAGACATCGACAATCCTTTTTTAGCGGAACCAACTGGCCCCTGACGAACTCAGGCGCAAGCTTATATTCGATTGGTTCCAAGATACCATCTGTCCGTTTTTGATACAATATCGTGATCAGGCGGGTTTACACCGGTCCCTCCTATATACAAGGTAAGAGAGCTGGGAATCCATTCCAATATCACTTTAAACAGAGTGGCCGGCTGTTTCAACCGTGATGGTCCAACACTACAGCAAGCATTCCGGGCCATTTATCCCCAGACGCCATAATTAGTTTTTCGTAGGGGAACCATCCGAACAAGCTAATATGTATCTGAACGAGTAGGCAATTTATCCTTTAAAAGATTTGTCGGCATCTGCGGGTGATCATTTTCCTTAAAAAGTCCCTGTCTCAATTTATCTTGCTGCCAAGGGGTGTCTGGATTCTATCTCGCCGCATAACCTTGGTGTTGTTCGGCTCCTTGCACTTCCCTTCCTGCTAGGCGTTATATTTCAACAGGCTGGTCACGCCTTCAGTCCACGCTTCAACACTGCCTACTTGCATACTCTGCAAGCAGTCGCAGTCCCGTCCTCGCGGTCTCTCAAGCGTAGTCCCGGTCGTCCTGCAGCGTTACGTCTTGCAATACCTTGCAGTTCAACTACCCTTGCCAACCTTTTTCTTTTTTGCTGAAGTCTTGACTTCGGAGTTCTCTTTTCTTTGCCAGCTCTCTCGCCTTTTCTTCTATACCCACTAAGGAGGCAGAGCTTCCGGCCCATTCCATTCTTTTTCTTTTTTTTTTTTTTTTAGCATAGGATCCTGCTTGCGGCAAGATTCCCAAGCACCACCCACACGCATACAGATTATATACTTCGGTGTGTATGCTGGACCACAAGGCTTCGGACCTGTAACCTCCCACATTGCGTTGTGTTGACGGCCTGTCAGATATTAAGACATTCGAGTAACCAGAGCGAGCTAGCTCCACCTCCTGGTGTCGAAAGTCCAAACGTCCCCATACAAGCCACCTCCCCGAACACAAGTTCGCTGTTAACATCATCAGGTCATTCTAGTCTTATCATCAGGCTGCTTGATCAAGTCTAGGGGCCTGTTCGTTTTCATTATTCCTTGATGTCACAATCTTGAATAGTCAACCTACCACATCTTTTTCTTTTTATATTCTTGCTGTGCTGCTGCAGAGCACTATTTACCCCCATTCATTTCTCCACATCCATTCTCCGATTTTTTTCTTTTCGGCCTGCCATATATCCCTGGAGCATCCAGACTCCATCACTTTCGTTTCCTAGTTCTGAACATCTAAAGGGTCTGTGACGGAATCACACCCTTTCCGACATACATTTATACCAGTTGATAGGACATTATCTTTTCTGCACCTGATACTCAGCAGGATAGGTATAAGGCGTCCTTCTTCGAAGGACCATAAACAGTATCACTCACAATGTTCATCCCTCGGGCTGAACATTCAACATGGAATGCAGAAAACCCCAACGACACTCCTGATGATGTAAACTATTATACATGGGGTCTCAATGGAGTAAACCAGTGGTGGAATAATGAATTCAGGTATGCATACATGTCCGCATGCGTCCATGCACCAACATTCCTTGAGAAATGAACGAACGCTAAACGTTTTATAGCAAAGGATTATTTACGACATCGTGCATTTTGGCGCTATTTTTCTTCGCTATCAGATTAGCAATAGATGCTACCAAACATCTAAGATTGCTGGTGTTGATGTCGACAGACAACTCTCCAAGAAGCCAGAGATATTGGTCGAGGCCTGGTTCCTTAACATTGAAATTCAAAAAATACCTTTGGTATGCGCCAATATGGAGACACAGACACAACACCGAAATCCAACTCAGCAAGGCCATAACTATTGGAACGCTACCGACAAGATTACACGCACTGATTCTAACTATCTATGTGGTCTCCAACATCGTCTACTGTACACTTTTGCTCGATTACAGCAAGCCTAAGCCACAACTTGTCGCTGAGTTCCGTGGACGAACTGGTGTTATGGCTGTCGTCAACATGGTCCCTCTGTTCCTGCTCGCTGGAAGAAATAATATACTTATTCCCATGCTCAACATATCGTTCGACACCTACAACATTATCCACAGATGCATTGGTCGATTAGTTGTTCTGCAATCGGTAGCCCACACAACGGCATGGCTCATCAATAAAGTTGATGCCCATGGCTTCGCTGGTGTGAAGCAAAGCTTGGTTGAGAGTGAATTCATTCTCTACGGCATGATCGTATGTTTCCACATTTTTGATTTGATGAACATTTACTAATCCGGAGATATTATAGGCGGTTGTAGCTTTCGCACTAATCCTGGTGATCACTCCTTCGCCCATTCGACATGCCTTTTATGAAACATTCCTTGTTTTCCATATCACTTTGGCAATAGTTGTCCTTTACACCGTTTGGATGCATCTCAAAATCGACAATCTTCCACAGCTTCCATACATCATGTTGGCCATTGGATTCTGGGTTTTGGACCGGACTATCAGATTTATTCGAATTTTCTATCGCAACATCACAACAAAGAGTATGACCAGGGTGAAGGTTGAGGCACTTGATGGCGAGGCTTCTAGGGTTACTTTCGAACTTGCCCGACCATGGAAATTCAAACCGGGACAACACGTGTACATCTACCTTCCGAGTGTTTCATTCTGGCAATCGCACCCATTTTCTCTTGCATGGAGCTCGGACGTTCTGAAGCAAGAAATCCAAAGTAAATTACAAGACGAGGGTTACGGGCTCGAAAATCTACCAATCGACGAAAAGAAGATGGCTGTTGTCGGGCCTTCCGCGACTCAGATGTCTCTTCTCGTTGCCCGTAGGGAAGGAATGACCAAGAATTTATGGGACAAGGCCAATGCCGCGCCAAACAGGACAATATTTTTGAGGGGGTTTGTAGAAGGACCATATGGTGGAATGCATCAGCTAGAGTCATACGGCACCGCTTTACTATTCGCTGGTGGAATCGGCATTACACATCAACTCGGATACATGCGACAACTTGTTGAAAAATACTCGGTGGGAGCTTGCGCAACACGAAAGGTCACTTTGGTCTGGGTTGTCAAAACCACTGACCAGGTCAAATGGATCGAGCCATATATGCGCGAGATTCTATCGATGGACAAAAGACGAGATATACTGAAAGTTTTGGTTTATATCACACGGCCAAAGGCAGATATCACACAAGTCTCACCAACCGGTTCTGTTGAACTACGGCCTGGACGACCGAACCTCGATCAAATTATGGACACCGAGATTGAGGAGAGTGTTGGCACCATTGCTGCGACCGTCTGCGGTCCCGGCGCTTTCCAAGATTCCGTGAGAGCAGCAGTTCGAAAGCAGCTACACCGAGTTGAGATGGACTTCTTAGAGGAATCTTTCACTTGGTAATCGCAAGATCTTCGACATAATGTTTTTCGATTTAATATATAATACCCTTCGGAAACGCTGGTCTTGTGTTTCACCGGTTCTAATTACTTTCTGTCTATGGAGTTCATTCAGCGGATATTTCATCTTCCTTTCAAATTCAAGCATTCTACGTCTAGCCTATCTAGCGACATTCTCCTACTGTCTAGTCCTATTTTCAAACCTTCTACTGTAAAATATTTTCCTACAAGGCGTTTGGCCGTATATTTTCTTGTGTTTCTGTATACCCTTAATTTCTGTAGATTAACTTTAGCGTCACGACCCCTTGTTTCTAGGGTTCTCGAAGGGGATCTGGGAGTTTGAATTAAAACTTGGTTTGGCGTCACATTTCTGTCTACTCTCCGCCCATTGACGTAGCTTTTCAACGGCACATAAAACAACACCTCAACGCACCCCCAATGTGATGCGAACCGGTTTATGGACAGATCATAGATTGGATATGTTCTCGCTATCACGTAATTCGGGTTTTTGGAGACTCCGGAGTTCCAAGGTGGGGTGTGCAGTTTGTATTCACGTGTGTAACCGAGGCGCTCTAGGCCAAGCTTTATGAGTGGGTCCCCTTAGCCAGTCAGCTCTCGTCGACGTCTACCTGTCCAGCTTTCTTCCCACCATCAGAGAATAAAATGTGGCAATCGTAGTTCTTTTCAAATTTTCGAAGGGGGTAAATTATCCCCACCGGGTGAATTCGTTCCATAATCTTTCCGTAGATTTGTATCTATCGACGGACACCAAGAAGAGAAGGCTGAAACAAGATGTCAGAAAACGGACATCTATACCTGCTCGTGACCTTTTTTTTTATGGTTGTTTGATATATTTTAGCCTAGCTTCGGTGTACCCTTGGGGTACACCGGTAATCTCGTTTCTCCACCGGAGACTTTGTAAAGAGAGCTAACGAGTTTACCCCCCGTGTGGAAGCATGGGGAGACGAAAAAGGAGGGTCAGCCACCCGGCAGGCGCCAGACCTTATTCTGACGTGATTCTATGAGATTTTTTTTTATAACTACCTCACCGTGGAAAGGCGTCGTCATTGGTCCACCTTTTCGCGATTCGCAGGCACTCGTTCCGTCAGCCGGCTTTGATACACCTTTCATCCGAGTATCGTTTGAATATATCGGAGTTCGCCTTACCACGATGTCTATAATCTCTTCCCTTTAGCGAAAGGAGATGGTTATATCGCACCTTTCTAGATAAAAGACATCTCCAAATAGGGGTTCAATTCTTCAAGGCTATGACGATTTCTCGAAACAAAAATTATTCCGGCAATGTTGCGGAATATGTATGTAGAAGGGAGATAAGACGCTGATCTTGGTGCAGTAATATCAGAACCAAAGATAAGAACAAATGCGCCAAGTTTCTTGATCTTGAATCTCGGAAAACCTGAAATGTTTTGCGAAGGGACGAATAACTTTAAAATACATTGATGATGCTGAAGTTACATAATCAATGTGGCCATGAGGCTCACCAGGACGACGGTCCGCGGATCCGAAACCCGTGAGTTCCGACGGATAGCCTCATCCTACGGTAATCGAAATAGCGAACCGTATGGAAATTGCAACCTAAAGCAACGCAAAAAGCAAGAGCGCGGTAGTGATCCACCCTTTCCTTCTTCTAACCAGGTTATGGATCAAGGCAGAAGCTAGGAAGGTCACGATTCCTCTGTGACTGCATCTCTGGGCATCTGACGAAAAAATTCGGCGGTGACCCACTCCCCCATGCTTATTCCCCCACATACAAACACCGGTTGGCACATGCGTTCCCGAACTACGTAGTATGTGAAAACAATACGTTTCTCCCAGACAATCGGAGAATATATGGGTCGAATAACCTTGTAGATACCCCTAGCATCGCCCACACCTCGCAATTCTCCTGTTGAGTATATTTAGTGCTGAAACGAGATTTTACCTGTTTCGGAAACGGTCGCTATTAGGTGCAGGACTAAGACATGATGGATTTTTGTTAGTATCTCATCTTCATAGTAAGTTTGATACAACCTAGACGGATGTCTAGAAGATGTTATCAGACCACTCTTGCATATGGGATGATCTATGGCCGGATTTCCTTCGCTGTAATATTTCCGCCCCCATATTTCACCCCGCAGATCACGAGAGGCGGCAGAACGGACGCGCTAAAGTCAGCTTCTCCTCAGATCTTTTATTTCAAGAGGAGATCGCGCTAGACTTTCCAGATCCGAAGGAAGCGAGGTCCTTCCGGGGCCCTGATATCAACTACACACCAATTTATCTCATTTGCTTTTTTCTGGTTCTACTAATCAACTCATCCTACATGGAGCGAATGTAGCAACGAAATATCCCGAAAGATAAAAAGTTCGTTTGCTCGGGGAACCTAGTCTCTGAGGGATCAGGCCATTTGCGCAGCTGTTCACGGTAGCTTCATACCTATGCACCCTAGACTTGGCAAACGCGACAGATATCTCTCCTTTCGACTTATTCTCATGCATTCGCCTGCCGCGCTGATGGAGTCATTCCTTGCATGTAAGTAAGCCTCTGCAATGGTTTACCTGGTGACCTATGCCATTCAGCCACAGACAGAATATCATTATCGAAAAGAACAATAAACGTAAGACTTGCAGCAAGTTTGTGCCGCGCTATTCTGCCATATTGCGTTATGCATCCTCGGCGAATACCAGAATTTGAAAAATCGTATCTGTGCGTTTATACGTGTACCCTCAGATCTAGAGCTAGGTATCCGCCTCAACTTACAAACTTCGGAATTCTCGGGGTATATGGTGGGGTAACTTAGCCGTGCAAGAAATCAGGCTAGAGTCGGATTTCCAGTTGTATTGAATTTTCGTACAGTCTCTGGGAGCGCGTCCGTCGTAAAGTAGGTGGGCGGAGTATCCACCAGTGCACTTTCCGAAGAGCTCTATGGGGCAATATACTCTAGGAGAGGCTTTTACTTATCATATTTTCTCATTCGGGATGTCTCCCGAATGAGCGAAAGCTATAGCTAAAGCCAAAGTCGCTCTCCCCTTGAGTTATTTTTAATTTACTTCCTCCGATTCTCCAGAGAAAGTTGGCCCTGGCAACGATATCCCATTTCATATTACGCTTGTATAATCGTTAGTATTCGATTCTACATCGATATTTACTTCTGGATACTTCTGTCTATTTTGGTCTTAGCACCTCACTGAAGCTTGAACCATGGCGAGGGAATGAATAGATGGAGCATTGAAAACCCCCTCTTGGCAAGGGGGTTTGGTTTACGAGACGCTCATATCTAAAAGTTGACATGACTAGATTGTTGTATTTTTTGTGTTGGCCTGCCACACAATAGCCAACGTCTAAATTGGGGAATTCACTCGATTCGATGCAAGGTTTCGTCGATCACGGATAGCTATTCTAGATTCTGGGAATCCTGAAGATAGTATAAGTAGAAAATACTATATCCACTCTATTTGCCTTATATAATCAAATTGAATCTTTACAACAAGTGGAAATGTTCACATGCAACAAATGTCCTCTCCTCTTCCTTATAAACCAAGCGTAGCAGGCCGCGGCGCCGAGTACCGCGACCCAGCTCACAATCGCGAGAACATCAAAGTTTTCTGGCTTGCTCATTATAGCTGTCAGGATCCACCGCAACAACTCTGCCGCCGATAGAAAGGATTGTTCAATGCCAGTAAATTCACCTCGCAGTGTAGGTGGCGGAAGCGTTTGTTGAAGTTGAGAATACGCCAGATCGTATGTCCAAAGTCCTATCCGAGAAAATGCAACCCCAAGTAGCATAGGTAACGAGAATAGGGGATTCGGTAGACCGGGTGAGTCAGGCGCTTTGAGCGACGTTAAGCCAATGACGCCGTAAACACCCGGAATCTTGGGAATGTCAAATTCTTGTTAGCCTTGAATTCAAGGTATAAGGTAATTTGCGTATTGTTAAACGTACCAGCGACAAGGTCATCCACCAAACAGCCCATAATCCGACTCTTTCGACTTCTGCCTTATTTATATTTGACGGATCGTGCTGATACCTTTCTATTAAACCCATGTCTTCTTCATTGAGATGCCTCCAATATCTTATCGGCCGGTTTCTAAGCGTTTTGACACCCCATGGCATAACAGCTGTCGCGCTGACCTCGAGCAAGCTACTAAACAGGCGTGCAACTGTTACAACCGAAAGTGAGAATCCACTATTCAGAAGAAAGGTGATCATCGGTGCTGAGAAAGTTAGAACTGAGAGGTAGAGGAGTGAATTGGAGATAGTTGCTAAAACATTCTCTGTCAGTGACACCCTTGAGGTATAAGGAAAAGGCATGGCTTACGGAGAAAGACTACACTTCGACAAAATCTCAATAAACCCGATAATCTATTCTGTAAGCGATTTACTAAGAAGTGTCCTCTTGCAGTAGACCCGGCTGTGTCGATATCTTGTCTCCGTTCCGGATGAGTCATTTTCGGTGCTTGAAGCAACTTATTCTGGCTCCAAACCTTTTCGGCCGACTTCCATTCTATCCATGGGCTTACTAGGGACATGCCAGCAATGGCAACTACGCTCCAGAAAATGCTATGGTCCGCGGTGACGTTCAACCTCCCAAATATTGTTGGCAGCAGCGTCACAAATCCCGGTGCTAGAACTTTGCATATCAGATCTATTCTCCTCATAGTCGCATTGAGTACATGAAGTGAAGAGGCTCCGACTAAGGGGGCGAGAGTTGGGACCTAGAGTACCCTTCTATATTAACTGATATCCGGGTCATAATAGAGAAATTCGAGGAACTTGCTGTATTCTTACCCAGTCTCGCTCCATTACGACAACATTGCCACCAGCCGCGAGTCGTTCCACGCAACTAAGCATAACTATAATTGAGAGGATACCCCATTTCGCAAATAACGGCAAATTACTGTTAGGCGACCAAAGCAAAAGCATCCAGCATAAGCAAGCTACAATGACAGCGCATCTTTGATAAAGTATCGTCGTTCTTAGGGACTTTAGTCGCGACGGGCTACGGTCTGCCCATGATCCAACAATCGGCGAGAAAATCAGGGTCCCAATGCATTGTACGATGCCACTATCTGGGGGTCAGCATTGATTCGATATCTCCGTCACGGACAAGCTAGTGCCATGGAATGTGATGGTACGTCTCATCCATGCGGATTTAGGAAAGCCTGGCTGTAAATTCAATGGCCGCTAACCTTATTGACGCTGGCAGGAGGGTATTTGGGAAAGCTGCCACACTGAACACAACCTGATGTCGATGGCGCATCCATATTAGAATCGATAAGCGTTCATGAAACGCTAAAACATTCAAAGATCTAAGAAACTTACTACCGCAAATTCGTACGTCCTCGCATTCCACATGGATAGGAAATGTGACAAGTATAACCCTTTCAAGGACAGTGAGCCGCCATCTGAACTCGCAGTCCGAGCTCCCTCGAGCCCATCACTTGGATCTGCGGAATCGTGTGGAGTAGGAGGGGACGATATCAATGGCTGGTTATCTTCGGAAGCTCCAGGGCTAACTGACGTGAACTCGTCTTCGCTACTCGGTTGCATATCGCCTAGAGCAACTTCGCTCGCTATTCCGGTTGCGATTGGGCGATGGCTAGCGACAGGAACGGGTTCAGTTCCACAGACGTTAAGGCGAGCGAGATTTCGTGGGACCCGCTTTGTTAAGCGCCTTCGCTTTTGTGTGAGAGTGTTACTATATTTGGGTATCACAGCAAGGGTTTGAGGGAACACAAAGTCAACGCAAGAATCGGGTTGATGTGTGTTGAGATGCTCCTAATAAAAAATAAAAACTACGTACAAATCGTCCTCGATAATGCCGTCCGGAGGCTCCACAACACTTTGTTGTGACTGGAGCGTTCAATACAAGACTAGTCCGGAGGAGGACCAAAGACAAGAAACTACTAAAATCAAGACTGCAAGACCCTGGACATTGAATAGACAAACCTAGTGGATCAAAAAAATAATCTACAACAATCGGGATTCGCACCTGGTCACCCACGGCACTACTGATCGATCGATATGAGGCTTGAGTAAGGCAGAGCGGACGGGATACCCTATGTTCCTCATTCTGTGGTCGTAGGTATCAGTTTGGTTCAAGGAGACTTATATCATGGGAGCTAATTTTTCAGCGGGATGAAAAAATTTTCATTCTGAGTTAGCCGTGTTGGGAAATATTCTTGGGCGGGTTGTTTTCCGACTGCAAATATCGACGACGACCATGTGTGCAGGAGACTGTACAAGAGCGAGCGCCTTGTTTGAGCTAAAAATTCTGTCGCACCCGCCTCTCAGGGACCACCCAAATGTCCTGAATCTTCTCGGTGTCACATTGGATGTTCCTGACCCTAAAAATACCATCGAGAGCTACCATGAGAAAATTAAATTAACCGAAAAGGTTAAAAGGGTCCTGGAGGGCTGGGCAATAAATAAGCCTTCTTGGCCAATCAGTTCAAGCCAAGACATGTCAACTTCCGTGTACATGTACATGTATGTTATTTTCTCTCAGAGACTGAGCTATATTATAGCCAGCATGTATTAAGAATTGGTCTGTAGAAAATAAAATCAATGCCTTTTCTAGTTTGCCACTCCTATCCTGATTTTCCATCGGCGACAAAAAGCAGAGGAACAAACTATCGGTACCACAGATGGACCTGGTTAATTTGGCCAACCTTTGCTTAAGGTCCATCGTTCGAATCGCGGGGCGTTTCTCTCGAGGTTCGCACACTTACTAGCCACGGGTGGGATGTACAGACTTTCTTCTGGTGTTTTTTTTGGCAGCAGATTGACTCCGCAAGCCAGAATATCACGGGTCTAGAATAAATGCCGTTTTCCCGTTTTTTGCAAGCCTGGTGACCATGTGGCTGCTTTGACGACTGAAAACCTAGAGGCAATTGTGGGCTAGAGATTGCGAGCAGGGGTATTTGCTGGACGATAGGGGTGTCGCGAGTCGAGGCTGTAAATTCGTTCGCCGTTTTATTTGACAATGCATTTACTTTTCTCCTCAGCATAAAGTCAAATTCGCCTTCAGAAGATGTCCTTCTTTATTGCTCGATTCTCTTCTGAATAGTAGGGTCTGGGGCCATGATTTTGTTCCAAAATCTGGGCGGTTTTCGCTCTATTGTCTTGCTGGCGTGCGTATTTTATGCCCTTGGCGTAGACGCGGTGGCCGGGATTGGACTTTCGCCTCAAACGGTAACTTCAACATGCACCAAAACGACAACCAAAACAACAACCGAAATGACCACAAAGACTACGACAAAGACGACGACGAAAAGCATATTTTCGATCAATACGAAAACCGAGACTATCACTAGAATCAAACTGGTTACAATCACATTACCGGCTTCCACGCATACAACAACAAAAACAACCCCGACAACTGTTCTAAAAACGACAACGACGACAGCTACAAAGACGAGCACAAAGACAACTAAGGTCACGATACCGGGTTCCACAAAGACAATTACGAGTACGACTTTGGTGCCCACCGTATCTACTCTAACTCAGCCAACCACAGTGACTATTACCGATACGACGGTTAGCACGATACCCGCGTCCACGATTACGGATACCTCGACCACTACGATACCGGTGTCTACCGTTACAGATACGACTATTCTCACGATACCAGTGTCGACAGAGACCACAGTTCAGATCTCAACAGTTACCGTGACGGCGAGCGGTACGATTCTCACCACCTCCACGCAAATAATCTTAGTTGCTTCAACCACCACAGCGACCGAATCTGACACAACCACGGCTACTGAAAGCAAAACGGTGACTTTGACGGAAACTTCAGTTACATCTATAACTGATACTATACTTACCACTTCGACTTTGGTGTCATCGACGACCGAAACCGTGATAGCCACCTCGACCGTTGTCTTCTCGACCACGACGACCGTAACGGCGACAGAGTCCCCTAATACTACACCGATTAATAATTCAGGTAGCACTGACTGTCCTTTGTATCCCACGCCTACTATTATCGACGGCGATTTCGAGACCGCGACTTCGCCCCCATGGAGCCTCGATACCGCCTGGACTAATGTTCGCGTGATTGTGGGCTACCAATTTGAATATGGCCAGTATCAAGATGCCTCTATTGCGGAAACCGGAACCGGTTACTAGTAAGTGCTATACTCTATAGTTATCTGTCTCGCCCCATCGCACTGACATATCTTTTTTTAGCAATATCAAAATGCCGAACTTTTTCGCTGGATTTAACTTCCAACAAACGATTATGATAGCTAACGCGAATACCATCCCCGTCTGCTCCATTAACGTCAGCTACCAACTTTCCATACGGGTGAAAGGGTTGCTGAACTCTGGCGGCCAACTCGAGAACTGCGGTGCAGCATTTTCTGTTGCAAAGACTTTGATCATGGCGACTCCTGTATCTCAGGGAGACGACGGGTTCGCTTTATACACGTACCAATTTCAATTCGACAATTATGCTACGCAGTCAAACACTCCGGCCACCGAACCCGTTTCGATAGGTTTCGGGATCGTCTGTCAAGTTGGTAACCTGGAACCCATAGACGCGATATTCGACAACTTTGTAATTTCAATTATTCCGCGTGGAAATTATCCTACATGGGTGTGAGGATTCAAAACTTATTATTAATAAGCTACGTTGTATGAGTTATGGTAATTAGGGATTAATTATAATTATTGAATCGTACTGGCGAATATGTAGACTAATACCGGGTAATGAATTAGAGATCGGAAACTATCACCCGCGTCGCGGAGGGTTCCGTAGTGAATAGCGTTGAGCCAAGGTTGTGACCTATATTGATATACGTTACTGTTCATGACGTGCTCTTTTGGTACAGGCTAGTAGGTATTTTAATCCCTAGATAGGGCTCGTGAGATATTGATAAGGCACTGCGAGGTGTTCGAGTCGCGACCGTCCCGGCGGTCAATACTAACGGTCGAAGCGAACGACAACTAGTGAGAAGCGATGGTGATATTCGGGACCCGGTGCTCGATTGTGGTGCTTATTTCCCAGGCTCAGGTGCATCCCAAATCTTCTGTTAAAATCGTGTTTCGATTATAAATTCATTAGGATTAGAGGCGTAGAATTCTCACATTTTCCAAGTACCCTGCGCTTCCGTATATGTACCATTGGAGCAGAGGCCAAGATGTTGTTTCAGTACGATGCACACAGGACCGCAGCCTTGAATCAAGTTTCCATAGCCAAAGGCCGCGAACCCGTGAGAGAGAACAATAAATGTGATATCGGATGCCATAAATGAGTTTGGCTGGATGACAAAACTGCGGTGTAGTTAGTCTCGGTGCCAGATTCTCCCTTAGTATAGTGAGAACGAAAGCAACTGAGCTAAGCTACGTTGCTTAGGAGCATCAAATGAGTAATATTTGTCGATCAGACTTCCCATCATCAATTCATAATCGCAATTTGGACGAGGTATCAAGACCATCCCCTCAGCCCAGTAGCCTTGAATTCCGGATCCCCAAAGCCACCATAAATACCTTACCTTAGTGCCAAAGTATACCCATGTACCTGTAGGTCTAGATATTAGGTAAACCCCTAGTTAACCGCAATTCTCTCACCAACGTACCGTCAAATTTGTCGTAAATGAAGAAAAAATAGCGAGAGAGTAAAAAAACCTTAATTTCAAAACCTCCGATACCCCGTTCTCTCAGCCATTCTACCCCAACAAGCGTATACACTCAAAGCAATCGTTTCAGGCGTTCCTTCCACCCCGCCTCCCCCATTGAGTGCTCTGGCCTCTGGGGCACAATGACTAATATCTAAAAACCACCACAGACACTAAACGTATTCGTCTTGCGTCTCTCCGGTTAAAAATCCTTGAATTAACTTTTCTTAACACATTCCTCTCACCTAGGCAACGGGACGAGGGCGTACGCCGATACTAGCAGGCTTCAAAGATAAAAGATAAAACCATATTTTGAGTAGATAACACCGGCCTACTGGTATTTATATTTACTATTCTGTTATCCATTCTTTCTCCGAATTCATCCTTCCTTCTTGAACTTCAGCAGGACCCATAAAAAGTTATATAACTTTCACCAGTCCATTGTCTTTATACCTGAAGCTTACCAGGATCAACTTCTTCAAGACCCTCCGCGGCTGTTTCGGAAAATTACAAATACCAGCTACCATGTCGGCTGCGCTCTCTCCCCTAAAACGATTTAGCATTTTCCCAACAGGTGCCCGGTTCGGATGGAAAGTAAAATTTGCCCTTATCCGGAATATACGCACATCTAACGCTTCGTTCTTGAGAACTGCGAAAGGTGTGCAAAGCCCAAACTCGGCCCCGAAATGGCCTAAGCTTTCTGATTTTCTGGTAAGGCAGACTCAATGCTCAGTTCTTAGAATTTTGTAGCTTCTAATTCTGCCTACTAGTCCACATTGGAGCCTAGGTCATCCTATTTGCACAACCTTCAATTGAGGACGATTTCCTCTGTCAAGAAATGCCCTGTTCCCGAGGTATTTGCAGAACGAGATTCGCAGGCACAGAGGATCAGCCGCATACTGTCTTCCGAGGGACAGGACACTGTTTCGTTTTCCAAAGATGAAGTGATTACGCAAATGGAAACTTCCACAAAACTCACCGAGTTGGCGGCAAATTTTCGAGTATGTACATGAATTTGCTGTTAGTAGCTTCTTAATTAATCTTTCAATCAATAGGAATCAACTTACTCGCCGTTTTTGGGCAATCAGATTGTCCTCATGCTTGGGATCATCACGAACCGCGTCGTATATAGATATAACAAGATCACAGGTGACAAGGAAATGACATACAAGAAACTCGGTTATCTTATGGAGACGGAGCTCTGGGAAGCCAAAGATCGCGGCCAAAAAACTTCCAGAGCGAGCAGACTTCCCCCAGCTACTGTCCAGTTTCTCGAGTCTCACCCTGAGGATTTTCCAGTACACAACATAGTACTCCGTATTTTCCGCGAGTTTGGAATGGAGCCGAATCTTTGGACCCCGATTCTCGTTATTAAAGGATTGCGGAACATCGAAGTATATACAACGCCTTACGTCCGAGATTACACTCTTATCGTTGATGCCTATGCCGATGAGACGGATGCGGGGGAATGTGGAGGCCCAACGTGGAAGCCTAAACTCCTCGAATTAGCATCAGTAGCTATGAAATTGAACAAATGCGAGTTGGACGAAGCGGCAGCAGACCCGGACAGTTTGATTCAACCCCGGGATTATTAGAACCTTGGCAGGATTCCAGCAGATTTTCCAGGGTGGAGCCGAAAACTATAGGGTACGAATCCTAGTTTGAGCTAGATGTGGTACCTCAAATCCTTACCAAGATCTTGTGGACGCATTGATCGTCTGGGGGAATCGTATTTAAAAGGGCTGGCTCGATTTGTTTTCGTTATGGCAACAACTAATGGTTTCCTTTGCTTTTGCTTCAGATTCGGAGATCAGAGGGTTTGACGGGAATATGTAATTTATAAGAAATATTGTCCATAGAATCGGCGGGATTACCCTGTAGTCCTCATTCTATGGTCGTGGATATGAATGTTTATGATCTAGCTAAAGTTACAAGGACAGACGAGAAGCCTAAAGGCATTTATTCTGAGATAAACTTGAACTTGAGGGGGAAAGAAGTCGAATCTTCCTTGAGATATAACCAGGGCTTGGATTTTTAGGCCGCGAAAGAGAATGCATTAAAAGATAAAAATAAAACTTCGTAGGAATCTGAAGTCTCAGACCCGCACCATCGAACAATGTCTGCGGGCCGGTCGTACAGTTAAACTATGTCGGAAAACGCCAACATTTTCAAGAACGCCATTGCTCATAGTACAAGAACCAAATAAACAAGCAAATAGTTATCAAACAAAGAACTCCATAGCGCCTTAAAACTCTTGCCAAGCGAATGTATCATATATTTTTTATGAAAGCCCAAACTCCATTGATTTCAAACAAAATGAAAAATGTAAACCAATGAAGGTATGCGAAACTGGTGTACAAAGTCGTGAGGTCGTAAATTGAGATGATGTGAAGATGGAATACTCAGAACATAGACATCTCGCTGTCATCTGTTCTCAACCCATACCAACTTGGCCGGATTCTTTTAACGGTTTCAGCAAGCGAAACTTCTTGTGTGCTCATCGGAGGGAGAATAGGCTGTTGATCCGATTCTTCTCGATTGTGACTGTTCAGGCGGAATGAAACACCCTTTTTCTTATTACTCCTGGCTGGGACTTGAAGAGAATTGTTGGATGATTGCTTGCGGATAACGCCCTGTCGGCGGTTACGGGCATCCTCCTGTGCTTGTTTTTCCATTTCCATCCTCCACTCTGCAGGGTATGAACCATCGTTTATTCTATCGGCGTCTATGCGATCCCGGGGATCCGTTGTGAAAGGCAACTTGGGTGTTTTCGGCGTGGCTAGGGCCTTAGGTGTGGGTAGCGCCTTTGGTGTAGCTAGTGGGTTGTTATCGATTTGGAATGTCACCGGTGACATTGGTGGCGATTCGTCTCCCGGCTTCGTTACAATCTCGATACCCGGTGAAGACAAGACTCGACGGGGGGTCTCGTTACCAAGTCTAGATCTACTTCTATTCCTCAAAGGGAAGTTTCTCATATAAGGGCTCCCTTTGATCTCACCATAAAAAGGTGTCAATGGAGGGTTAGGGATAGAAGCCTGAGAAAACCTTGTGCTGGTGGTGCGGCCGGTTCGCACCGAACTTCTATTATTGTGGGCATAGAAGTTTGGAATATATGATTCCGGAGAGTCCCCAAGATCGGTTTCAATGACTGACGCCTCGTCCTCAGAAACGATTTCATCCTCGTCACGCACAGCAGGGATAGGTTGCAATGGCTTCATTGGCCTGTGCGGGATATCCAAAGTTGGTCGGCAGGGTCTCGTTTTAAGTGGCTGCACGTGGCTTGCGAAGCTGACACCCCGAGAATGCGGGTGTGTTTGCATTGAGACACGCTCAACATCCATTGGAATCCACCCGTGTCTAGGAGAGGTGACGTTGGGAGAGGCAAAGTTGGGAGTCTTCGGTTGATGTGGTGACATAGGAGAATTTAGTGGGATTGCTTCAGAATTGTTGTGCTGGGTACGTCCGTTCCAAGACAGCGACCTGACTGATCTTTGGCTTGCAGGTGTGGGTGTCGTCGGATCCGAGAATCTATATCGATCCTTTGGGGGTGGGTTATATAGTGGGGTCCCAGTCGTCGGGAAAGCAAATGGCGATTTTGGCATCTCTGCTCTCGGTGTTTTAACATCCGTGACAGAGGGCGCATATCGCGGGGATAGAGGACCATCCGTGAATTGAGTTTTCGATGGGGTCGGCGGTACATAGATATTTGTGGTCAGACCGGCTACGGTTGTGTTTGTGATAGCACCGTTGATCGACTGAGTGTTTCCCGGGATCGTAAGCTTTAGGGGCGCAACTCTCTTCTTGGGATCTATCTTTAGGGCTGGTGGTCCTGACGCTGGCTTTGGAACCCCTACGACAGGTGACTGGACGATTTTAATGGGAGGTCTCTCTGCCACCAGGTCGATGCTGTTCTTTTGAGATCCTGCATGGGAGCTTGATACGGACCCAGAATAAGTTCGCATGTATGCAGCTTTCGGTTCTGTGATCGTGAGTTCTGGGTCTTGGGAGCTTTGGATAAGCTTTGGATGGCTTATTGTGCTAATATCTATGCTAGGCGGAGATCTCGTGTGAGATATTCTCTTTGCATAGTTCTGAAGTAGGCTCTCCCTCTTTGGCTTCTTCTCCGGTTCCGGCATTAGTTTGACATCGTTCCAGTTCCCAGATAAAGCCTCAATGTCATGATCACAGTGAGGTCTATTCTTTCTCCTCCGAATCCAAATACAGTATATCAATATTCCAAGCACCGTAAAAAACAATGCTGTCCCCAGAGCCACCGCCGCAATGGTGCTAGTATCAAATCGAAAGCCATTTAAATTTTGAGACTGCGAGTTGGTGATCGCAGAAGTAGCCACCGGAGCGCTACGGGCCACAATCGACGGTACGGGAGACATCTCGTATATGCTTTATATTGGGGTCGTTGAAGAAGACTAAATGGAGCGAGAGTTGCGAGGTTTCGGGAGTATTACTCTCAAGGAAGACCCTAGATGACCAGACTTGAAAACATGCACTAAGTGTAAGGGTTTGTCAGTATACTGAGCGATTGAGGTTACGATTGTACGATAGATGGTAATTAATATATTCAAAAGTGATAAGAGGTTTTGATAGAATCAAAACCTTGAACTAAAGTTGAACAAACGATGAGAAGTTACAAACGAAGGAGGGGGAAAGGAAAGCAATATGGAGAGTCTAGAACGAGGTACTTCTCTTAACAACAGAACATTTCTAGTCTTCTGTTGTCTTTTAGAATCCCGTCTTGTTATGACGCTAGAAGCTTACAAGGTGGAAGCGACCAAGCCCCACTAGGAGGATTGACTCGTATAGCGAGGCACGAAACTCCAAAGCCCGGATACAATTGAATTCAATGCATCATTAAGGCACAGAAAATTAATTGTATGGCAGCTTTTGGTCATGGATTTTAATTTTCTGCGGTAAAGCCCAAAACATTATATTGCTTACCTTGGAATCTGAAGTTGGTGTTCGTGGGCCGATTTTTCTTTTCAAAGAACTCGAATAAAAGCAATAGAGTCGATAAACGATCCGATGTTTCAAGGAGTTAACCAGAAAGATCTTTGATCGCTATATAGATGTGGCCGGCAGATTTGTATACTGTAAATACTGTCCGCGGTGAGAGTACATTCGAATTCGAATCGCTGGTGAGAAGGCTTGGCGAGAGTGGTTTGTTCTAACGGGCCTTGGATTCGAATCAAACCACAAGACCCAACAAAGGCTGCAGAGAGAAAAAGAAGCACCAGGAACCGCATCGGCGGGAACTGAATCTACCTTTTTAATGCTCGAGTTCCCTGGTTCAATATTATGCCAGCGAGATCTCGTCTGCGATCTTGACGCGGGCATCTTGACTTAGAGTTGCGACCCACACCGATTTAGAGTGAGGCTGCTTGACTGGAAATTGCTGAAATAGAACAGTTTGCAGCAAAGCGGGAGAAGCTGGGCGCTTACACGACTGATTGGCTGATGCGCGTCCGGTTCTCCACACCAGGAACCAACGGCCATCAGGTGCAGACCGGGATACCGTGCCCACCTGCAAGGTGTGGCGCTAGTCGGGCCTGGCTCTTTCGTCGAACGCACGGTTTTGACCCCAAAATTGGTACCGACGGAAACGGCAGGGTTGAGAGGCTTTGATTCGATCTCGTGAATTCTATCGCGGCAGGGTCGTCTCGAACGCTGACAGAGAGATGAGGCTCCTCTTTGTGTGTGTGTGTGACAGGCCATATGCTGGTGGCTGGTTTGCATGCTAATTTTACTGGCATCGTTTGATTAGATAGAGTTTGTCTGATAGTTATCACCTTGTTGGATTTCCTCGCAAGTTGGTTTCAGTTGCGAGTTATGGTCGTTAACATCGCGTTCTGCAAGGTACGACTTGGCGTATGCACAAGAGTCAATTCTCGTGCCTCCATTGAACGAAGACACACTCGCTTCTTTACAGATGGAAAAAGCCGCACGATTGACAGTTATTCGACATACCCTTAAACTTCTATACAACAAGTAAATACTGACATGATTTGATCCGTGAGACAATTCTACTTGAACTTCCATGCGCCCTCCAACTCAATCCCAATCCGCCTAATTTCTTCATTCTGACAAATTTTGAAAGATTCGACCATCTTGAGAAATCTAGATTCCAACTCTTTGGGCTTTTCTTTGATAGTCTTACCTTGATCGACCAGAACCTTTGCCAAGTCAGCATAAGACTGACCTTGAATTGTCATACAAACGTTCTCCTCGACCGCTAGCTCCCCTAGTTGGATACCAACAAACAGAACCTCGTCCCCACGAAGATTATGCAAAGCCGTCTGTAACTTATTGAGCCGTTTCCAGTGAATACCGCTGTAAATCTCATCGACCATCTTTACAACTTCTTCGGTGAATTGTTTGCAACTGTCTTCTTTCTGTTGGATATTCTCGTACCCGTTCGGGAAGTTGAGAAGCAGGCAGCGCTGAAAGTAAACATCGGGTAATACTTGCGGTTGTCTGTTCGGATCCGTCTCCCAGTCCTGGGTACGCATCGAATCAATCTTCGAGACCACCGCCTTCACTATCGGTCGATATTTGACATGCCATTTGTCCCTCTGCTTTCGTTTGGATGTCAACCCTTGCATGAGTGTCTCGTGCCCCGCGTACTTTGGAGAGTCATTCTGAAGTACCGTGTCGTATATTTTGAGAAACCAATTCGCGGCTAACCCGGGGCTCGTATATAGGTCTTCAAGCGTAGTGAGGTACGCCAGATCGAAGCTCGCGGCGCCAAGAATCCCGACACCGTTGCCATACGCATCTATCCAGAATCTCGAATCAGACTGACCATGCGAATTGAGGTCCGGCAACGCCTTCAATTTCTCTGTTAGCTCCTTAAGAGGCTCGGGCATTGCGATGTTGTAGATTCCGTAAGCCAAATATTCGTCTAGAATAGAAGCTGGCGCATAACCAGCGAGCGCATCAAAAGCTTTCACCCAAACCCGCCTAGATTGTGGTAGTTTTGGAATTTGAAGTTCACTCTGAGCGCTATCATCAAATCCATGTTTCTTGAGAAAAATTGAAAAGTATTTCCCAGTATCCACCTTCAACCGCTCCAGGATTGGCAAAACAATTCTGTTGGCAAATTCTGCTTTACAAGGAAAGTTTCGCCGCTGAAAGTCGAGAATTGCACGCAGAATTGGGCTTGAATTATCTGAAAATGTGAAATCGATCGCTGGCAAAGCAAGTGTTTTCGCAATTTCTTGCCAGTCAGTATCGGTTAACGGCCTACGCTCGTTGAGATTGCCAGCAGTGGGGACAATGTATGATTCGAGAATAGACAAGATCTGATCCGACACTTCAGGAGTACCGGTGACTAGCATCTGGAGTAAGCTATCCGTGATGGCTCCTTTGACATCGATGTGTGTAGTCTTCTCTGCAACCGATGAAAGAATCGAGATACTGAATTCTCTAGACAAGGTTTGAGTATCTTGTAGAAGCTCTGCTAGAAATTTAAGTGTCGTAACCTTAACAGAAGGTCCCTTTCCAGGTTCTTTGTTGCTGGATTGCATCTCCAACTTTTTCAGAATCTCATCTGCGAACATGGTAATACAACTTTCGGCCTCAGATGGCGTAATTGTGCGTAACAGACCCTTACTTATGGCCATCCTGTGCCACGAACTTGATTCGGGGTTGTCAATGATTGCCCGAACAGCCATCTCAGACCCAAGACTAGGCCGATCGCTCTTTTGTAAAAGTTGTATTGCTTTGAAAGTGAGAGCTTCAAGCCGGACAAAATCCTCATCGTTTGAACTTTTCGAGCTAAAGTTTTGTAAGACATTGTTGGCCAATCGAGCGATAAGTAAGGGAGGCAAAGTTCCGATGTTTCTTTCAAGCGTCGAGCTGACTATATGTTCATAATCCCCTATCTTGGCTCGATCAACGAAATCCCGGTCAAGAATCATCGCTGGGAACCTGGCGTTGTTATCAGAGGGGAATGGTTTCGGGAGGATATTTGATCCCGGGATCAGCGAATCTAGGGCTAAAAGAGCCATCAATGCCTGAAATTCAAGAATGTCAATGCGAGGCTGTCTGGTGACTAGCTCTACGTTTCGCGAATTCCATATCTCGTACCAATGGCACTCTACTTTTGGAATGGTGACCTTTACTATTTGGAGTTCAGAGTCAATTGTTAGGCTAGGATACTTCACCTCAGGGGTGTTTTGTGATATATCGATATACGTCACTTCGTCCAGCGTAAAGGCTTTTGTAGCGATAATTTTCTGTTCGCTTTCCGGGAAAGGGTCCCAGGTCTCCGAATTACTCGTAGGTGGCACCATTTGCCATTTCGGGCCAACTGGGTCAATCTTGAGCCAGTCTGAGTTATCATTGAAATCGCGTCCTGGGGGCATCTGAGACCAGGAGATATGGAGATTAGCTTTGAAAAAGCTTCCCCAGTAGCGGAGCGCCTCGGCCTTGTCCATGCGCCCTTGAGTTGAGAGTTCAATCATATGCTTAAAGATCGCTTCGAGGCGTGATCTCTTTTCATCATTGTCTAATTTCTCAGGGACCAGAATCTTTAGTGCGAAGGCATAACTATCAACAAACCCTCCAATTGCGTTAAGCAAGGCTTCATCTTTCGGTAAGACTGTGAGGGCTGCGTCAGCCGAGAGAAACACTGCCGACTTCGCTCTAGATGCAATATATGGCGCGTATTTCTCTGCATCGGTAGTGTCTAGCGATATCGACCATGGCGCGGTAAGACATTGAATTGGGAGGCCACGAGGGAAAGCTTCGGGAAGTTTTGCGACTACTAGGCGATTCGTTAACCTGAGCTTCTGCCATAAGTTATCTCGTGCTTTGGCGAGTTCGTCGAAAAATCGGTAGATAGTTGGCTGTTCTTTGCTAAAACATACGCAGGTCGACTGGTAGCTCCAGCGACCTAAGAGGCCAGAAGCAGACTTGAGTTTTAACTTTTCGTACTTCCAACCCCTTTCTTCGACCTGGATTATGAGGTGCAATAAACCCTCCCATAAGATTTTGTAACTATCTTCGTCAGATAACTCCAAGGATTCCAGCCTATAAGCGTGTAACATTCGTTTCCCGACGACATCACGAAACATGGTGAGGCAATTGTAGGTATCCCCGAGCGAGAAGGAAGGCTCTCGAAGGCCCATACATAAAGTTTCAAACATGGTTTCCAAGATTTTGTTTGCTTGCGCGATAGATTCCCGCACGACTGAAGTGTCTGACCCTTTTCCTATATTCTTTGGAACACCGGAGAGCAGGTCGATAGTTTGCGCAGGATAAGAGCCCCCGTAAAGACGGCTAAATACCATGGAGTCGCGGACAAAACGACGAGACCAATCTACCACCTCTTGGTAGATAGCGAGCGATTCACTGACGACGGCATAATGGAAGACCATTTGTGCATAGAAGGTTCGTTCCTCCGGCTCTGCTGACGATGTTGTCTTTTGTTTGAAAATCTTGATTTGTTCAATGACCAGTTCCAAGGCCTTGTCCGTGTTTCCAGTGCGCTGAAGAACATATATTTCCCATATTATACGATCACTTGTGGAATCGGATATGTCCAGATACGCATTGTGGTTTTTGACGTTGCGGATATTGTTGAGGCCATGCCATGTTGAAGTGCTGTTTAGACTAGGCAATCGATTGAACAGATCCAGGGCATCTGCGGGGGGTAACCGGAGAAGAAATTGGTAGTTGACGAGTCCTTCCATACTTTCCGGCTTATCAATATCGGCTTTCCGACCTTTGAGCCATATTTTGAGAAATGGGTACCGCTGTGGCTTTGGTAAGGAGTCGGCAAGAACATGCCATTCGATTTGACTGCGGGATAGAGCCGTCAACAGCAGGCCCCGAAATACGTCAGGGTGAAGAGACCAAAGGGAAGTTATCATTCCAAAAATAGAGTCGCTGTTATAGCCATAGTTTGTCCCATTCAAGGATACTTCAGGATGGCGGTCAATGTATGTTTTCGTCAAATCAACGATTTCACGCAGTATCGGCCCACTAATTTTCCTCTTCATGATGCCCCGAAACAACGGTCGCAATATCGTGTCGCTGATAATGATATCGTGAACCGATTTCTTTTGTTGAACTAAAAGCCGTAAAATATCAAGGGCCAATTGCATAGGCGCGGAGAATTTGGGGATCTTTATGGAAGCATATGTCCCCGACAGTCTTGTCAGGACACCGATGTGGTCTGGGTATCGCTTAGGATTGTCTGTCCATGTTTTAAGAATAACATTGTGCAGAATATCAAGATGTTGCTGTAGAAGCCGGCCAAAAGTACTTCCCGGCAGATCATCCCATTCCCATCCTGGAATCCGGTTAACGACATCAGCGACAAATTCTGTAGTGCATCCAGGTAATAAAAGCCGATAAAAGTCGTCCAGAGGGCGTTTTTCTGGATTCTGGTAGGCTGCATCGGGGAGTCTTAACAATGCTTTCAATAATTCTGTGCATGCCTCTCTCTTTTGCTGAGGATCTGTTTCTTTGGCGCTTTGGCCTATGGAGCCACAGAGACTACTGACATCAGAAACGGAGAGAGTTGCTAGCAATTGGAGAATCCCTTGCGTATCTCCCAGATCTTGCCATACTTTCTTCCAATGTGCCCCGGAGAGGAGTAGACGAAGCCTTCGAATTACAGCGTGACGAATTCTAACCGACACAGTTTGCTCCAAGCCTATTGAGATGGCCGATTTCTGTCCAACGCCTATCCACATCATAAAATGAACCGGTTGAAGTGAACCATCTCCGATGGCTGATATGAGCTCTCGTGTTACTTCTTCTTCGTGTACCGCCTCTCCGATAACCTTACGAAAATACTGGACCGTTTCGCGCCCAGTGAAGCTCCGAATGAGCTCTTGATCAAGAATGGCCATTTTGGAAGGATGGAGTTGATTATCGTTAAAACCCAAGTCCCTTCACGGAGCTGAGCTTGAGCGCACCAGCTCACAAAATCTTGGTGAGCAAACGCGGTGAGGGAGGCTAAATGCCAGCGGAGCAGGCGAATGTTCTGTCGTTTTGTGAGTAAATGAGGAAACGTGAAGAAATGAGCGCCATTAACGATGAACTGGGTTAATATATAAAATAAATTTACCTTCTATGGGGCGACACATAATTATCAGTTATGAGTCTATGTTATGATACGAAGTACTCCAAATGCTTCGTATTGATTATTCATAAGCCTCATAAGCGTTTGGCATGTGGCACGTCTGCACAAACCCATGTCGCCTTCTACTTTGGTCGACGGATTGGCTCCGCCTGCGTTGCTGACTGAAACTTCTAGATCGGGACTTCGACCCTCTCTACCTTTATGGTGAGTTCCTTGATAGTCTCTGCGTATACGATGGTACGAGATCGATTCAGAGGGGAAATGATAGTGAGGCCCTCGATAGGCATTGGTTCGGGTGAAAAAATGCCTTTCAGCCTGGTTTGCCTGGTCTCTTGCCTTGGGCGCGCCCACGACTATTCCAGACAAAGGGTTTCGATCTGGCTTGGACTCGTAAACCAGACATCACACGAAGCACTTCGTGTGACTCCCATCGAATTGCATATCAGTTACTTAACTGCCTGTATGTCAATTACTTAAGTAACTTATTAAAGAAGTACTAGAGAAGGGCCAAAGAAGTGCCAGAGAAGTGCGAGTGCTGCGTAAGTATTGAGTAGCGGGTAACGCGTTTGTTAGAGTTGAGCCTCACGTGTGGCGCCGGCGCAAATATAAACATTCGAAATTCAACCGAGGCCCTGTTCAACGTTGAACAACGCGTTAACTATACGGAGGAGATACACATTCCAATGCCTACAGGTTAGAAATGTGAGGACCCCATCCAGGATTCCAGGGAAATCGTAGGGTTGAACCTGTTTAATGTTCTAGCATTGTATGTCTAGAGTGAGATTTCCCCAGCTGTAAGGCGTGTTCTGCTGCAATCATTGAACCGCCCGAAATCTTTAAGATGACAGTAAGCTAACCGAGGTGAACAGAATAGCTCCTGTGGATTACATTCGGCAGTGCCGTTACAAATTACAAAGATCTCGATTTGAAAAGGCCGAGACTCTAGCTGGTTCAAAATCGCCCAGGGAGTATTTAAATCGAGCCAGGATACCGCAGTATCTCGTTGTCGGTAGCATTGAAGTCTGCCAAATCTCATAGCACCAATATTGATATCAATTGATATCAATACAACGAGAACCTTCAACATGACATCCCAACCCGCTTACATTGAGATAGTTAAGCGGAAGCAGACAGAACAGCAGTCGCGTATTCCCCAAGAATGGCGACTTAAGTCCCTTCCGGACGAAAGTATCACAGACGTTCGATATGTCGCCAAGGATTCAGGGATCCTGACTGCTAGAGAGATTGAGATCACCGAAACATATGACGCTGTTGATCTGGCAGACAAGATTCGGAAGCGAGTGTATTCTTGCCATGAGGTCGCCGTCGCATTCTGCAAGCGCGCAGCTATAGCTCAGCAACTTGTGAGTGCATATCCCCTATTGATTGGCTTTAGGTAGCTAGCTAAGTAATTAAACTTGGACGTAACTTTTAATCTATAGTTAAACTGCTTGACGGAGATCTTCTTTGATAAAGCCCTCGAGCGCGCTAAGGAGCTCGACAAACATCTAGCAGAGAAAGGAATACCAATTGGCCCTCTTCATGGAGTCCCGATTTCGCTGAAGGATACCTACAACTATCCGGGATATGATTCCAGTAGTGGACTCGCTGCGCTATGTTTCCGGCCAGCAAAAGAAAAGTCTTCAGTCGTCACCGCTTTAGAAGATGCGGGAGCGGTCTTTTACTGCAAGACAAATATTCCGCAAACAGTCATGTCGTTAGACTCTGTCAATCATATTTGGGGGAGGTCTTTGAACCCGCTCAATAGGAAACTTACCGCCGGTGGGTCCAGCGGGGGAGAGGGCTCCTTGATCGGATTCCGTGGAAGCTTGCTAGGAGTTGTAAGTGGATGCAATCCCTTCACATTAATATAAGGTAGTTAACATCTTTGTATAGGGCAGCGATGTCGGTGGTAGCATTCGAGTGCCGGCAATGTGTAACGCTCTTTATGGTGTCAAACCAACTTCACACAGATATGTCTCTCACGCCGGGTCGGAGTTCCTCAAGCCTGGGAGTTTTGGTGTCGGGCTGTCGTTTTCTACCGGACCGATTGCAACATCGCTGAGGGCGTGTGAGTTGATGCTCAGGGTTCTTTCGGACGCCAAACTTTGGGAGGTTGAACCAAATGTAGTGTTCTCTCCATGGAGAACCCTTGAATTCAAGCCAAGACCAATGAAATTCTTGGTTCTAATGACGGATTTGGTTACCACGCCTCTCCCTCCAGTTCAAAGAGTCTTGAAAGAGACCGCTGTTCAATTACAATCCAGAGGCCACAAAGTGGTCGTGATGGACAACCCTCCAAAATTCGTCAAGGAACTTCACGGCCTCTCCAACAAGCTAATGAGCATCGAAGGGGGTGCTTGGGCTTTAGATTTCGTCGAAAAAACCGGAGAACCAAAGGTCCCATGGGTAGCCCCGCGCTTGAAGCGTAGGGATCCGGCAACATTAAAGCAGTTGTTCGAACTAAACTCTAAACATCTGGAGCTTACGATACAAGCCTTGAATCTGTGGAAGTCCAATGGTGACCAGGACTTTGATGCGATCATCTGTCCGGTGGCCCCCCACCCAACCCCACAACCAGACGCTTGGAACGGCGCAGGTTATACTTCCATGTTCAACATGTTGGATTGGCCGAGTGGGGCTATTCCTGCCCGAAACGTTACCAGAGAAGACTTGGAAGCACCGTTGGGTATCGAGACTGGAACTAGCTGGGACAAAATCAACAGGAAACAACTCTGTAAGCAAAACGGATTTACCCTATATCTCCTCGCATCCCTCAGTAGAAATGAACTAACCCTATAAATAGGGGAGAAAAAAGAGCATTATCTCGGAAGCCCACTGTCCCTCCAGATTGTTGGGAAGAAATGGCAGGAAGAGGAGTTACTGCAGGCAATGCACGTGGTCGACGAGGTAGTATCTGGAACGCGAGGTGCAACCATCAGGGATCACAAATTGTAATGCTTTGATGTACCTAGAAGCATATCAATATAAGAAACCCGGTGTCTAAATTATAAGAACCCAACCTCGTTGACTTCTAGGCCGCCTCGGCCGATCAGCCACCCCCGAGCACCACCATCTAATCGGATCCCCCTAAAATGATCTTACGACCCACATTTTCTTCCATGGGTGAATTGCGAATGCTTGATTTCCGTCTCGCTTGCCGCAGAGCGGGCTGGCAGCTGCTTTGCATATAACAGCAGCCAGTGATACACCGCAACGCAGGACCTTGTTGGATATTTACCACAAGCACGCAAGACTTGGCATATATCACAAATGTTGATAAAACCCCATTGTCCGCACCTGGGATGTCCAAATAGGTGTCTCCACATCTCTTTTGTGTCGAGGAGTTCTGCTATCGAGTTGCCTTTACGCGCTGTAAGGTTAGGAAATTAGACCCTGGTCAATTAGAACGGTTAGGTATCTATCCGATACTATCAGCCGGATTGCTCGCCGAAATAACGTACCGAGGGTTTCGTTTAATTCTTGGAGGCGAACGAAGCGATACGAGGAGAGTTTAACATGTCGTGATCCGTGGCTTTGGATCTTTATGTTGCGTGGGCTCCACCTGGCCCTTTGGTCCCCTCCCTTATCTCGCCAAAGAATTCAGTCCTCCGTGCGAGATGGACGAAGTGGCAATCAGTGATGAGATGAAGCCAGTCAATTGCGTGATTCACAAGAAAGCCTGTATCTCTTGGTGGGTGCGCCAGTGGGGATTCCTGAGTTTTTGGATCATCTTTGAGGCCTGGAGAACGGCGAGAGAAATGAAGTTTACAAGTCGCAGTAAATATAAAACGTGCCCGCTCCGACTACTCGGGCCTGTTTCTTTCCAGGAGGACAGGCCAGCGATCCCACTTCCTGGCTCCTGGCTCCTGGCTCCTATCCCTGCATCTCTAGTTCCTCTTCTTTCGTCTATATATCTCCGCATAATTATATATCTCGTTAGTCATCTGTGGAACCCATAACCTCATTGTCCATACCGCGTACATTCTACCTCCAAAGATGGCGGATATAAAAACCCATTCAGCCGCCGAGGAGCCCCAAATAGATTCCAAAGTCCCAATCGCAGAGAGTAGCTCCAACCAGAGCGACTACGATGGCACGGACCAAGACATCGACGGAGACTACGGCTCCTACGGCAACCACATCTTCTCCGACCCCAAAGTCGCAGAATACTGGCGCGGAATCTACGAAGCGGCCAAATACGAAGGCCGTCACCGCTTCGACCCCGAAATAACGTGGTCCGCCGCGGAAGAAAAACGGTTGAAGAGAATAATAGACTATAGGGTTATGATCTGGGCGTGGCTCATGTTTTTCGCGTTGGACGTTAATCGGAGGAATATTAATCGCGCGATTACGGATAACATGTTGCCGGAGTTGGGGATGAATACGAATGATTTCAATACCGGGCAGACTATTTTTTTGCTCTGCTTTTTGTCAGCGGAGTTGCCGAGTGGGTTGGTTTCGAAAAAGTTGGGGCCGGATGTTTGGATCCCGTTTATTATCACCGCGTGGTCGCTGGTGTCTCTTTCCCAGATCGGGTTGACGAATAAATCAGGGTATTTTGCTGTTAGAGCAATCATGGGATTCCTGATGGGTGGATTCATCGTGAGTATAGGCTTCCTGATAATGTAATTGGTTATATATCCTGATCAAGCGAGATATAGCCTGATACCGTTCTCTATATCACATACTGGTATAAAACCAAAGAGCTCCCAATCAGGCTCTCGTGGTTCTGGACCGTCCTCAGCGCTTGTCAAGTCTTCGGTTCGCTGTTGGCTGCAGGTATCCTCCAAATGCGAGGTCTCGCGGGCTGGTCTGGCTGGAAATACCTCTTTCTTATCGAAGGTGGCATCACCGCACTCATCGGTGTCGCAAGTTGGTTCATGATGCCTGCGAGTCCCAGCCAGACGAAAGGCAGGTTCCGCAAGAGAGCATGGTTCACCGAACGAGAAGAAAAGATCCTCGTCAATAGATTGTTAAGAGACGATCCATCCAAAGGCGACATGCATAACAGGTACACTCCAATATTAGGAATAAATTATCCACAGGCATAAAAACTAACCTCGGTTTACAATCCTAGACAAGGTGTCACACCGCCACTGCTCTGGAAATGTCTGAAAGACTTCGATCTCTGGCCCCTCTACCTCATCGGTCTAACAGCTTACATCCCCCCCGCACCCCCACAAAACTACCTAGCCTTCATCCTCCGCCAAATGGGCTTCAGCACCCTCAACGCCAACCTCCTCACCATCCCCTCCCAATTCATGTTCGGCGTCAACCTCCTCATCGTCTCCCGAATCTCCGAATGGCTCAACGAACGATCCCTCGTATCCATGTCTTCCAATATCTGGATGTGGCCGTTCCTCCTTTCGCTGGTGTTACTCCCGCCAAGTACCAATTATTGGATCAGATACGGCTTGTTAACCGGATTGCTGTCGTATCCGTATTGCCATGCTATATTGGTCGCTTGGAATTCGAGGAATTCTAACTCGGTGAGAGCGAGAGCCGTCAGCGCGGCTTTGTATAATATGTTTGTACAGGCCGGGAATATCATCGCAGCAAATATTTATCGAGATGAAGATAGACCGCATTGTAAGTTTGAATTCATGAATTCGCCTCGGTATATATAAATACTATACACCGAGTTGATATATTACTGATGACTAACTGTCGGGTAATTATAGATTATAGGGGAAATAAGATACTACTCGCGATCGCGAGCTGGAATATCGTCTTATTCGTGATTGTTAAACTTTGGTATATAAAACGAAATGAGAGACGAGAGGAGGCTTGGCAGAAGCTCACAAATGATCAGAAGATTGATTATATCTATAACACCAAAGATGAAGGAACCAAGAGATTGGACTTCAGGTTTGTTCACTAATGTATGATTAAACAATTTGAAGCCGGAAATTGTATTTGATATTAGGATAAGGAGTAGCTTAACAATCTGGAAGATCACGAATATGACATCTGGGTCATTTAGAATTATATATCAGTTTATCATAAACGTGATAAATGATACTATATATAGTGTGATAAATATATCATGACATCGCTCTACCATCCATGGAAGCCTAATACCCTTCAAACTCGCTACAACTGAACTCGAAAAGCAAAATGAATTACTTTATATATGCAGCATACCAAGCTTCCCACATGCCCATCCATTTCCAGAAGAAAAAATTCTAACAAAATTTGTGAAATATAAAGCTCAAAAGGTCATCATAACACGCAAAAAAAGGCAAAGAGGCATTTGCACTCTATTTATCCTTTCCGAGGATATCTTCATCGGAGCCTGGTTGTTCCTGGTCTCCGCCCATAGTAACGCCTTCAACAACGTTTCCTTTGGTTCCGAGCATTTTATGTTCGATGTTGATCTTGGGTCCGTGGAACCAGTTCTTGGCGTCGACGAACCACCAGATGATGATTGCGAGCATTGGGCCGCCGTATACGAGGCAAGTCCAGTTCTAAATCACATGGAAATTAGTATTAGGTATCTCTAATAGTGAACTGGTGAAATGTAGTAAACGTACCATATCTTCAGCGTTCAAATCAGCGCCAGTGCTCTGTGGCAAGCAGAGAATCGGCACCATGAGAGCAACGAAAGCGCAAGCAGCCCAACCGATCGGCTTGCTGAATTTTCCAAGATGCCACGGTCCCCGTCTGAACCGATCACCGACAAAGAAAACTCTGATGAAAATAGGAATAGTAAACGCGACGAAAGCAGCGATAGCACCGACGGAGAAAATAGCTCCGATAGCGATATCTCCAGCGAAGATGAGCAACAACAACAGAATACCGATGACGCAGTTAAACCACACAGCCATAACCGGTGTCTTAGTGATCGGGTGAACTTTCTTCCAATATCGAGAGAACGGGAAACAGTCGTCACGGGCGTATGCGTAGGTCACTCGGGATGCGGCAACCATACAACCTTGACCCATGGAGAAAGCGCAAACTACGGTGAGCGCGATAATCGCAACAGAGGTCTTGTACGGAAGAACCTGCAGACAATACGCAGCCCAGGGTTGTCCGAGATCCGAATCTAAGACAGCTTCGATATCGATAACGGTATAGGCGACGACGAGTTGAAGGAACCAACCCATGACACCACCGATGCCGGACGTCAAGACGATAGCTCGTGGGGAGGCGATGTTCGCGTTGGAGCATTCTTCAGCCAAATGGAACGGGGAATCATAACCGGACATAGTCCAGATAACGCTGATAAACGACATGAGAACCGCGATTCCATCGGGGTACGACGTCATGTTTGAAATATCGCCCCAAACGCTGCTGCTCGGGTTGAACTTTGGGTTGGTTCTGGTGGTATCGGCAGGGATAACGATAATCACGACAACCAAGGCGATAATGTTGATAACAGTCCCAACGGAATTGAATCTCGCGATCCAGAGCGTCGGCATGGACGAAATACAACCGTGAACAAGCATGATCAAAACCGAGAGGAGGAATGTCTGGTATTGCGTTGGAATATAATCCGGGTTCGACATCGATCCCATAGCCAAAATCATAGCAGCCATGGCGTAATCGACGGATGGGGCTGCGGTGACCTGAACGATCCAATTACTCCAGCCTGTGACCCAGGCTGCTAATGGACCGTATCCTTCCGGTGCAAGGACTGCGGCAGCGTAATACAGACCACCGGACGTTGGCATGGAGCTACAGAGTTCGGCCATGGACATGGCGACGCATTGAATGAAGACCATGGCAATGATCCAACCCCAGACCATACCCGCCGTTCCTGCGTATCCCATGCCATAGTACAAGGTACTTGCGAAAGAGGGTAGGAGACCTATTCAAACATTAGTTAAACTAGAACAGCCATTAATATATATATTCGATGTTGCGTACCTAAGACTGCGAAAGAAACGCAGAAAGTTGTCCATAAGCTGAACTCGCGCCTGTAAAAAAAGAACAGTTAATATCTAACCTCTAAATGCCAAATTTCACTCAACTTACTTGAATTCTTGCTTATAACCGAGAGCGAAGAGTGCTTCTTCGTCAGGAGTCATTACGTAGCCGAGCTTGGGCAAGTCGCCCGCTTTAACGACGGTTGAGACCATGGCCGATGGCCGTCGACCTCCTTCTTCATCCATTTTCGTAATTAGGTTTGATCGGTCACTCTTATTCTAATCAATCAATCAACCAAGTCGTGAAAAGCGTCGAAACTTTTGCAATTTTTCGACCTCGGCGTGGAATGTCCACGTCGAAATTGCGCGCAGCATTCACTATAAGGAATGCGTTGTTGTTATGGTTAAAACCCGCCGTCGCAGAAGGGGCCCCGAAAAGATCCTTGCAAGCGCCGAAATCCAGATCTCGACCCGCTCGCTATCACTAACCAGAGATCTCGAGGGAAGAATGGTCGTCACCGTCGGAAGACAGGTAAAAAAGGTAAGAAGGAAGATGAAAACCCGGAATGCTCGTCCAGCACCAAACAAAAAAAAACTGCTTTCCTCGTAATCAAATTGGAATCTCCGGAATTTTTCTTTTCTTTTAGCACATGGCGCCTGCTTGCGGCATTGGGAGTATTTAAAAGAAGGCCCTTCTTTTTGGACGCAGGTGCCTGCTGATCTGGATGGGGTAGCCCGACTGAGAGATAAGACTTGCTTCATTTGAATTCTCATACTCATGGACGAGGGTGTGTGGGATGGCCTCCCAACCAAGACAATGCTCGTCTAAAAGCAGCGGTGGGAGATACCCGAAGCCCGCTCGAGGCCTTGACTTTTTTACTGGTTACTTTGGTCACATATTTTACGTTTTGTTCCTGTCGTCGTTTGTCGAAGGTCGAGACAACCGAATGGAACGTCGATGGAGCGGGCCCGCCCTGGTGTCTAGCATTCCGGGTCCTGAAGCTTCGAGAGATTACACTTTTCGATCACCCCGCGACGGTTGCACTTTGTCAAAAAAGGTTCTGCTTGGGCCTATTGACTTTTAATTCATCTTTTGCACTTGATCGTTCCTTTGAAATGTGCCCGCACGTACAGAAACCTGCAGATGCCAATCACCCAGAAGCGATCTCGAGTCAGAAGTGGTCGCCCTCATGCACCTCATACGTAAGAGGGACGACCCTCTCGGTTGCCTTGGCTTGTCAATCGTCTAAACGGCAATATGCGAGACTAAAAGGAAACCTGTCGACCGACCCACCAGTGATACACCGATTAGAAATGTAACACAGGCAGGAAAGTTTCAAAAGGGCCGATTCTCGGATCAAACTTCCTCGTCTGGCGCAGTGCCGTGTCTTCGAATCGTTTGGGTTTCCGTTGGACGCCACAGAACCAGGTTGAGGCACACGACTCGCCGATGTCTGGGACCCACAGATATCCCATGCGCACCATCCATCCCACGCACAGATTGATTGATTGATATGACAGATTGATTCGGCCTCGGTTCTCCACTTTTCTCTCGTCTCTGATACGCTTGAACGTGTGCTGCTGATAAGGATTTGCAAGCGAGATAGAAATCTCTCGTGCAGGACCCGCGATAATAAGACGACGATGGTGCTATGCGCATGAATGCGAACTGGCGGTTCTGGCTGCGAAATGTTTCAAGTTGCGAACTCTGGTCGCTGGATGTGACCGGAACGGGCGACTTCCAGGAGAATTCTAAGGCCAACAACGATAGCGTTTAGTGCCTTCGCCACCGTTGAGCTTTAAATGCATAAGAGTTCATGGCCGAAAGCTTACCCCGCAAGTGGAACTGGCAGCAACTCTATATTTAAACATCTTCAAACGTTAAGTGCCGCACGTTCGGAGCAGCTCGTAGAGATAATCCGAGAAGACCGTGTTCGGTTCAAGATTGCAATTGTCTCCAACAAGCCGCGCCGATGGCCAACATCGTCGTCGGTGCGAGGACTCAATCAATAGCGTACGGTTATACAAGACAGACAAGCGAGGTGGTGCAGATGCACGGGCGATGTCTGCATAGATGAAACGATCCCAAGAGCAGGTAGCCAAGTCTGTGATGTTCTCGGTGAGGTGTGTTGATTCCACAACACAACCCACGAGCATGTTTGTCCCTCCGCGGCAAACGCAACACAGACAATTAAGCGCGCTGTGTTGCTGCGTTGAGGGTTATCAGCCCTGAACCCGCCCAAGCCTGCTCTCACGTGATCGTTTCGCACCACGGCGAAAATTTGGGGCAACACCAAACCGCAGCTGGGCACTTTGACTTCAATCTCGATATTCACGACCAAAGCACCACCAGCAGCCATCATCCCGTCGACACGCCCCTTCCCCCACCCACCCGACAAAAACCTATACCGCCCATCATGTCGACGACACAGAGTGTTCAATGCTTCGGCAAGAAGAAGACAGGTGTGCATTCTTCCGCTCCTCGTATTGGTCTTGTGGGGATTATATCGTGGAGGATATCAGGCTCTAGATTGGAAGAGGTTATTGTAGATAGGATTGCTAACGTGGTGCTGTCTGAATTATAGCCACCGCTGTCGCCCACTGCAAGGTTCGCACGCCCTGAGAATATTCGAAAAGTCGACATCTCGAAATCTCGAATTTGCTATCTGGGTAATATACTAACTGGAGGTTCTATTGGATATCCGCAGGCTGGAAAGGGTCTGATAAAAGTCAACGGCTCGCCGCTGGCGTTGGCTCAACCAGAGACCCTCAGATTTAAGGTCTACGAGCCCGTCCTCGTCCTCGGCCTCGACAAGTTCGCCAACGTCGACATCCGAGTCCGCGTCACCGGTGGTGGTCACACTTCCCAAATCTACGCCATCCGTCAAGCCATCGCCAAGTCCATCATCGCATACTACCAGAAATACGTCGACGAGCACTCGAAGAACCAGTTGAAGGCCGCCCTGCTGGCGTACGACAGATCCCTGTTGGTCGCTGACAACAGACGGTGCGAGCCAAAGAAGTTTGGTGGTCCAGGTGCCCGTGCCAGATTCCAGTACGTCACGATTCCAATATACCGAAGCGTCCGAATCTCTACTAACTGTTGGACTACAGGAAATCTTACCGTTAAGCTGTTTCTGTGTTTCTGTTGCTTGGTTGTTTTGCATACGCTTTTACTTTTACACCTTTTATATACACCGACCCTTTTTTCTTCCTCACTGTATCTATCCATCTACCCGAGAAGGAAAACCCTTACTTTTTTCTCCTCCCACCACTACCAACTCCTCCTATCATCGATTGGTAATAGCCGACATTATTTTCCTTTTTTGTTACTCTTTACGGCACCGGGGTGTAATGTAGGTCAAATGCTTCAGATGTTCAAAGATGAAAATCAATACATCACGACTTGAACGTAATAACCATTATTCGTTTCAAACTATCAACTCCGTGACCATTAAACCCAACTGATGAACATAAATAAATATTCGATGTCGAGATCTCTACAAAGGGTATCTTATAATACAACGTCTCCCGTATAAACCTCCCGTATACATCCCGCTCTAAGACACGTCTCCGCAAGCGACACTGCATCAATTTCAACTAACGCAGCTCTCATGATACGCGACCCAAAATTCTTCGACGAGTTCTATTTCCGCGTCCTCGTCCGCGGACTCCTTTGCTTCATCTGCACCCTTATCATCCAGCGATTGTTGGTCCTTTCCTTTCTCTTCTTTGATTTGTTTCGGTTTCTCTTCCGTGCTCGTATCCATCTTGTCGCCATCTTCGTCGTCCTTTTTATCCTTTTTGACCATCTTGACGGTCCGCTTTAGACGGCGGACGACGGGGAGGTCGGCTTTCGGGCCGTGGGTTAGTTTGTTACATTTCGTGCACTTGGTTTTGTATATCGTTTGGTAGGTTGCGATCATGTCCTGATGCGATAATGTTAGGGAAGAGTACTAGTATCATGAGAGGGACGACGCGTACCAGGGCATATTTTAGGCTACCCGCGTTTGGTCGTGTGGTGATGCTTCGTAGGATTAAGATGTGAAGATAGGAAGACGTGGGTAGGGTGACAACGTAACGATTCGACGACGCCGAAGCTTCAGGAAGCTCAACTGTAAATGTCAAATTGAGAGCTTTCGGTAGTGCGATCTATCCCAGAATTAGTACAACCGGCCAGATGATATCGGAAGGATAGTCTTACCTTGATAGCCTTGCCGTCGTTCTCAGACGTAACTTCAAGGTCAGGATTCTCCTTCTTAAACGCCTCCACGATCCCCCCACGCGTCTCATCACTTTCAACAATCTTGACCTCTTCAATCTCCACTTCGCGAGCTTTATCCATCTCCGCCTCCCTCCGTTTCCTCTCCTCTTCTTCCTTCTTCTTCGCCTCTCCATCTTTCTTCACATTCCCCGGATCAACCAAATCCTTCAAATAAACAGGTACCGGCGCCGAACTCTTCCACCGTTTAACCTCCCCGTTATTATTCCCTTCGACATTGTTATCCCTCCTACTCGCCGCCGCTTTCTCGAAAACCCATTTCCCGTCGCTGACTAACGTTGTGAAATCGACGAGATCTTCGGACGCTTTGAGCGTTCGTTTGGAGAATTCGTCGAAGAGTTTTTCGGGGGCGGGGTAGGTCGATGCTTTCATTATGGGTTGGACCATGTGGGGGATCGATTCGCGGAGGAGGGTGAGTTTTTGGTGCATTTGGTTTAGGAGGGAGAGGGCGGATACGAGGGTTGTTTCTTCGGTTGTTTCGGGGTCTTCTTGGTTCGCGGGGGCTGGGTGGCCGGGAGCATCTGAGATGGAAGGTGCGGAGTTTTGAGGCTTCATGATGGCGATGGTTGGGGTGGATTGAGAATGCGATTATGTGAGGATGATGTCTGAAGCTCAAATGAAGCTCGTCGGTTGGGATTCTCGAATTGACTGGCGACAAGCAGCGCGTCGAATGCCAAGCAACGGGCATTCTGCAACATTGTCAACGCAGTCAACTGTACGAATTCATGCCGGCAGTCAACGAGTTACGCTTGTTTCTCACTACCTCGTAGGTACTATTGGCTCTTGTAATCTTCGATGATATTCACTAAGTAATTGAACCTCGATCTTTCATCATTCAATTGTATCCAAACTTTTGTAAAATAATGAAAGCATTGCAATCAATACATGCAGAACGCCAAATTAACTTTTGCTCTACATTACTCGTTAACATAATAAATCTTCTCCTCAGTCGAGAACCCATTGAACGAATTCCCCATATTGATCGAATACGCTAGAAAAACATGTCAGCATCCCTATTAAAAACAATATACCAGATAGCATATATAGCATAGATCACTCACCACCCAAACGCTTAAAGACGAACCAGTCCCCGATACCGATATCCTTCGGATACCAGCCACTCTGCAGAATCACATCCCCAGAGTCACAAGTGGGTCCCCAAACCGAGCACTCTCTCAATTCACTGTCAATGGATAGTCCGATCCCTTCACCACTGCTTAATTGACCCTCCGCTTCGTCTACCTCAATTCCGCTGTCGCTACTCGCAGAACTGATAGGGAGTACGGGCTTAACCTCTTTCGAAGCATCTTTGGATCTTTTCCCTCGGACTACGACCGGCATCGTTGTCATCTCGCCCGGCCACATTGCTGGATTAACTCGTGAGTATATCCCATCGGCGAGATATATCATCTTCTTCTCATCCTCCTCGTCTTCTCTGACTGCGATAACACTCGTCGCTAACGAGAATGCCGAGGCACATATATACCTCCCCGGTTCAGCAATAATCTCAACTGTTCCTCTTTCAATCAAATCCCCAAATTCCATCTGTAACGAAGCGCAAATCGTCGCCGACGCATCTTCGAAATTCTCATCTATGAATCCGCCCCCGATATCCAGTAACCTAAATTCAAATCCAAGTTCCCTTGCAACCTCCCAGACCTTCCTCGCTTCAGAAATATGCCGACTGTAAGATCTATAATCCTTCTGCCCCGATCCAACGTGAAACGCCACCCCGACAACATCCACCCCGACCTCCCTCGCGAACCGCAACAACTTCCTACTCCCTTCCAACGTAACCCCGTACTTCTTACTCAATTCGTACAACGGCGTCTCCAACTTTTCTTCCAGGTGTTGTGTTTCGGCGCATACTTTAATCCGTAACACGCATTCCGCGGATGGGAAATACGTTTTAATTTTTAGTAGTTCCGTGGTGTTATCGAATGTCATTTTACGGACGTTGACGGTTGACGCGTAGCGGAGGTGGCTGGGGGCTTTGCATGGATTGGCGTAGATTATGTTTTCGGGGGAGACGGAGAGAGATAGGATTTGGGAGATTTCGCTGTGGGTTGCGCAGTCGAAGCCGAGGTTGTAGGATGGGTCTGCGAGGAGGGATAGTAGGCGTTTGTGCGGGTTGCATTTGACCGCTGATATAAAATTTCATAATAAGCGTCAGAAGTGAATCAATTAACCATAAATGTATGAAAATATACATTCTGTAGATAGAAAGGGTGATTGATTGGGGGTATACCATAGAAGGGTCGGACGAGTGGGAGGTTCTTTTTCCATCGTGATAGTTGATTCCTGACGATATCAAGATCGAATACCCAAAAACCATCCTCGCCGTAAAGGTCACAATCAGAATGATCGGTTCGCGTGATATGTTTAGCAATCGCTAAATCTGTAGCCGAGAGATTCTCGAGACTAGCTTGCGAAACTGTTGGCGGGAAGTATGAACCCATTGCGAAATATCCGTCAATCACCACCGATCAATGGTGAAAAGAAATCGATTACAGAATATTAAAACGCACGAAACATGAAGAGATGGATCATGATTGTAAAGAGGTATAGCAGTTGCAGCTTTTTTGTATCGAAAAGTTGCATCGTAGTAGTATACTGGTAGGGTACACCCGCTCTCATTTCACTCACATTGATCAACGACCGAACCATTCTCTCGTAGCCACTAGTCTATCCTGAACATGCCGTCATTCCAGCTGTATAACTTTCATTTTCATTCGACCGCTTGTAAATTCCCCGAAACTAGCCAGTAACTCCAGTCCGGCTCGCGATCGGCGGCTGGTTCCTGCACCATGGTGTAGCATCAGGAAGAAAGAGAGAAAGAAAGCCTATTCCGGGGTGAACCAGGTTTAACCAAGCTACGTAGCTCGACGGGTTGCAAGCAGAGTAATTTCTCACGGTGGTGGTAGTAGCGGTGTTCCGTTCCCTTTTTCACCTGCATGGTGCATTGCATAAAGAGAGGAGAAATATGCATGCAGTGGGAATGCATTTGGGAGGGCGAGATTTCCTTGAAATACGCCGGTATTTGATCGATAAAACACACATGAATGAGTCCTCCTCTAACGAAGAATATTTCTCACTTAGACAAAAAATTGTTATTTCCTGCTTGGGAACCGTGTGTGCTTTCGAATTATTGAACATCTCGATGTTGAATATTGAGCAGGATAATGTATTCTAACTGCGTGGCAGAGCGCTGGTGTAATCAATCATCCATGCTGTGCTCTCACACCTGCACCCGATCGATCGAAATCTCCCAACATTCGATCCGATTAGCCCATCCAACTTTTCCGGGGTTAATTCATACCACCGTACATCTTAAGTCTAGTTCTCTCATACTAAAAATCTTGCTTTAACTCGTGGGTTCTTTCGTCGGAGATTTTAAAATCGGTAGGGGGGCAGCCAGCTCGCACCGATCCCGCTTAAGCTTCATCCGGACTAGCGAGACTAGAATCTTCATAGCTCCGCCAACAAGAAAAGGAGAGGCATGAAAGCGGGCCGTTCGGGGGAATGGTGGATCTGCGGCGCGCGGGGGGTGTAAGCTCGCGAATCTAAAGCAGAACCGGACTCGGGATAAAAGGTGGTTGGAGCAATCACCTCGCTCGAATTTCAAGCACGACGTAGCTCTCAAGAATCCTCGTTTTTTATTTCTTGTCAAAGCCGAGTTTGATAGCTGCGCAGTCGCTGCAAGACAGCTGCCCGCGACCACGACCCCAGAAATGCGGCATTTTTTTTGTGGAGAAAGCGACATTCACCCTACCACAGCAGCAATGATGCAAAGCTCCCATTCGCAAAAATATTTCCAGTTCCGCTAGCTAACTAGCTAGCTAATTAAAGCTAGGGAGTAGCTTCGGTCCAACATTCAAGGGAGTAGCCGAGTTACCCATTGTGCGACGGAGGTTTTTGTCTCGCCCCGATTGGCCTTAAGGTTATATAACCATCAAATTTTCAATGCCTTCGTTTCGTCTGACGCAGGGCGCCATGAAGTCGAGATCGCGGGAGCTCACTTGCTGCATAAACATTGCATTACTGGAATGTGTCACGTATATACAGTGTATTCGAGTACCCTAACTTCTGATAGGTTGCTCCCTTTCACTCAAACAATAATCTAGATCTACTTAGATTATCCTGATATCATTATGGACGATTGACGCACCAATACGGATTCAAATAAAGGCTACCTTACGCGGAAACAACGATACTACAATAAACAGCAGCAAGAAAAGAAAAACTCCAAACATCCCCCATATCGTAACAAAGAAACACCATAAGAGAGTATCACAATACATAGAATCGTCATAAATATATACACATTAGGAACATCACAATCTTAACATAAACGAGGGAACCTCATGTCCCACCACCTCCTTCCGCATACCTCAACGCAGCCCCAGCGAATGTCTCTCTAGGATCGTTCACAGGCTCCGTAACACCAACCAAAGGACTCTTCCCAGCGATCTTCCCACTACTAATCTTCTTCTTGACACTCCTCGGTGTTCCCGTAGTACTACCCGCCATCCTCCCCTTCTTCGGTGTTCCAGGACTCCCACTAACCCCAACCCCTCCCTCCTTCCTCTGTACTTTTCTCGCTGGAGTATTAACCACTGTCGGCACATCCCCATCACTCGCAGAAATAGTAGAATCCCGACTCTTTCTCCTTCTCCTCTTCTTCGACGGCGTCCCCGCAGTATTCGCCCCCATCTCAATCGGTGAAATCAACGTCCCTCTCTGCGGTGCCTGTCCCGTATTCTTCCTGGGCGTCCCAATTCTCGCTTCCTGCTCCATGAGAACCTGACTAGCCACCTCGCCTAGCGCAGCCAATCCATCCTCCCTCTGACTAGCCGTGGATATGCCCGATTCACTCCTCTTGAGCCCCCTGCTAGCTTCCACGTGTAATATAGCTCTGTCAACCATATTGTCATGTCGTCGGTTATCCCTTATTCTCTTCTTTAATCTCTCCACCATTTCCTCTAAATCCTTCTTCGCGTCTCGTTCCTCCAATAATAAGTTTTTCGCACTAGCCAGCCGTTCTCGTAGTTTTTCGTTGGTGGTGGATAGATCTTCTTCACCTGCGAAGCTGTTGATGAGACTTCCGCCGCCACCGCTGGGTCCGCGACCGCGTAAGACTTCGACTTCTCGTTTCGATAAGGCGATTTCTACCTCGTAGCGGTGCTTTTCGTTGGTGTAGTCTGTTTCTAGCATTTTGTGCTGAAGCATCCAATGTCGCGCTGCGGCACGGGATTCTTCGGCGAGTCGTTGGAGGGTCGAGATTTGTGATTGTGAGATTGTGAGTTGTTCTCGGAGCGAAGTTGGAGAAAGGGTCGCAATTTCGACAGCGGAGAGAAGAGGAAGGTGGGTATTCGATGTTTCTAGAGGTGATGTTTGGAGACCGCTGGATTTGGCGGGGGCGAGAGTGGGGAGACGGGGTGTGGGGTCTGGAGTTACGGTGGTCGCGGTGAGGGGTATAGCGGGGAGTGGTGATTTGGTAAGATCTTCCGAGATAGCGACCGGAACGTCATCTTTGAGAGGTGTTATAGATGACCTGGAGGGTTTTCGGTCTTCTTCTTTGGTCGCCGAAGGGGTGATGAGGGCTGTAGATGATGGTGGAGGAGTGGTCGTTGCAGCCTGTGGAAGGGCAGGATACAATGATTCTTCTGTGTCAACTACCACCACGCGATTTGTTAGCGTGTTATGCCCCAGTAATAGATTATGAATTGACGAGTAATATTTACCCATTGTGTCGAGGAATGAAGGGGTCAGTTTAGCTTGATGAGATGCGTAATATCAAGCGTGTGGTGTGGGAATGCCCCCGGGTCCGATGGCCAGAGGGAAGATTGAATGGGCCGCGAGCTGAGAATCGTTGGATGACGGTGATACCAAAACACTCGGTCAACGGTGAGAAGGCATTGGAGAGCAGCGTGTGCAGCAGATATGTCCGGCCATCTACGAGGGGTGGAGGGAGAGGTCTGATATCGAGCGTGTGTGTGTGCGTGTGTGAGAGTGTGATTGGTGTTGGTGTTGGAGGCGGTGTTGGTGTTGTGGTCGTGGTCGCCGTGGCGGGGAGGTTGGGACGCCTTCCCGCTGCCAAATCCGTTGCCAGGTGAACGGGGCTCCCCACCAATGGCACGCTCTCCGCCCATGTATCCGCACCCATTTACACCCATCGATAACTACTGATACCTGTAGGTAATAAGTACATACTTAAGTATCTACATCATAGCTATGGATAGGTACTTTGATAAGTATCTACTTAGAGTACTCTATCGCGTATTTATCTTCTTTTAACGTCGTTTCAATTATCTGTGAATATGTGCAGTAGCTAGTGCCATCACTACATATACATGTTTCCGCAGCCCCCCACTTCTCGACATTAACCGCAACTAAAAGAGTAAGAGGAGGGGGAGGAGTATTCAAAGCATAAACTGCTGGAGACAATGCAAAGGTCTACATTTTCGTCAGGGCGGCATTGATGGTGTTCGATGTCGGGGGCGTTAAATAGTGCGCATGTCGGAAACAAGGAAAACCCGCCCCATCGTGAGTATAAGTTATAAAAGGGAAATAATATATTGCACAGGTAGAAGAAGGTATGGGCGAAACCAAAGCATGACCGGAGAGAAATAACAAAAAAACGACAAGTCCACCGCCTACAATCTGCGACCTCTCCTACCACCCTTGCGACGAGTGCTGTCTGAGGGTGTGGGTGTGACGTCCTCGATACGGCCGATCTTCATGCCAGCACGAGCCAAAGCCCTCAACGCCCTGCGTATCATAGATGTTAGCATCAATATAAAATACAGGTTTATTAAAGATTACACATACGACTGGGCACCGGGTCCGGGTGTCTTTGTTCCGTTACCACCGGTAGCTCTGATCTTGATGTGCAGAGCGGTGATTCCGAGTTCCTTGCATCTGGTAGCAACATCCTGGGCAGCCAACATGGCCGCGTACGGCGACGATTCGTCACGGTCAGCCTTGACCTTTTGGCCACCGGTAATACGGCAGATGGTTTCGCGGCCGGACAAATCGGTAACGTGGACGAAGGTATCGTTGAAGGAAGCGAAGATACGGGCGACACCGAAAACCAGTTCACCTATTTCAACGTTGTTAAATCTCATTTCCAATCGATCTGATAGATTGTCTGTCTTGCTGTACCTTCACGGATCTGTGGGCCGAGGGAGATGTTCTCCTCCTTTGGGCGGTCGGTCTTCTTTGCCTTTGGTGCCATGGTTGTGATGTGATGTGAAGTCTACAGATACCACCATTGCCAATGTTAGCCCTTCATTCGTATCCAGCTTTGAAAGCCTGTCTGTCCGTGTCCAGAATATCTTCCAGCCGTCCATTCCAATCTTTGATCTTCGAATCTCGACGGCCGATTGCAGTCCATCCTCCTCCTTCGACATCGATTTACAAACTTCCCAGGCCAAGATCTCGAAGTCGACATCATATAAGATTGGAACGGACTGGCGTGAAAGCAATCTGAAGATAATCCGGAATGACAGCGGGACGATAGAGCCGTACCTAGAAGACTGATAGTGTCGGGATTGCTGGTGATGGTGGAGATGGGTCGTCGACGTCGTTGGATTCAATGGAGTTCGATCTCTTCGCTAGCTTGCAACCGACAAGGCCTGCCCTGGGTGTTGTCTGCAAAACTGTGACTGCTAAATTCCTTTCCAATCGCGCCAAGCAAAGAAGCCCGCAGCGAACAGCCGCCAGACGCCCGCCCGTCAAACATCTTGTGTTGCGCTCTCCAACACATATCGACGTCTGCTTCAGCCATGGCTCCGTAGGATGCGCCTCCAGATATCCCATCGATGTCGACATCTAATAGGGCGCCAGATGCTGTGAGGTTGAAGCTTTTCTCACTTGGTTCAAACTCGCTCGGTCAGCTTGCTATCGGACACGTTGAAGATGCGCATGCTCCCACAGAGGTCCCGCTCCCCGACCCCAGTCTCTCGAATATCAGCATCATCGCAGGCGGAAATCATACGTTCCTCCTGTCAAAGGAAGACAAATCTGTCTACTCTGTAGGTGATAATACTTTCGGTCAATGTGCTGTTGCACCTCAAACAGTGACCTCTGCGACTGGTCAACAATCACCATGCATAAATACTAGATTCACACCGGTCCCTCCGCCGACTTCAGCTTCTCACTGGACCGCTATAAGCGCTGGCTGGCAATTCTCGATTCTAGTATCTTCCGATAACCGCCTCTACGCCTGTGGAAACGGTCCTCGAGGAGAGCTAGGATTAGGTCCATCCGTCACATCATCTTCGTCACCCACTCTACTCCCACCATTACTCCCTCCATCAGCCACGATTCTTCAAATCGTCAGTAGCGTGGAACATACGCTCATCCTCTTATCCGACGGCTCGGTGTACGGCTGGGGAAACGGTCGAAAAGGACAGTTAGGCAGCCTTTCAACTGGTGAGAAATATATCTATTCTCCAACGAAAATACAATTCGACAAACCGGACGATTTTGAGATAGCGGGAATCGCTGTAGGAAGAGAGTTCTCTGCATTTATCTCACGACAAGGAGAAGTCTTGGTTATCGGAAGCGACAAATGGGGTGTTATCAAACTTAACCCTGGAACAAAGAACCCAGGGTGGAAAACATTCGGAGCCGGATGGGGAGCTATATACATCCTCACAGCTGAAGGTAAAAACACATCATGGGGAAGAAGTACACACGGCCAGATGCCACCGGAGGACATGCCAGAACTTGAAGATATCGCGGTTGGGAGTGAGCATGTTGTCGGTGTTGGGACAGATGGGAGAGCGTACGCTTGGGGATGGGGCGAGCATGGGAACTGCGGGACTCTAGGACAAGGGCAGGGAGAAGTTGTGAGGTGGAAGAATGAATTAAAGATGGACGGTTTGGATGGTAATCGTCATCGGATCGAGGGCATTGCGGCGGGATGTGCGACGACTTGGATTTGGGCAAAAGACTCTGTCGCTTCGTGATCCGGCGATGGGTTTACAGCGAGCCATAGCTGCCATAGCTACCATAGCAACTATGGATGCTATTTGGAGATGCCATTCCACCAGACTATTCGCTACGTTTTGGCTCTGGTCACTGCTGGTATCAATTGGCTGGCTTTCCTATATCGAAGCAACGCTCTTCGAAGGCTGGGCACAACATTTCTTGGCATCGGTCACGACTTTTGCGACTCGAACTGACTACAGACTCGTCCCCCGCTATCATCCTCATCTCTTCGCCATGACGTCCCTGATTCTTCTAGACCTACCTCTATCTTCATTCTGCGCTATCGATCTCGCCTCGTTTACAACGGCACCCCGTTTCCGTGGTATCAAAAATATCCCGCCAGGAATCCACTTTTGCTACTTCTCGCCAACCTCAACCCACGCAGTCGATCCGTCCAACTCTGAATCGCGAATCACAGACCTCGATAATCCAACTCTTCAAACATCGTCCATCCATTTCCGTACCGGTTTCTTCTTCGTAACCTCCCCATCCACACCATATATAATCAAAAAATGGTGTCCGAAAACCGAAACACTCCTTTCCGAATCACAAATTCCATCTACCGAGATCGATGATATAAAGAACAATATTCAAGAGATCCATCACGAGTTCTTAAGTCCTTACGAGAAACTACAAGTTCCCGAAGAAAAGCTCATGGTGTGGAATACTTTCGCTTCATCGATATTGAACACTTCACATGCAACGTTGACCCGAATACTCGGGTCGAATTGGAGTTGCGAATCTACACGGGAGACGAAATGGGAAAAAGAAGAGCTGGATGAAGCCATCCGTTCAAAAACCGAAATAACAGGTTCGAGACAGATATTTGGACCCGAGAAGCCACCAGGCTATGATGACGAGGGTCAGGATAGGGGGGTTTTGGATTATACGAGGATAGATTTGAAGAGGACATGGCCGCCGAATGCTCTTGGAAGAGAGAGGACTGTTTGGGCGAGGGATCGGAGTTGGGTTCTTACCGATATTTTTCGACGGCTGTCGCCGAAATACGATGAGCGTCTACGGACACACGGCGACGATACAAACGATCCCGTGGCTGCGAATTCAACGGCTGAGTCTTTATCTGGAAGTCTGCCTTTATCGGAAGATACAGAAGAAGGACAGATGTCGCTGTTGGCGGAACTCGCTGTATCGTTTGTGTTGACGATTTTACTCGCGAATTATTCGTCGACGATACAGTTCAAGCATATACTTGAAATCTCGTTAACGGCCGGGGAAGCGATTAAATCACATACAAAGTATTTTGTAAAGCTTGTTGGGATGCTCGAAGCGATGCTGAAAGCTGCTAGACTAGTAGCGGGTGAAAATACGGAGAGTGATGATGAAGACGACGATGGAGATGTTGCGGGTGTACCCATTGAAGAAGGGGTGCTAGAAGAATTTGTCAGCGGTGGAGACGCATGGTTGATAAAATTGTTAAGAGGGTTTAATAGAGAATTGAAAGATGTAGGAGAAGTGAAGGATAAAAAGAGTATTGAGAAGTTGAGGGATGGGTTCACCAAGCTAGAAAGGGCTTGTAGGAGGTTTGGATGGTTTCTTGATGATCAGTATGTTAGGAAGGGGATGGTGGATTTGCCTGCTGAGGAGGGGGGTGGGAGGGTTGAGGTTGAACTCGAGGACATGGAAGGCGAGGACGAGAGGGGGGAGTTCGCGCCTGTTATTGTGGAGCTGTAGCTGGAAGATACGTGATTTGTCCCAAGCGGTTTTTGGAATATATATGCTCTATGCAAACTTCCACACCTGAAGTAAATGAATAAGAGAAATTTGGCGGTAGGGCTGCCGGCGAGGGAGCTTTCCCCGGAAGGTTATGCCCTTGATCTTCGGAAGGTTTCAAACACAAGCTATCCCTCATCTAAGTTTCTTGCACCTTCGAAGCTGGAGCTATCATATGTTTGGGATGAAGGATCGCTCAGTATCTTGGAAGAACTGGTCCTGTTTATCATCGCTCTTTATAACTGGTTGGTTAAAAATCTAGTAGAAGAAAGCGGCTGCCTTTGATAAGATTATATCTTCGCGCTCTCAGCTCTTGACCCCGAATCTTCTTTCTCTTTATACCCTGTCTTTTCTACATTCAAAGTCTTCTCCACTCCAGTTCCCTTAGCTATCGGGAAGTCCCAAGCTTCATCACCACCAAACCACCAGTTCCTCTCCTCCCCGCCAGGCAGAAAACTACAATCCCCATTTACCTCACACGTCCAACCGCCCATGACTCCTTTGCCCCTCCACGGTAGTATTGGTATAGGCACTTTATTCAAATCCAAAGTTCCGGTACTACTAGCTTCCGCACCATCAACGCCCACCCATTCAGGCGAAGAGTTCAAATCTTTCCGTTTATATGTTGAACAAGAACACGTTCCGGCTCCCACATCCATATCCGGATCACCGACGAGCGCTCTTCCCGCCGCGATAACTGTGGCTGCGTGGGATACTAGCACGATTGCTTTGACGTCTGGGTGAGTTTTATCCACGTATTCGATTAATCGCGTTAAAGCGTATGCTGCTCTATCGTGCACCTGCGCCATTGTTTCACCGCGGACGGCGGGTGTGATTATTTGCGCATAATCGGTGTTCAGAACCGGGAAGAATGTTTTCAGAAGTTCCGGGGTGGCAGGAAGCGGATGATCGAATGGAGCTGTTCCGAACCATTCTCTTTATTCCAAATTAGCATCAAGATCTTGAAATAATTCATCATATGTAACCTAAAGAAGAGTCTGACATACGCAATACCACCGTCTACGCCCTGGATTCCGATCCCGAGTTCAGTTGCGATAGGCTGCGAAGTCTGAAGACATCGATAATAGGGCGACGAGTAGATTTGTTGGGGTTTTATGTCTAGACTCGCGAGGTGGATGCCTAGTTGTTTGGCTTGATCGACGCCGTAAGATGTCAATGGCGGGTCTGACGGTATCCCCGTGGGTGATTTGATGGTGGCATTGTATTCGCCAGCGTTTGATACTACCCAGTTCGAACGGAACTGAGGAGGGAGACCGGGGTTAGCTAACGCTCGCTTGAGGTTGCCGGTGGAAGTAGACAAAGTGATGGGTTCTTACACCGTGACGGGTGATATATATTGTTTCTAACATTCTCGTTTCGGTATGTATCCCTTCGCCGTATTCTGCGAATCTAGATGTGGTATCTTGAAGTACCGACGATACGATATCCCAACAGTTCGATATCAAGGTCGCGCTGTTGGAGCCGAATGTGTTGCCATTGACGTCGAAAAGAAACTTTAGCGGCGGCGACAAGATACTTCTTATATATTCGGCGCCAAACCTTCAAGCCTCCCCCACCTGACCCTCTTCAGAACCACAACATCGTCCCTCTCCAATTCATAACCTCGGTTACTATCGACGTCTTACCAGTATCAACGCTAGTCCCAAATCCCCATCACTTCCCGCGAAGAACACAATGGGCGTCGAAAAGACAATCCTCGCAGAAGGCACAGGCGATGCCACCCCACAGAAGGGCGACGTCGTCGAAATCCACTACACCGGAACCCTTGAAAACGGCAAAAAATTCGACTCTTCCCTCGACCGTGGACTCCCCTTCAAAACGAGAATCGGCGTCGGTGAAGTCATCCAAGGCTGGGACGAGGCCGTGGTTACAATGAAGAAAGGCGAACGGGCCCGGTTGACGATAAGCTCTGATTATGGATATGGCGCGGACGGTTATCCGGGCTTGATCCCACCGCATGCTACATTGATCTTTGAAGTCGAGCTCCTCAAGTTCTACAAGAAGTGATGTTGCTTGTCAGTTCTCGATATTCAGTTATATTGGTTCCAGCGACGCGAGATATTCTGGTCACTCTGTTTTCTTATTTACGACGTGTTTGGTTACCAGGAAGAAATTTTTTCTATGTATGCAGCTCAAACGGGCCTTTATGGTTTCCCTGAATAATATAACTTTAGATTCTAATTTTGATTCTTCGGAACTGGTAGTGGATTAGCGGTGATGGTAGCCCTTAATACTCAGATCGTTCTCTTATAGTGTGGCAATTACATCAAGGCGTATAGCATTTGGAGACACATTGTTGCTGGACCTACAAAGTCCTGCAGCCTTTGGCATCTCGTTTCAAAACATATCAAATGGGAAGTCTTTGTTTTTCAAATCAAACTGGGTATATTCAAGCCGAAAAGCCCAAACTCCAACAATCTATGCGCTTACACGCCCGAATCATACAATAAATACAAAAAGGAAAACCAAGAAAACTCGAAATTTGAAGAAAGAGACTTCCTGCTCATTTCACCGTCTCATCAACGAGCAACACTCCTTCACTTGCTAGAACACTAAACCTCACTTTCCCGCTACCGTCTACCTGGACTCTCTCCGGAGTGGCCTGAGTGGCGACAGTGCCGGTATCTTCGTTGAAAGTAAATCCGCTCAGGTTAGCTTGGCTCTTAGCATTTATTCCTGGCGCTTGAAGTCTCAATAACTTGAGCGTGTGGTTTGGTTGAAATCCCGAGAGTGTGATATCAGTCTTTTGTCTTTCTCCTGCGGTACCGAAGCCCTTTGCACTCGCTTGCTTGCAAGAACGGCACGTAAGCGCTGCGTCATTGGAAGTATTGAAACGGGAAAGGTTGAGAATGACAGCACGGGCGAGATAGTTGGCATCGTTTGCTGCGGAGGCACTATAAACTTTAGGCGAATTAGGTGCTCCTGCGATTGTAGTGACTACCTTCTTCAATCGGGGCATCTTTCTGGTAATGGCCTGGTTTCTGGTGACGGCCACAGTCACGGTATTTGTTTTGGTCTCGTAGACGTCTTTGATAATCGTCATGGGAACAGTTTTGACTGAGGTAATTTTTAGGGTTGCGGTACTCATGGACGTCTCAACTGCCACCCTGCCTATAACCATAACAACCTTCGAAACAGTCAAAGCACCATATTCAACCTTCGAGTTTGTCAGGGTGGTGCTACCCAAGATTGTTCTAGACTTTGGGACGGCTGTCACTTTTAGAGAGGTTATTACTGTTGTAACCTTGACGGTTCGAACCTCAGTAACTTTGGATTTGGGAATCCTGGTTACTTGAAGCTTTGTTTCCGTTGCAATTCCAGCCGCCAGAACTTGGGTCACAATCTCGCGGATAGTATTAGTAACGACTTTAACCACTGGACCGCTTCCGCCAACTTGTTGGTAACCAATGCCACCGTTTGGCACTTGGGGCTTTTGCTTGCGGTTCGAATAGACACCGTACACGGCCATATCGCCTGGATTCCCAGGGATTGGTAACGGTTTAACCATAAACCTGGTATTGGATTTCGGCTCCGGTAAAGCCAAAGTTTCGGCAAGGAAGACCATGCCATACGCCATCGGTCGAATGCCTTTCTGAATAGACCCAGCTTTCCTTGGGATAAACATGGAATATGGCGTATTGAGGGCCTGGTGAAGATAGATTTTGTCGACATTTCGAGCCGCGGAAGCGAGAGCGTAGTCGACGAGCCAGAGGGCTGCTCCAAACGTGTCCGAGATACCCGCTGCTCCGCTACAGCTAACGGAATTGGATTCACCGAAAGTGAATTTGCCTCCGCCTCTTTCCGCAGCCGCGATTTGAGGTTGGAAAGTATCCAGTTGGGAACATAAGATATTGTGGTCGACCAGATTGTCGAGTCTTGCCTTCGACCGTCCGGCGCAGAAGCTCTGCGGGTAGAAGTGCATCGAGTAAGTGGGAATCTTGAAGTTACCGTTTTTAACACCAGCGTTGACGAGATTCTCAAAAGTAAACCCGCCTTGAAGTCCACCGGTATAAGCTGCCGCCTGGAATTCGACCCCAGCGATCTTCTGTTTCATCTGGTTTGCGACGTTGAACCATTGCGTCGTATAATCGGTTGTCGTCCAGGGACCTTTTCTGAATTTATTTATAACGAAACTATCGAGCTCGTTTCCAACCTCGAAGCGTTCGATTTGAGGGATTTGCTGTTTCGCGTTCACAGCAAAGTCAACGGTATTCGACCAGTTATTTGTTATATTTGCCAAATTCAATCCGAATATAACTTTGGTATCCCTTGTAAAATAGTTTCGCACTTTCGACAAATACTCGGGTCCAAAAGTCCACTGTGCTGCAGGTTTACCGTGAAAGACGATGGCTTTCTTCTGATTTGGTGCGTAGGAGCTCTTATCCATGGATGTACCCCCCAGACGAACACTTGGGCGACCACCAGTTCTGGAATACCAGACGTCGAAGATATTGTTCGCATACGGGGAGTCGACGAAACGAGGGAGAACGACATGTTCTACCGAAAAACTGATGAATGATCTATCAACTAGTGGTGCGGACTTTGAGTTATCGAGTGTCGGCGGGATGTCGAGGACCGCTGATGGCGCTGCGCTCGATTCGGTAACTAAAGAGCCGTAAAGATACAGTAAAGAAAACAGCGAAGAGAGTGTAGTACACTGGAAATACATTTTGGAACAAAAGAGTGTGTATTGTATCTTTTTAACGTCAAGCTCAAACGGGGTATACCAAATGGGTGGAAGTCCTTGCTGCCGCGAGCAAATCGGACGACTAAGGAGCGTGGGAAGAGATAAAGATCTTGTAGTAGATAGTGAACTATCCTCTCATGGAGAGGATAGAGGGGTCAACCCGACTTATAGCAATATTCGTCTTAGACGTTGCTAGCTAGAGAGCAATCGCTCCGAGCTCGTTAAAGCATAGCTGTGCGGCTCGTTTGGAAACAATCGCGGTTCATGTAAAACCCGCAGGAAAATGGCGTATAGCGCGGTCGACCAAGAAAAGCGTGGGACCCTAGCGCATGCGGCAACCGTATTGGACCCAATTATCCGGGAATATGAATTATTCCGATCACATTGTCATTCTCAAAACGTCTCTGACTCTTTAGCTTCCCGCCGCGACCCCCAAGCTTCGGGAAAAGGAGCAGGGCTAGCCTGCATTCGACGGACCCAAGCGAGGTACCAACTGGAGCCGTTAGCAGGTTGCACTGTGCATGCGCCAACCGATTTTTCAACGGTCCCTAGGGCCGGCTTCGTTTGTCATTTCGCATCCGATGCCTGGTTAATAAATTATTTGGTGCAACATTGAAGACGTCTTCCTGTCAAAATGTCTTGGCATAAGGAGGGTTGGATGCGAAACTGTCGAGGCGTCCGGGCTTGGCTACGCAAGCACTGTGGGTCCAGGCAAATATCGATCGGTCTAGCCAACCAGATGCGCCAACATTCCTATCTAAGGGCTACATCCGGTAATCTATGTCCCTCTTATCGGAGTTCTTCAATATTAAATTCAAAAGAGCATATATCCGAGTAAACCAATCAGCGTTGTAGCCTACCAGTACTCAATCTTCAAATCTTAGGGATAAAATGCACCAGACAACTTGCCAATATTTTAGATCTTATTGAACATATTTAATGTCCCTTTGTACGAGGAAGCAATCCAGAGCGAAGCTAATAATAGCAACTTCCTACGATGGCATCCTGGGCATAGAGAATTTCATACGACCGCTGGTGTGTCGCTAGTAGGAACTAAGTTTGAAAAATGCTTATCTAGCCCGCATTTGAGTATAATCAGTTCCCAATGTTCGAGATGCTTGCCTCAAGTGTAAGTGCTTATAAGTATATTTATATATTCATCATGAAAATAATTTCCATGAAGTACATGTACTGCCAAAAGAAACACTGAAATAAGGATATGAGTTATCAAATATTCCAAGATTATAATAGCACTATCTAATCAATGGGAAATACCCGCCCCTTGAGAGCGAGCTTAGTTCTAATGGAAGTTTAAAACAGATGCAGAGGTATGATTGTCCAGTTTCGTTGTATTCTCTTCCATAACTTGCTGGGCGTTGTGTACTGTATCATGCCGAATGATACCAGGTCGATCAGGCTCGGCCTGTTCTTCCGGATGCTGGTCAAGAAATAGATCCTTGATTTGACCTTTTCCTGTGGCCTTCTGATACACAGCAAAGGCTGTGGCAAATCGCATATGGGATCCAAGCTGTATCACTTCTAGAAAATTCACTGCGAAGTTTTGACAATTGTTGCTGATTAGGTTGTAGGCTGCTTTCAGTGCCCTCATGTTGTGTATTACCATTTCGCCTAAAGATATATTAGACCCAGAATTTACAAGATATTGAACCGTGGGTATGGCGATACTAACCCGTTTCCCGAAGCGCTTGGTCGTTGAACCTTGTCTTTCCTACTTCGAATGTTGTCCATTCTTCGCGATTAATTTTCTCGTTGATGTAAATAACATCCAAATGCTCGTCCTATCGATATTTGTCAGCCACTTACTTTCTGAACACACATGTTTTGAAAGATTCTGTACCATCCAAAGTTCATGGCAGTAGTCCCCAACCAGGACTGCCCAGTGTTGTGTCGGATCCGGATACTTATTGGTTTTCTCCGTGATCATCTTTCCCAGTCCCGTCTTTTCGGCGAACCATTTGCCAGCAAACCCTGCAACCGGGTGCCAGCCTATCTCAACAGTTCGTAACGGGCACGCAATGTCTGCTTCGCCGTCAGGTACGACATTTGGCTTGGAACCCAGTCCGAGGGTGTGTTGCAGTGCACTTTTTCCTTTGACGAATTCTAGTTTTCCCCTCGCAAGGCCCTTATTTCTAGTCCAAGATATAGAAAATGTGAGATATCTATCAACTATGATCTTATCTGGGTGTTGGAAAATGCTTACAAGAATTTATTCATCATCGCCCGCTTCGACTTCGATTCCGGAGTGGAATCCGAGTCGGATCCGTGATCAGACATCTCGCTTTCAAGGGTTCTACTATCGGCTCCTACCGGTTCTGGATATTTCTCGGTACTGTGTTTGAGGTCTACAAATTTCCTCACCAAAATTTCTGCGACGTTATGGGTAACCTCAAAATCACGCGCGCGGTGCTCGAGACAAGTTTTATAAAGTTTGGAGTTGCATACCAACGCTCATGTGTACGGTGATGGTCGACGTCGTCAGCGCGAAGAGGCTGAAGGCGGAGGCGCCGAAGCCAGAGTTACCCCTCAGCCCAGGAGGCTTTGACACTCCGCCGATGCCTTCGGAGATAGCAGCTTGATTTTTGCCAAGCATTTTGTTCTCGACCTTTGCTATTCGGGCCTCACGTGATAATATATCATGAGATCCATATCATATGGTCGGAATCCACTACTCGATTCAAGAAATAGGTCGGATCGCATGCTAAAAGTAATACAACTGGAAAGAGACCATTCATATCAACTTTTGAGCATTATTTGGCCAAGGCTAGACGACCAACACAACTCGATTTATATCAAGTTCGAACAGCGAAGCTCTGAGCTTTTGACTTGACAGCTACTAAATTTTAAAATTGGAGGGACAAGTATCTTGCAAAATGAAAACTATGGTTTGTTTCCCAAAGGCGCTTTACTATGAAGTAGAAATATTCCTGGGCCGTTGTCAAAATCCTCTCTATAAATAATCCTAGATTAGGGCTTGCGGGAAATGTCGGTAAAAGTGTCAGAAACGGCAACTTAGAACTTCGTGGCCATAGCGAAATTCTCTATTTTTTTTACTAGCAAGGGATCCTGTACACCAAGAAAGCTTCGCTTTCCGAGGAGCCGCTCATGTTCCTATCTTGATAGCTCGTCCTCCAATCAACTATTCCTATTGCGAATGCACAGGAAAATCCAGTAGTGGATTTCCACTACTGGATTTTCCTGATGGCACATCGCGGGGACTAATTATACAACTGAGCCCATTATGGCACCTCATCATCAAGTATGCTCAAGAATTTATCTTTTATGATCCCTACTGACAGCATGTGAAGAGGGATAAATTCCTTAAAAGCGGCTTGATCGGCCTTTTTTTAAATATGCTATACCTAATTCTAGCCACTACAAGGTGGCAAGAGCTCGCAATGCGGTCCACGGTTTCTAGTTCTGTCACTTCCATTGATCGCGAGTCTGGCATCAAGCCTTCGAGGGACCTGATATGCAATTTTTTAAACCTCGCAGAAAAATTCTTTTTATTGAATGTAAGGAGAAAGATGACGAATCCTCATGGATTGAGGAGTGTATAAAACGGTTCAAAAAATCCGAGATAAAAACTGTTATGAGATTTTTGTAGCATATCATATTCAATCTTATACAACTTTGAAATTTTGCAGTTCCTTAATACTTTCACCTTCATATATCTCAAAATGAAATTCTCTGCTGCCATAATTGGGGTTCTCACCCTCCCACTCACCATGGTCAATGCCGCCGCTATATCAAAACGATCAGAAGAGATACACCTCAACAACTACAAGTATGAGAACGATATGCTCTCCGGAGAAGCTAGCGTGCTTTATATGAACTGCGCACGACAAAACCCTCGAGTTCAGGTCTTCTGGGCACAGGGAGAAAAATGGCAAGAACTTGCTATTGAAGCAGGCCGAGACTTCGGCACCCCCGCAAATACATATAGCACCTACAAGTTCCACGGTTAGTGACTATAACTTAGCTACAGATAATTCAAACAGAGCAAGCACTAATATCTACGAATACGCATAGGCAAGGCACCTGGCGCTACACAGTTTTTCCTCAAATACACTTGCTGGCAAAAAGAGTATTATGACCCCGGTAACTTTGTAAACTACCAGATTAAGAGCACGGCTTAAGTGTGCGCGTGCGCGCGTGTACCAGTTATATTAGAGATCTAGCATACAAAATACATTATCTCCGGGAATTTTCGTTCAGATATCCAGTTTGATTATGACTTGTATGTATTGGAGGCCTTGGCAGGGCATCTTTTCTCACGGATATCTAGATATCAGTATTTGCCAGCCCTTCAATGGCCTATGGAAGAAAGGGCAACTCATGGATATCACCACGGATCGAAATATATTCCATTGATGCCAACAAGTCTTGTGATCTATAATATGGCTGCCTTATGATCAGAAATATCCATAACAGATATTTAAGGCTGAAAGGTGCTTTTCGTCCCCAGTATACCTTATCTCAAGTACACATCACCTAAACGCTGAACTTCCGTTTACAGTGTTACTTTCTTGATATCTAACAGTCCACTGGGAGCATTATCTGATCCCGTGGATAGTCGTCGGGCTTCAAAATCCAGTTTAAGCAAAATGGGGTCAGATCAACATGAGCGATCCAGCACCTAGTCTAAAGTTACGTAAAATGAATGCTAACGAGAACAGCACCTTGGCTAGCTTAAATCAGGCGCGAACATCCATTGTGTCTTCCTTGGTACAAAGTTTCTCGGCTGTTTGGCAAAATAAGCTTCGTCCTTTATCGTGGATCCGATCGGATAGCTAGCGAAGGTGGGTCACGACTTCAGATGATAAATCTCCCGTAGGCCCACGATACGATGTTTCGATTGCCTATGTCAAGGCAGCCAGCTTCAATGGCAATTCGGCATGGGTTATCTCAAAGTGCATGGAGACTTTCCTTTTTAAGAAAGTCCGTGACACAACTGTTGGGACGGGAAATGCATCAATAGTGTGTTGTTGTAGACGACGAAGCATCGAAGCCTAGATATCGGCTCATTAGAGACTCGAATATTTAATGAATGTCTCGAACTTTGGGAAACCGAGAAGAGATTTTGCCGTAGACGCTATTATTCATACTAATCCAGCAAAACTTAGAAGGTTTCTTCATTTAAACTCCAAAAATGAAGACTTTATTCGCCTTCACGACGTTCATTCTATTGAATGTACTCGGTGTCGCAGGTACAGTGCCATGGAAGGATTCAAGAACGCGAGCTCGTATGGAGTTCATGAGAAACTATCGTCAAAGAGAGTTTCAGGAGCTTTCCAATGCCGCCAAGGAACTCGCACCGCAAAGTGGCCCAGGACGCCCGGTTGTGAATTGGTTCGAGCAAAAGCTCGACCATTTCAACCCTAACAATACGCAGAAGTTTTGGAACAGATATTTCGTTCAGGACTATTATTATGAGCCTGGAGGCCCAGTTATTCGTAAGATCCCCACCTTAAGCTCTCATGAAGGTCCTTTCTAGCTAACTTCACTTCCCTCCTAGTCCAAGATATTGGCGAATTCGGGCTCGAGGGTTATCTTGGTTATCTTGAGTATGATTGGTTACTACCAGTAACCACTGCCCGAAAATTCAAAGGGTACGTATCTTCTACGCCAGACCAATCGACATACTTACGATTAAGCTAGCCTCTTGATACTTTACGAGCATCGATTCTACGGGCAATCAGTTCCAAGAACAAAGACATCTGAGAATGTATCCGGAGCAAGTCCCAAAGAGAAAACAGAGTACTTCAAATACCTTACCATGGAACAAGCGCTAGAGGATGTTGTATACTTCTCGAGTAATTTTACTTATAAGAACCAAACGCTACCCCCTGAAAAGACTCCTTGGGTTTTCATTGGAGTCAGTTACAGCGCCAATCGTGGTGCCTGGCTTGCTAAACGGAACCCAGGTTTATTCAAAGCTACTCTCGCGTCTTCTGCTCCTGTCCAACAACAGATGAATTTCTGGCAGTATTTCAGAGCTGTCGAAGAGTAAGATGTTCTTAGATAACTTTGATTCTATGAATTCTAACGCTGAGTTAGGATGCTTGCGGTTAATAATCAGAACTGCTCTTCTGATCTCCATGCTGCCGCGACTTGGATGTCGGACGCCTATAACTCGAGAAACTCAACCTTGGTTGATGTCATGCTCAAGTCGCTCTACGGGAAATATTGGGACAACTTAGCGCAACAGTACGGCAGCCCAGTAGATGCGGAGAGGTTATGGGCATACAGAAGAGACCTCATGACTGATATTGCTTGGGTTCCATTCGGAGACTTTCAGGTGGGTTTACGCAATCACTTAGCGCCCTAACTACCTCATCACTAACGAAAATGATAATTTAGTATGTGGGCATACAGTACGGTGCACTCGGCCGCGTTTGTAAAATCATGGAAACGGCATACAATCCCGCTGGAACTCCAGAGGGTGTTTTCGCCACAGAAAGCCTTGAAAGAGCTGTCGCTGCTTATACCCGCGCCATATCAGGAAATGCAGCAACGAAAGATTCGAAATCGCAAAGTATCACCGGTCTAGACCCTAACTTAGATGGTTGGTCGTGGTTCTGGCAGTTCTGCACTGAGGTTGGAGGCTTCCAGGTGTCGAACATGGCCCGGCCTCAGAATCTCATGCCATCTTTCATCAATATCCAACGCCAACTTGAGGATTGCATCAATGCATATGGCTTATCAGAACACCTGAGCTGGGCAGGGCCAAATGTGGGCTGGTATAACCAAAAGTACGAAGGATGGGATATCGAGTTACCCAATACTTTCTGGACTAATGGTGAATTTGACCCATGGAAATCTCTTTCCATTGAAGCCGCCGAAGCCCCCAAGAAGCCATCAACTAAAGAAGTACCTAAATGTGGTGAATCCTTCCCACCGGGGACTCAACTTCGATATATAATAAAAGGTGGCCACCATGGCTCAGACTTTGCGGAACCAGTTAAAGAAGACGTCGGGGTTATAACGACCACACCTGCCGCAACTACCACTGCAACTAAAATCCCCACAGCAACTTCTACCAAGAATCCGAAAAGCATACCTGTTGTAGATGCCAATAACGCTCAAAGTCTGTGGTTCAGTGCCCTCAGCGTCTGGGTTCCCTGCACAACTTTGAAGTACACATACACACCTCCTGCAGCCACAACCGCAGTCGCGGCCCCCACCGGCTCAAGTGCTCATCGGGCTAGAGCTATGAGCATAATGACTTCTATGCCAACTCCTACTACCATGGCGAGCGCGGCGAGGACGTCTTTCGATGTACCTTCCGTCAGCATGGTCTTCATCATAGCCATGTGTGTTGTTGGTGTTATAATTTTTTAAACACAAGTTTCTGTGTTGAAGCTCCTGATACCCCCCTCCAAATTTGTAAAATGCATAATGATACCCATTCTACGTTGTTGATTGAATTTAGTCGAATTTCAATGTATATCTGACCTTCTTATGTAAAAACGTGCCTCTGACATTTTATCAGTGATATGATCGAGTACCTAGTATGCTATCGTTCATCATAACCGGTTTTGAGCATACTTCTAATTGTAGCGCGAATATCTTCCTCGTTGGAGTTGTATAATCGATTTGCAACAAGATATCTGTATTTAGCAACGAGGCCTGAAATATGTGCTGCAAAAAACGTGCTTGATCTACAAGTTGAACCCGAAAAGATGATATAGCGAGGCTCGATTTGCGCGAATGAAGCGTGTATATTTGAATCCACTTTAAACAAAAAAGACTCTGCTTTCTTAAATAAGTTGGCTTCCCTGTTCAATCTACCATAGTGTGAACTTTACGATTTTCCGGCCTTCACGTCTCTAGCATACCTATTATATTCCACTCTATATAACCAGTTAGAACATTTTCTATATAACCGCCTAAGCCTTACAAAATGCAGATTAGAAGTACCAATATACTATCAGCAATCGGCTTTTATTCCTTATTTTCTTCGGTTTTCTGTGAGAATACCGATCCTTCTAAGAATACCGGGCAAAATTGTCTAGAAAAAGGCAGAATGGATTTGGATGCATTAACCAAAATCATGACTATCAACCGAATGAACGACTTGATAAATCAATGGACATCCTCGACTATAGAAACTGAAATGGTAGTCGACAGAATCAACGATGACACATACGAAGACCCCGACAAAAATGTGGAAAGAATGAACGTAAGTGCAATTTCTTCTCTCCAGGACACCGAGCTTAACCCCCCTCGGTTGCCAATGGATAGCAAGAGTCTAAATCTAAAAAAATATATGAGAAACCGAATAGAATGTTCTCGCTTCCTTAAACGAAACAGCCGACAGTATTGCGAACAGCATAGGGCCGATCAACAGCTACACGATGCAACCATGTTATTTGTTGGGTAGCTATGTGAATCAAACAGAAATCAACTATCGAACGGTACTATTCCTGATGCTACTCCCCGTATCCCGAGATTACATACTGACATCAAACTCTCATAAGATGATTATACAATACACGAATCTGAATATCGGATTGGTGAAGGCTATCCGCAACGTTGCCCTAACAATGACAGCAGACGAAGTCAAAGAAATGTCAATAACAGGGATAAGCACGCTACAATGGCACTATAAAGTTCACACGGTAAGTACAAAACAGTGATAAGTTGATCCTAGACTCTCCTATACGAGATGACTAAATTTACATGATTACAGGGATTTTGGTATCCGCTGTCTCAGATGCCGCTCAAGGATGTGAACTCCACGAGATATAATTCGTACCGGACTTCCTTCACAAACTTGATCGAAGAACTCAGATTCTATATCATCCTTGCGCGGGATGCGTTTGTGGGAGCGGCGGATGATATAGATGCAGGGTCGGGTGGTCTCGCACGCCAGACATCACACCAAACATCCGTGTTGGCGTCGGAGACCAAAACAATAGAGATCACTACAACCACTGATCTCATTAGTAATTTACGCTAGATTCTATGAGATACATAAGCGTATGGGACAATGGCGACGATGGAAATATATTAAATTTGAATGGTGTAAAAGCTGATGGCTTCGTCATATTTGAATCGAGGAAATGTGAAATTGTAATGTTTTCAATGCCATTATAGCAGAAGTAAATTTCAACAACAGCAATAACGGGGTTATCATAAGGCAAAGGGATCAATAATAGAACTGGAAAATACCCTCGACAAACGCTTTCAAAAGTCGTCTTTCGGTAAAGCGATGGACCTGATGATCAGCGAATATTCCACGCGAGAACCACCGTTTACGTTTATTCTCGACAAAACATTGATCTGCGTGTACTGGAGATTTGACAGTTGTTAGGGTAGAAGCGTGTTTATAGGCAAATGTCATTGGATCATCCCAAAACCACCAGTTTGCGTCGATTCCCCGTAGCACGATCGCGTATATTTGAACGAGAGGGAGCTACCTCATGGCTTTCGTAAGTTGAAAAGGTAGACAGTCGATTGTGTGCCTGTTCCCTTGATTAATCAAGGAAACATTTATCATTAGCATGTTAGCACCTCGAGCATCTTCAGCAAAACTAGTCAACTCATTTCCCAGAGATCTCTAGACAGCATTATCTTTTTTAAAACTCGAACATCTCGCCTGATTTCTGTAGTTATCCCTTTCTGACAGTATACTACAAGATGCAGATCCGATATACATTTCTCAGCATCATCTTCACCGTTCTAGCATTATTCAACGGTCATGTCAAATCACAACTGATATCAGCCAATTCAGCCCAAAACTGCCTCCCTCCAGAAAAAGGCGGCCCCAGAAACCTCAACGAATTGATCACCCCGAAACAAATAAACGACCTTCTAGGGAGATGGACAAAAGCCGGAAACGTCATCGGAACACTAGCTAAAGGAATACTCACTACTACAGACGGGGACAACCCTTCATCCGCCACCCGAAAAAACTTAGAAGTAAATACCAAAATCCACGAAACAACTAAATTTCACATTTAGTGATTGATATTAAATTTATATTCGTCGAATAGGCCGTCGTGGAGCAGTTTCAGAGCGTAGGAAAAGAAGCGTTCGCGAACCTTCAAGCGATGTATGACTTTAACATGCAACCCTGTCAATTCGACCACGCCACCGCGGTCCAAGTAAGAAAAAGCAGCGACGCTGTAAGTTGTCCCAAAAAAAAAAAAAAAAAAAAAAGGAATTTCCCCCTTTTAACTTATAAAATCAATCAACACCATGAGACTTCTGATAAACGAGAGCCAAGTGAGTGTTAACGCAAAAGCTTGATTCATATGTATAGCTTTTGACCGCTTATACCGAGGCAAGTTGGTCATTATTCGACGCAATCCCAAAAGCATTGCCATCAGAACCGCAAGATCAATTACAAAATTTTAAAGAACATGCGGAAGACGTTGTTTTTGATTTTATGGACAACGTGAGAGTACGTAAAAATCCCCAGATCAAAGCTCATATGCCTTCCAGTATAGCTAAGAAATCTTTATTGGGGAGCTTTCCCCCCATCTGTTGTCTGGCAGTTATTTTGGACGGCACTGACCGATGTTAATGTTCTTGGTGACGGAGATACCGATGAACTTTACATTAGAAAAGTGAAGTGGTCGCCGATTGTTTTTGCTGACTACATCGGACACATTGAAGATATATTGCAACATTCGTAAGAGCGTGAATAGGCCGACTGCTAAATCACAGACGTCGACTGAAATTATTGCGACACTTATATATAGTCATGCATGGAATAGAGAAATAATCAATTGATTATTTAAAAGATTGTTAAGTTTCTACAAGAAAGGATTACATGAAGGAATAGAGGAAACGTAAAGGATATATTAATATATGATTAGAATGTAAATGGAAGAAAAGTAGAAGGGGGTGTAACTGCATCAAACCATCACCATTGTATCCATTATTCAATCGATCAAACAAAATCGATATTCCTTCACTTTTAAATTCCCAAACGCCAGCACAATTCTCACATCTAATCCACCTCATCATCACCGCTCCTCCCTTCCTCCCTCCCCACAACATCCCACCCATCCTCCTTAACCTCTTCCTCTTTCACCTCCTCCTCCTTATCACTTTCCTCCCCCTCCCCACCTTCCTCCTGCTCATGCCACCTCTGCACCTCCTCAACCGTCATCCTCTCCCTCAACCACTCCAACACCGCCTCCGTCCCTCTCTCCACAATCTGCCTCCTCGGAACCCTGAACAAATTCCCACTAACCCTCAACTCCCTCAACCCTTTCCCACCCAACATCCCCAATTTACTCGGCAACCCCGTAATGCAATTATTCATCAAATCCACAACCTGAATCCCAACCAACCCTTCCACATCCACCTCCTCGATCTTATTATCACTAACCACGAACGTATTCAAACTCCCGAACCGCTTACTCAACCCCGCCGGCCAGGTTTTCAATTTATTCGCATGCGCGTCGAGGTAATTCAACCGCGGGGCATCGATATATTTAACTATCGGATCAAGACTCTCAATCCCATTACTTTGTAACAATAAAGTCTTAAGGTACGGGAATTCCATCTCGACATCGAGGTATTTATCCCCCTTGATCGAATTACAGCTTAAATCGAGGGTATATAGTCCTCGGAAACTTTTAATGACAGGGGAGAAGGTAGTCAGACTGTTTCGCTGTAATTGGAGGACTTTGACGACGAGGGCGTCGGTTTCGCCTAACGTTTCGGCGGTGAATTCTTGCATCGTTTTAGAAGTTAGATCGAGGATCCCGCCAGGTCGAACGGTTAGTGATTTAGGTGGTTCTTCGGGACCGAAAGGGTGTTCGTAATCGGAATCTTCAGAGTCGGAGTTACTATCACAGGATTCGGGATCTTCTCCAGGTTTTTTATCGTCGACACCGGCGATGACTATCTCTGGCCAATTATTTGCGGGGTTTGAATTACCGCCTTTGCTATTACCGCTACCGTTGATGAAGGGTTTATTCGCAGCGGCATCGGATTCTTGTTTCGCAGCTCTAGCGGCGCGAATTTGATCCCTCAAAGCTTGCGAGGAAGCCTGCGCTCTCTGCCGTTTATCCAACTGCTCGCCATCATCGACAGGAGGCGGCGCAGGTTTCGGCGCAACAGTCCGCTTCGCGAGTTTAATCGTACTCTTCGGGGTAGATGACACCACCGGTTTAACAATCGGTGTAGCCGTCGTGGATTTCGGACTGGTCACCGGTTTCGCGGGTGATTGGAACGATCTAACCCTCAACGGCGTCCTGACCGTCGCCGAATTCGGTGTTATCGGTGTTTTCGCGGGAGTCGTAATCGGGGTGATCGGTATACCCGGCGTCAATGACTTCCTGCTACTCGAAAGCCGCGGGGTGACAGCGCTGACCACCCGTTTCGGCTGCGGTGTAGTTTTTGCGGATACAGGTGTAGTAGTAACAGACGGAGCTCTAACGTTATCTTTTGACGGAGTTTTGGTGATAGTTGGTAATCCGGATGCCCGTCTAGTACCGGGAATATTCGACGGTTTCGGTAAGGTTCGTTGGGGGGTGTTGATGATAGAAGTACTAACGCTTCGTTGGGATGAAGCGATCGGTGAACGGGGTAGCGCGATACGGGTTGGAGTAGCGGGGCTGGGGCTTTTGAGACTTCCGTTTGAACTCTGGGATTTTAAAGCTGGGGAGAGACCACCCGGTGAACGGATCGGTGAGGCGGACGGACGGCGAAGAGTATTCGTTTGGAGTTTTGGAGTAGGAAGAGCGGAACGGGGTTTGGGGAGAGTGATCGTGTCGTTGGATAACGTCGGATTGCTCGATTTGCGGAGAGGGAGACGTGAGCCGGGGAGTGGGAGGCGAGATTCTCGCTTTTCAGCACGAGGAGTTTCCGAAGGTGGTGATTGTTCTTGTTTCTGTTCTGCTACTTGTTCAGTAGCGGTGACCGATGAAGTATCGGTTCCCTGTATAACTTCGGTAGTTGGACTGGTAAGTTCTTCCTCCTGTTGTATCACAGGAGGTTCGGTATGGAGAATCTCAACGGCGTCCATGATGTCCAAATCGACCGATAACGCGCCGCAGTAGACGTTCACCAAAACTGATATATAAACGCTATGAAAGAACGTTAATAACAACTCCAACAGACAATAGACGTATAAGAATTCAGGAGAAGACGAGAGAGAAAAGGAGAGAGAAAAGAAAAAGGAACGCGAGGGATAAGAAAGGCGGGATGGTATTAATTTTGATAATGACCCACCAAGCTGAAAGCAGAACTGAGAGGTTCGTCAAACTGCGGGCCAGGGACCAGCCTCGCTCGGACCACTAATTTGGGACGCCCCCGCCGCCGGGGAAATCGATACGCGAGCGACAGCCAATAGGAATCCCTCCTCGCCCCAGCTTAATTAATATCCTCCCTGCCCTTTCGTCAAGATGCCGAAGTAAAAAAAAGTAAGAAAAAACAGACGAGGATGTTAAAAAACCGTTATCGAACAATCGGATTGAAAAATGATAGAAAAGAAGAAACGAAAGATATCGCTGGAGGTACAACATCGCTATATACACTCGCATATTCTCTCTCTTATAAACTTTTAACCATCATATGCTCGCACCACACTTCAAACATCTCCATCACCTGCTATACCCCATATGACCCCCCGGATCCCTCGGATCAACAATGACCCGTCTCCCGTCAGCCTTCCTCCCAAAATCCAAAGATTACGCACACATGCAAACGAAATCGAACAGGATGCACATGTAAATATATCCCCGTAGACAATAAATACTCAAGCAGAAGAGAGTAGAATGAAAAGAAAATTAAAAGATATCAGGCACTCCCTCCCAGCTCCCACCGCTGCTAACCTTCTCCCTCATACTCCAATAATCCCCATTAGTCTTCCAATACTCCTCTCCAGTAACCTCATCTTTCGCCTTTGTAAACCATTTCGGCTTATACACTTCCCCGCTATTCTCCCTCTCCCTCCTCTTCGCCCTCTGCTTCTCCTCCAACCGATTCTTCTCATCAGCGGCAAAATCATACTTCCCGTCCTCCATAGCCCGCTGATCAGGCCGTAACCTCGTGTCAGTCGGACACAAATGCGGCTTCAACCCTTCAGGTAGATAATTCAACGAAATCGCAAACGGAGTGAGATTAAACGGCGCAGCAGGTCTCTCATGAGTCTCCCATACCAAGAACGCCTGCGTCGATGAGAAACTCTTGCTGATATCATCTTTTCCTCCGACAGGCGGACTTCCGAGCTGGACATCGTACCCGGGACTCATCCTCGCGTACAACTTGTCGTTCCATCGTCCACCCATGCTCCACCTCTGCATACCGTCCTTATCCACAACTTTTCCTTTAACCTCGTATGCCCCGGCGCCTCTCCACCCGCGCGCTTGGAAATTCAAGGTACACACTTCTCCGGTCGTCCAATTTTTAATCTCCATAGGACCGTAATTATCAACCGTCGGACTACCGGTGATAATTCCCACGACAGCGGTATTGACTTTCTTCCAAGTATACAACTCAACCGGACCACCGGTAGGGGGGTGTAACTTCAAAAACCAAGTTCCAAGGGGATTGATATCGAAACTTTTGCCGTAGAATTTAGCTCGAACGGATGATTCGCCGTAATACTCCCATCGTGGAGCTTCAGCCCACGCAGCACCGACCGGCGGGTGATGGCTGACCTGCTCAACGAAGAAACGGAATCCCTTATCCGGACGACAGTATTCGTAAGTCTCTCCAAGGAGGGGGTTGAAAGGTTTGGCGATACGGTTGATGGTGGAGGAGTATTCACTGGCGGCGAATGCGGCAACGTAGACGAGTCGCTCGAGGGAGTCTGCGCGTTCGGCGGCCATGTCAAGAAGGTCCGTATATTCCATATCCTCGGCCACACGCTGTAGGAGGGATGTACACTCGTTGAAAGAGACCGGAAGCGTCATCTTGGTCATATCCTTTCCAATCATCGATTTCAGAATACCCTATCCGACAGTCAGCGCGATCCACTAGAACACAGTGTAAGAAAAGCTTACCCATAAAGAAATCTTTGGCCGATCATCTGCACTCTTGTCGAATTTGAATCGTGGAGGGTCTTCATAACCTTTGAAGCTTCTCCTGATAGCTACCAGCCGTCGGTCACTTTCATCTTGGGACTCAATACTCTTCCTAACAGCTTCTTCAACAATGTCTTCGATGGCTGCCTTATCCGCAGCGACAGGGATCTCCACAGTCACAGAAGGATTAGGCATCTCCTTCTGCACCTCAATCTCACCAGCGTCAACAGCGTCAAAGAACTCTTCATCTGAAGCTTCAGCCTCATCCGAATCACTAAGCTCCATATTCGCAACCTTGATCGTCTTCTTCCTCGTGATAGACATGGGAATACTCTCAGTAGCCGAGTGCGGTACAGTGACAGCAACCGAAGGGACAGACATCTTCTCAGGCTCCGGCGACGCAATATCGTCCAAAACCTCCTGCAACTCCTGCGCCGGCGGACTATTGACAGCGCCTTCCCTCAACACCTCCCTCAAGGCTCTCTTCGTCCTCTTCTGCTTGCCCATGACCTCGTTCATCCGGCCCTCCAGTTCCTCCTGCTCAACCGCCAATCGGGTCATGTTATCCTCCCACAATTTCCTCAGGTCAACTTCCTTATCCAACCTGGACTTCCAGTATACCTCTCGCTCCCGACTCAATTTAAACAACTCGCCCGCCAAATTTCGCAAATTGTTGATAGCACCTTCGTAACTCTGCATCGCGGCCACAATTCCAGGATCACTGATCGGTGTTTGCGGATTCCGTGTACTTTCAGCGGTGATTGCCGTGCAAGCCCCAGCAAGCATATCCAACTGCATCCGTGTCGAATGTGCCATCATCTGATAGGTCTCGTTATAAACCGGATCAGCCATCTTGGCAGCAGTCTCTTCCATCGCATCATCAAATTCGTCGTCGTCGTCGTCGTCGTCATCGTCGTCATCATCGCTAGGTGGTCTACGAGGGCGTCCGTTCTCACTAGCTTCGAGTTTTGTTTCCGAGACGTCTTCCCATGACATATCGCCGGAGGCGGTGAGTTTCGACCGCGAGGATGCAGCGTAGACTTTGCTACCCCTACGGTCCATCGGCGCGGAAGGTAGATCTGTGGTAGACTCCGTAGTGGATAGCTGGTCAGTGCTTGCGGTGCTGCTGGCGGTGGTGAGTCTAGCCTTGGCGCGGTCGGCCTTTTGGGCTTCCATTCGAGCTTCGTCTTTCGACCATTGAATGGCGTTATTGAGCGCCCAGTACCAACGTTTCGCTTCGACCTGATGATTCGCCTTGAGGTGATATTTGACCGACGATTTACCGTGAATCTCGAAACGTAGTTTGTCTTGCGGGTCCATGTACAGCTTTGCGATTTTCATATTGATAGCCCCACGACAAGCGGACTCCATATCATCTGCACCTTTATTAGCAATATATCAAGGTGAGATCCGTAAGAATGTTCTTACCCTGATGTTTGTAATAACTGAGCACGCCGTTCTCCAACACGAACCATCGGAGTTTGTATCCACTTGTGTAATTCGTCCATTTCTTGAGGTACCCTTTCATCTCCCTACCTTCCCTATGCGTGCCATCGCGAGAGGCATCCTCGGCGCCGGGAATGCCAGCACCGGAACCAAGGACGGCTTTCTCTTGGATGCTGTTTTGGGCAGCTACAGCTGCAGGACTGCGTTTTAATACCGCACGGGTTTTTTCGTCCTTTGTAACGTCTTGAGGGAGCTTTCCTTTCTTGTCGCGACGGAAGGGGTCGGCGCCGTGGAGGAGGAGAATTTGGATCAGTTTGATATCTCTGCTTTTGGCGGCTTCGTGGAGGAGAGTACTGCCTGGGATACCGCCGTCGTGGGCGTTTAGATCAAGTAAAGCACGGGTACGGGGTGTTTCGAGGAAGGACTCGAGGTCGGCGTAGTTGTGGGTGAGGATGAGCTTGTGTAGGTCAGCGAGCCGGTTGTCCAGGTACAGATCGCGGGAGAGTTGGAGCTCTTGGGCAATTTCAGGCGTGCGAGACAGGTCAACTGCCTGGGCGCCTTGATGATTGGGGACGGCATCGTTGATGGTTGGTTCGTTGAGGAGGAGGGTGACGATAGGTTGGCGGCCGAGGTGGGAGGCGAAGTGGAGGGCGGTGTTGCCGGTGTTCGCGTCGCGATAGTTGATATCGAGATAGGGTTTACCATCTGAGACACCGAGGTCACGGGAGGTGGACGAGAGGACAAACTCGACGACTTGGACTTCGGCGCATTGGACGGCGAGGAGGAGGATGTTACTTATTTCTATAGGGGAGTTTGGTTCGGCGGCATCCCTGATAGATTTGGAGATGAGAGCTGTATCACCGTTCCGGAGAGCTTCGAAGAGGCGAAAGGTGCGAACGGACTCTTCGAGGGTAGCTACGGCGGGGGCCGGGATGGGTCTGGGAGGTAGCTGCTGCTGCTGCTGGTGCTGGGAAGGTGCGGGGTTGGTGGAACGCGGGGAAAGCACACCGGAGGATTCGAGGGTGGTGGTGGTGGTCAGGGACGGGGTAGAATTGGATGAAGGAGCGTAGGATTGGGCCCTCTTGTGAGCCTTTGTCGAGGAGGCGGAGGACCTGACGCTGTCGCTCTTGCCCATGGTTGGCGATAGAAGAGAAGATGCTGAGGGACCGGAGATGGAGGTCGGAGAGGCGCCGGCAGACATGTGGGAGCCTTTATAGGCTGTTGGAGAAGGAGCGAGCTTTTCAGAGCTCTTGGAGGACTTGGAGTAGCCTCCGACGGAAAGGCGAGACAGGGCGATGGCCGAGCGAGAGCGTTTGTGACTGGCGGGTTCTGTCAGCGGAGACGTTCATATGACACCGTCCAGAGATACACCAGGCACAGCATTCGATATCAAAGGGTGCATTTGATATCTGTAGACAATGGATCGAGGGCACTTACGAGGGGGACGAGGAGGAGCCCTGCGAGCTGAAGCTGGGACGGGGATCCGTGTCGTCGGACATGACTGCGGAAGCCAGGTATCTCAGCGGACGACACTTCTCCGGGGAGCTTGGGAGTATCTACGAATATGTTTATCTCGAGTACACGGATGTCGGTGTGAGAATAGCTGGAGCGGATGTATATAAGTAGGTAAAAGAGGAGAGGGGTCGGGTAAATGCAAGCAGCTCGTAGCGATAACAGCCACGGGCACACTAACCAACGAACAGAGCTACCTGTCCTCACGCCGTATATATAAATTCAAGTAAATAAGACTATCGGATTCCGCATCGACAGAACGAACGATATGATGTAATCGGAGCTGACGATTGGCGAGAGGCTGTGCTGCATTCCAGCAGTCGACTGTCGGCTCCGTCGGCCATCGTTCGGGAGCCTGCATCCCGACGCCTCCAATCAATCAACTAATACTATCGATTAGCTATTGGCTTTTATCCAAATACCTAAGTTCTTACTTGGGTAAAAAGTAAACAAGTAAATGGTTATCTAAGGATATAAGCTAATAGGACGAGTGAGACACTGCTGGACCTTCCGCTTTACACGTTTGCGTACTATGCCTCTCCCCCCAGCAGCCAGAACGAACGAGAAAAGGGGACCATTCGCAGTCCAGAACTCAGGCCCGTGGCCCCACGAACAGGAAGGAGGCTCTCGCTCGCTTTCGGTCGCAGGGTGCACGATTGGGGAGCGTGGGGAAGGCGATAAGCTCGTGGGATGGCTAACTGAGACCTATAAAGTGCACAGTTGGTCGTCTGACCTCTTTCTCTTTTCTCCTCTCTGTCTCTGTCTCTATCTTTTTCTCTCTCCGGATTACTCTCCTCTCGATATATTTTCGGTGTATCATCGCGAGATTATCTAATAGCGCGCGGCCAAGAGCGTCCTGCATCGCTGCCCTGTTCCCATTATCTAATCCCCCCCCGACGCTTCATTGGTTACCGGCCATGACCTCGCTCCTCCCTTCCAAAGTCGGTATGTGCTTCATCCGTACCTGTGCCACTACCTGTTGCACACGCACACGCACGCACTTCGTCATCCTTGGTGCTGGGTAGCAGTTGATGTTGATATATAAGGGCCGCAGAATTCTCCGACCACCCCTCCCCCTCCGCCTCGCCCCGCACCTCCCCCCGCATCCGCCCCCACCGCGCCTCGATCTCCAACGTCCTCCAGGCAAAATTCCGCCATGCCACTCGCTCCAATCTAACTGCCGAATCCTCCCCTGACATCCCCGCCGATAGCGCCTACGGCTCCTCTCTCGCCGACCTCGACCTCGGCCCCTGTCACGACCCCGACACCATGAACCGCTCCCGTTCTTCCAAATCCCTCTCCAAAGAGGGCGCATCCAACAGCTTCTACGAGCAAGTCCGGTCGTGGTACGAAGAACAGCTCGAGCGACTCCAGGGCGGTGACTCCGCCGCTCTTTCCGGTGGTCCCGATCTCTCGTCGCTTCGTAAACTCGAAGCGATAATTGACTCCGCATCCCTCGAGCCACGACCGTCCCACTTCCGCCGTCGTAGCTCCCGTTCCCTGAAGAATAACAAATTAGTCTCTCATGCTGTCTCCTTGGAAGACTTCTACACCACCGACAACGAACGCACTATCCTTCAGGATGTACCCAGCTGCGAAGCCGAACTCGACAATTCGAAGGAAACGAGCGTCGAATTCCGAGCTGAGATTTTGAGACTCACGCATACGCTCAAGATCAAGAATTGGAGAAAATTGGAGCTCGCTCGGGGAGAGGAGGTCGAAGTTAGCCGTATCAGCGGCGCTCTCACCAATGCTGTGCGTCCCCCCGCTACGCCTCATCAAATATATCAATACGTACGCTAATTGAGATAATAGGTCTACAAAGTGACGCCACCTCAGGTGTCACACGAGAGGGCTTCCAAGGCGGTGGACACCCCGTACATGACGCCAGTCGACAAGGACTCCAAACGTCCTCGCAAACCAAAGTAATCTACAATCCACCGCAGTATCTCATAACTATATGCTAATTAAATACAGGCCGCTCCTACTACGTATCTACGGCCCGCAAGTCGGCCACCTCATCGACCGTGACACCGAACTAAACATCCTCCGCCGTCTCGCAAAACATAAAGTCGGCCCAACTCTGCTCGGGACCTTCGACAACGGCCGTTTCGAAGAATTCTTCGATGCCAGAACCCTAACCCGTGAAGATATCCGAATCCCTGACACCAGCCGAAAAATCGGTAAACGATTGAGAGATTTGCACGACCACATCCCGTTACTCGATGTAGAACGTATGGGCGGTGCTATGATCTGGAGGAACTGGGAGAAGTGGGTTGCACGTGGTGAGAAGGTAATGAAGGAGCTACAGAGGATCAAGGGGCCTGAGAAGAGGCTGTTGGTCACCACTTGGGAGGTTCTGAGGGAAGTCGTGGAGATGAGGTATCGACCGTGGTTGGAGGAGAAGTATGGTGGGAAAGAGGAGATTAAGAAGGAGTTGGTGTTCTGCCATAATGACGTGAGCTTTCTTACCTGCCTGTCATTTGATATTGATATTGTGACTAATTTTTTAGACGCAATATGGGAATATCATGTCCCGTATGTCGGAGACGGAACCGCCTACTCCCGCGAGTAAATCACCGGCTTTACTACCAGTGAACACCACCCCGACGCCGAAACAGTCCCTCATCGTCATTGACTTTGAATACGCCGGCGCCAATACCCGCGGTGCAGAATTCGCCAACCATTTCGTAAGTTTTCATCCGTCATATAATTTTGCCTTTCTCGAATGTACTAATATGTACAAATCAGTGCGAATGGATGTCGGACTACCACTGTCTTCTATCCCCAACAGCCCACACAATCCACGAAGCCAACTTCCCCACCATCCCGGAACAACGAAACATCCTACGCGCATACGTCGAGCATCGTCCGCTACCCTACGTTATCCCAACTGAAAATAGCAGCGATCCAGACTACATGCGAAAACGCCAATCCCAAATATTCCTTCTCGAAGGACGCCTCCCCACCCGCGAAGAAATGGAAATGATGGATAAGGAGGTCGAACGACTGGTCGAAGAAAGCAGGGATTGGAGACCCGCTGTCAACGCTTGCTGGGCGCTTTGGGGCATCGTGCAGGCTGTTATCCCTGGGTTAAACCTTACGGCTGAGACTACGGACGAAGGGATCGAACACGGGGATGAAGTCAGTTTGAAGAGCGCGGAGGGGGAGAATGAGGAGGAAGCGGAGTTTGATTATGTCAAGTACGCGGAGCAGAAGGCTATGGTGTTTTGGGGGGATTTGATCGGATTGGGGGTTGTTGGTGAGAAGGAGGTTGTGGGGTGGAGCGGGGTGGAGGATTTGAAGAGTAAGTTGAAGTGGTTGCCGGTGTAGGCGGTTCTCACGATGGTATGCACGAGCGGGGCGGTGAGGTTTAATTTTGGTTTATACTTTTTTCGGTTCTACGAAGTTATGATTATTGGAAAAAAAAAATATATTTTTTTATAGCTTTTGATGATGCATATTATTTTTTATAGCTGATTCTGCATGTATATTTTTTTAACGATGGTAGTGATGATTAAGTAATTAGCTAATTGGTTAATATCATAATTTCGTACATTTCGTGCCGGAACTTTATTATATATATACGTCGCATCGCATCGCATGGATTCTCCAGAATTCTTTCTATAAATAAGTTCCGTCATGCGCAGAAGCCGAATGGAATAGATCAGGAATAGTTGCAGTTGGACCCTTGAAGACATCGTGCACGTTTTTCCGCGTTGAACCAAGGTTTTTTTTTTTTTTATCATTAATTCGTTGGTGTGTAGGTTGCACCCGGCCGCATCAGTCCAATACAAAACCGGAGCGAACATCTACCAAACCAAAAATCCTGTTTTTTGTGTCGTGCCTGGCATTTTAAGGAAATAAAAATGGCAGCGCAGCGAATGGGTCAGAAGCATGTGGTCTCCACCTGGCTTGAACTCATTCGAAAAAGGAAACAAGTTAAATGTTTTTTTTGCTAGTACTTACTAGCATAAGTATGCTTGGGGGGAAAGGAGGGAAGAAGGAAAGGGTCCAGCGGACCGGTATGAAGCGTTCATCAACGGTTCGGTTATTTATTCCTTGGAAAAGGAATGGTGGACAGCGATGATCTTGGGTTTGACGTCGGTTCGGCCGCGATTGGAATAGTCTTGGTGGTACGCGTATATATCATTACCGTATTTTATTTCCCTGCGAGGAGTTTCTTAGTCTGAAGGACGTCTGCGTCAGCGGTTAGCTGTGGGTGTACGGTTTAGTCGGAGCAGCAATGGGACAGATGTTGCTAAGAGTCTTTTTCTGTTCCCTGCGGTCGACCGATCATGGCAAGTAGCGAATCCGGTTGTGGTTCTCGGAGTGGGGAAAAAGCATTGGCGGTGCGCCTATTTCCGAAGATGGTGATTCATGATTGGAAAACTTGGTTGGAAGGGAAAAAGGCTGGAAGTTGGTTCTACGAGTTTACGGCTTAGATTTGGCGTTATCGATCGATAATATCACACCGGATATTATGGACTTGCGAGTGAAGTCAATCTATTTATATTTCGGCGTGGGTTGTGACATGTTCTGATGCATCTTGCATCGTTTTTGTGAATTTACCCACCTGGAGCTTTTACCAGATTCATCTCTCGGAGGGGAGGTTTTCTTTCTTGATCTTTTTTGATCTTGGTGGCTGCCCTGTAAAAGGAAGCGTGGTAATGTGGACAGGGCTTAGCTTGGACCGATGACATCGAGATGCAGCTGAATATGCGGTGGGACTGCTTCAGGGTTCAACTTGCTGTGACCGACCACCGACTACACACGTCCCATATTTTATTTTTTATTTTTTTTATTAACGAAATCCGAATTCGCATGTGGGAAGCATGCAGATGAAGAAGAATAGGAAGTATCTGCAGGTCCCGAAAAGTGGGAAGATGGGCGGCCATTGGCTGAGATTGCGAGAGTTAAGTGGGAATGCAAGTGTCCGCGGAACGACAAGAAGATTATATGAACGATGGTCGATCGCATCTTGTTACGGGCTTCCGACGTGGACGAGCGTATGTAGGAATAGAAGAAGGTATAAGATATATCACCGTCCCTTCCGCTATTTTGACAGCTCAGTCTCGCGAGTCTCTGATTCGTACCTTTTTTTTTGTTCCGTTGTCAACTGTTACACGGCATCCCGCCGAGGCATTCGCGAATATCAATTTTTTTTCTTCCAAATAATCTGCCATTAGAATCCGGCGAATCGAAGCAGCGAGGAATCCGGCTGGCCGGTGGAAGCGCTGGATCCGTTGGAGGCCTTGTCTCAAAGCTAGAGGCCGAAAGATCCGTTGTTTTTTTTGGCCTGCGCATGCAGCCTGCCGGAGGGTCCGAACAGTCATCGGAGCCTCATTTTTATATAATCCAGCCTCGAAGCCCATCTATTCATCCGTGACCGATAGTTCAAGATCGTGCTCGAGTGCACTCTGCTTATGAGATCGGGCGAGTCGGTTAGTAATAGTAAGAATAACATCGTCTGGTGGAAAACAGGTGAAAATTTGATGGGAAACACAATTTCCATTCGCTCGGTTCTCTCCTCTCCCAGCAAACGATAAACGTAAACCCGGAAACCCGCTCGGACGGAGACTCTCGCCAGAGCATCTGACTGTTATCCTCCTCAGCATCATTATCGTCATCTTCGTCTTTGATATTCCGACGGCATTCACTCGAGCGTTCCGTTGTATCTGATCTTGTGCGGTTGTCGAACCGCCAGAGACGAGCTGCCGCAGCTGTTTGACATCATTCTGTGCTGCGACGTCAAGCTGCATTGCATCATATCAGCATTCTCTCCACCCCTCAAACCTCACTCCCTCCTGCTCCTCATCCTCATCCTCCTCCTCTTCTTCTCAGAAACAGTATCCTTCCTCCCGCCATGTCGACCTCCGACTCGATAAAAGACGTCTCAGACATCTCTGATTCGTCCCCTCAAGCTTCCGCTCCCTCTCATGTTCCGAACCTGCGAACCCTCTCCGATCCGAGCACGGAAGCATCCCACCCTTTCACCGCCCTCAATGCCGCCCGCAGACCGCCCGCAGCTCCCTTCTCCCCTTCATCATCACCCGTGGTTCCGACGACGACTACGAAAGCGGACCTCCCGAAGGATGCCAAGGACATGCAGGCCATCCTCAAAGCCTTCCATCAGAAACGCCAACACTCCATGACCGGTTCGAATACACCCACACTCTCCACTTCCCCCTCCGTAGGCGGTGCCTTCATCGGTGGAGCGGCAGGTTTCGCTCCAACCGCCAGTCCGCGAATGAACCGTCCCAACGCCCCCAACTGGCAATCTTCTCCCGTAGTTGCCGCATCCCCTCCTACGAAAGGTTCCCTCGGCTTCCGTCGTGGTCTCAAGCTTCCTGGCGGTCTACCCCCCGCCGCACCGCCCTCCGCGACCACCGGAGCGGTAGCAGGTGCTCCCACGAACGGAAACGATCCGGCGGCGGGTAGTTTATTCAACAAATTTTCAAACTACGTTGATACCGCTAACGGATCTCTAAAATTCGCTGGAAAAGCGGTGATTCACGGTAAAGGCGTCGATTTCTCGTCGGGGAGCACATTCCGCATCTCCCTCGACGAACTAGAGTCCCTAGACGAACTCGGAAAGGGAAATTACGGCACCGTATATAAAGTCATCCATCGGAAACCAAAATTACGGCTTCCCGGCGCGGGCGTCGCGCCAGCACTAGGGAAAGCCTCTTCTTTATCCGGAGAAGACTCTTCACCGAAAGATGAAAACCTGACAGGCGTGGTTATGGCTATGAAGGAGATCAGACTCGAGCTGGACGAAGCTAAATTCGCAGCGATTATAATGGAATTGGATATCCTGCACCGCTGCGTTTCGCCGTACATTATAGACTTCTACGGGGCGTTTTTCCAAGAAGGTGCGGTTTATATCTGTATCGAATGGATGGACGGAGGGTCTATGGATAAACTATACGGCGACGGAGTTCCCGAACACGTATTGAAAAAGATCGCGTGGGCTACGGTTATGGGACTCAAATATTTGAAGGAAGAACATAACATCATCCACAGAGATGTCAAGCCTACGAATATTTTGGTGAATACTAAGGGAGACGTTAAGTTGTGTGATTTTGGGGTATCAGGGAACTTGGTGGCGAGTATTGCGAAGACTAATATCGGGTGTCAGAGTTACATGGCACCTGAGAGAATTGCGACGGGTGGGATGGGGGGTGCGGCTGCGCAGATTGGGAATAAAGATGGGACGTATAGTGTGCAGAGCGATATTTGGAGTTTGGGGTTGAGTATTTTGGAGTGCGCGATGGGGAGATATCCGTATCCGCCGGAGACGTATAACAATATCTTCAGCCAGTTGAGTGTAAGTTTTCATCTTCTCGCTGTTTCAGAGAATTTTTTTTTGAGTGGTGCTAATTGATGCAGGCTATTGTGGATGGACCGCCGCCTGATTTACCGGACGAAGGATTCTCGGCGCAAGCGAGAGATTTCGTGAAGAGGACATTACACAAGATTCCCAAGATGCGGCCTACGTATGCTGCGTTATTACAACATCCGTGGTTAGCTGAAATGCAGCCGAATCAAACGATCACGGAAGAAGACGAGGATGCGGCGGAAGCTGCGGCGCCGGTGGAACAACCGCCCGCGCCTGTCACGAGAGGGTTCCCTGAAGTTAGCGAATGGGTTATCGCGCAACTGAGGAAACGGGATGAAAAGTTGAAGGAAGGTGGGAAATGGGGTGGCGCTAAACCAGCGCTGCACAGTGTGGCTTTGGATAAGGTTGTCAGCCCGATCAGGGAGAATGTTGCTAGCGATGGGAATGACCTTGCGGACGGGATTGGTGAGTTGACGGTGAACTCGTGATGGGATGGGAATGGGAAAAGTGGTTAGGTTATCAGCTTGGGTCTGATGATCAATGGTCTTTCGAGTTATATTTTTCGATTTTGGAGGGATTTTTTTTTATACACGAGATATCTATCGACGAATTTTCCTTTTCTCTTTTCTTTTGTTCACCCACAATTCCCTTCTTCTTCCCTTTTTCTCTTTTCATAAACTTGCTGGGACTATTTTAAGGTCTTTTGCTCCGTTGGTATACATTTTCAACCTCTTTTCTTGTCTCTTTTCGGTTGAGCGTTACGTGAGTTTTTGTTTTTATCTTATTATTTTTTTTACTTTTCTTTGAGCAGCATATTATATTTACTATTCGATTCCCGTCTCCGGTTTTCCTTTTGTATTTTATATACCAACCTTTTCTTTCTTTGGTCCGTTTTATTGTTGTCATTCGTCTTTGGCACTCGTTATAGATAAGATACCTTCGCTTTGTGGTTTTCAATTTTTTTTTTTTTTTTTTTTTTTTTTGGCTCTTTTACTTGGTCTATGGCTGTATGGATAGCTCGTGAGCTAGCTATTGGATATGTGGATCGTGGGCTTCTTTTTTTGGGGAGGGTAGTCTGGGTGGTACATAAATTGACACGTTTTTATTTCTTTTGTGTTTTACTTCTACAGAAAAATAGTACGGTATTTTTTTATTGAATAAATTTGATAGGTAGAGATAGGTTGGGGATGTGAATAGGATTTTCGTTTCTTTTGATTCGATTTTCGTGAGCCGTAGATAGTGAGAAATCGCTGGTGGGCGAACTAACATGGGGAGCTGGATAGCTTGGAGCTTGACTTGAGTGTTTTCACGTCGGTTGCAGTCTATTCAGGTGCCGCGCAATCAGGCCCGTTTGAAAAAAATAGTCGGTCGGTCAAGCCACACGGATATACAAAATGATATCATCGGAATATATTCGAATATCCTGGTTGTATTGTCTCACGTGGAAAGACTCCGAGGAAAACGCCCTCCGCAATAGCGTGCGCTACAGCGAGAAACAAAAAAAAAATTAGTGAAGAATTTTTTTTTTAATTTGTTTAACTCGGACGAGTCGGAATCTGCGAAGCTAGGGGTTTGGATGCGGATTATGTTTCTGCACAGCCCCGGATAACTATCTCGAATAGAAGAAAGAATATCTCGAAAACGTCGAGATGGGTTTGGCTGGGCTGCTGCCTAAGCGAACCACGAAGGCGTGCGAGAATCGAAAAGAGTCTTTTTTCACGGATTTTAGGAAGATATTTGCAGTCTTCTTGGCGCCTAGGTTGCCCAGGCGTATTGTTTATTCTTATATCCGCAAGCGACAGAGATCTATTCATTTCGAATATCGAAATCGATATATATTAAAAATATATTTAGAAAGAGGCCGTATTTATGGACGCAGAGATACCATCAGGAGATAGAAATCGAAAGAAGATGCGGTATATCTATATAGGTATATCATATATCTCCTCGAGTGTTATCAATTCATTGAATGGGGTGACAATATATTTATCGTGTTTATTATGATAATAGTTCCTGGACTTCGATTCTTATTTCGAATGGTCTAATCTATGAAGCCACGATTTAAGTGATCCGAAATATGTCTAAAATGGCAGCGGGATCGGGTTGTGTCGTCGTAGTAGGTTTCTCGTCTACCGCTTCAAGTCGCTTTTTAAATACACGCGATCGCTGAATAGTTGATTCTACCGCAGATCAATTCGACGGAAACGTTTCGGTTTGAGGTCGTGATAGACGTGATTAAATCACGGCGCACCAGCAGGTGGATTTCGAGGATGGTAAAGTCACACCTGGCGGGACTAAGTTTTGTCTCACGCGAGGGATCTTTCGGGGATTCTATCATTTTTCTATCAGAAGGGGAGGGAGTTGGATTATAATTATGGAAGGTTTAACGATTTGAAACGGCACGTGGAGAGTCGTTCGTGATATCTCGTCACTTTTACTGTATACTACAGCGGTATTATTCTAGTATACTCTCTACTAGTTCAATAATACTCAGGAATAGCAATTTATGCTGAATGCGAAAGTGCGATGGACAGGCGAAATGAGGCTAGAGAATGAGACAGCTTTGACGGGGATACGCTTGTCGACTAGCGGGGGGACCCACGGTCTGTTGGAATTACCAAAAGTGACGTCTTTCCTGATTTATGCAATAGCACGTTGGTGCTAAGGTGCGATACGATTGGAAGAGGAGGCATCCAGCTCACACTTTTGTCCCATCCATCGCACGACATTTGGTGGAATAGAAGGTATTGGGCGGGGAGCAAGGGAGGGAATGAGGAGGGAATTAATTGGAAGGGGGTGGAGGACCAGAACACTGCCCCGCCGCTAGAATGAAATGTCAATAGAACATGCGATCGGGAGGCCACGGAATAGAAAATAGAAAGTACGGAATAGAAATACGGAATAGAAGTGAATGAAAATGTGCAGATTCTGAAGAATGAAGAGAGAGACCCCACGCTGAGGCGAGATAGTGGAATAATACGTAAGTGAGTCTGGAAACGATAGAGAAGAAACAAAAAAAAGCACAGACATCGACGGTGAATTAAAAGTGAACGGGCTGCATACGATCGGCTATTCTTTCGACCCAGTACCAATATAATAACGACAAGGAGCGAATGCACGCGCGGGATCGTTCGATCGAAGCGTCCTTTTCTGCTTCTTCGTCTTCTTCGTCGAGGTTGATGCAGCGTGAAGAGACTTTTCTTGGCTGCCGCAGCTGAGAATTCTCTGAAACTGCCCGTCATCTCGCTCGCCATTTTACTTTTAAACTCCCGCTGATACTCCCTCTCTCTCTTCCTTTTAACTATTCTCTTCTGCCAGCTCCGACTCCTAAATATTTAGATTCGACGCGGGCCTTGTCTGGTGCTGTTACGTAACCGCTGCCCCTGCCAGCGTCCTCTGCACGGTTTGCCCGGCCCACTTCTGTCGCGTTTGTCGGTCGCATTCCCATCTTCACACTCAAATTCACACCTTCTCAACTTCAACTTCAACTCCACCGACAGACGACCATGAGATAGGATATACAACCGTCGAATCATGTCATTCTTCACCTCTCCGACCGCCTTCCGTCTGCGGGAGGACGGTCTAGACGCCGTCTCTAACTACAATACCACCGACCTCCTCCTGCAAACCCTCTCGACGTCCGCCACCAACGTCCTCAGGAAGAAACTGCCTCCCCATTCCTCCCATCCGCCGCTCGCCAACCTCGTCCTGCTCGTCTTCGAAGCCGTTCTCGAGGTCGTATGTGTCAGTTTACCCGGCTACATCATCGCCCGTCAGGGCATGTTTGATGCTGGCAATCAAAAGTTCATCGCGAACCTGAACGTCAGCCTCTTCACGCCATGTCTAAGTACGTCATAGTGTCCTCATATAGTTTGCACCGTAAACTAACATGCGATAGTTTTCACGAAACTCGCCTCTCAGCTCACCGTCGACAAACTCGCCGACCTCGCCGTCATACCCGCCATCTTTGTCATCATGACCGCCGTCTCCTACCTTGGTTCCGTCCTCGTCGCGAAAGCCTTCAAATTCCGCCGCCGCGCCCGTAATTTCGTCATCGCAATGGGTGTCTTTGGAAACTCGAATTCCCTGCCGATATCCCTCGTTCTATCCCTCGCATTCACCTTGAAGGGCCTCCACTGGGACAAGATCCCCGGCGACAATGATAACGACGTTGCCGCAAGGGGTATCTTGTACCTCCTGATCTTTCAGCAGCTCGGCCAGCTCGTCAGATGGAGCTGGGGATATCATGTTCTCCTTGCTCCCCCGAGCGCTTATACGATCGAAGAAGGTGGCACGATGCAGCCGGAAGATGGGACGGAGAATCCGTTCCTCGATGAAACCGAACGATATACCGACGAACCCGCACCGATTGCCTCACAGACCGAATCGATCGATTCCGAATCCGAATGGGATGAAGACGTGGAAACTGGTCAGCGTAGGAAACCGACCGATCCGTTTCGTCGACCTGGATTTCCGGAATACGAGGGATTGAAGAGTCCAAGTGGGGAACGTAAATTGTCATTCATCGGGCGACCCATCACTGGCATGACCCGACAGAACAGCGAAACCATCAGAAGCCACCCGGATAGACTCAGCTCCAGTCTTCCGAAAGCCCCCATGAAGATCATCCCACCGGAGAGATTGGATAGCTTGAACGAAGCTCTCGAACACCACCCTGAGGTACCAGCCGAGGAAAGCGGCGGTCAGTCTTCGACCGCGGTGAGCGCGAGTGCTAGTGCCGCTTCATCACCGACGACGTCGAGATCAGACAGCCCCACCCGTGCTCGAATCCTCCACCGAAATAGCAGAATCATCACCAGCTTCCCGGAACCGCACGGCTCCGCGACCAGCACACCCATGAGTTCTAAAACCAATCTCCTCAAGCAAGTCCCCGAATTACGCAACAAGGTCAGCAAGAACTTTGTCCAGGCGGCGAAAAATCTACCGAAACCACCTCAATGGTCTAAGAAACCTGCCGGGTTCGTCAAGCGGTTTTTACTGGGGCTGTGGGAGTTTATGAACCCGCCACTGTGGGCTATGCTCGCAGCCCTTCTCGTCGCTTCGGTTCCAGCATTGCAAAAGCTCTTCTTCACGCCCGGCACCTTTGTCGAAAACTCCGTCACCAGAGCGGTGAAGCAATCCGGAAATGTAGCCGTTCCGCTCATCCTCGTTGTCCTCGGCGCCAACCTCGCAGGAAACACGATCCCGAGACCGGAAGACGATCAATCGAATACCTCTTCGGGACATCATAAAGCGACTGCACGTCATGAAAGGAACATTCTTATCGCGGCGTTGATTTCCCGGATGTTCATCCCGATGATTGTCATCGGCCCCATGCTTGCCATCGCTGCGAAGTTCCTACCGATCAGTCTACTCGGTGACCCGATATTCATCATCGTTTGCTTCTTGCTGGCCGGGGCGCCGTCGGCGTTGCAGTTGAGCCAGATTTGCCAATTGAACGGAGTTTACGAGAGTGTGATGGCGAAGATTTTGTTCTGGAGTTATGTGGTGGTGATTTTGCCGAGTACGCTGGTGTTGGTGATCTGTGGGTTGGAAGTGTAAGTTCCATTCCCTTGATATTTTCGTTTGAGCTTTCGGTCATGTGCTTGAGACGGTCTAGTCTCTTTTCGGCATGATTGAAGCCCATGTGATAAATTTTGATCCCTTGCTAACTGTTCCTCTGATTTAGTGTCGAATGGGCTACTGCTTGAAGCTCGAACTTGTGGGGTGGAGGTTTACGAATTTCTTTAGGTTATATTCTGTATTTTGTAGCATCTGGTGGGTTTACTGGCCGTAAATTTATTCTTGCGTTCTTCCGGGAAAAACGGGTCTGTATATTTATATTGCTCTTCGGATATGGGAAGCGTTTCGCTGGTTCTTTCTAGTATAGCATCTTATTTTATCCGTTTAATTCTTCTTTGGTATATTCGAAAACAACTTGGGTAAGATATATGATTGAATGAAGGTTTATTTTGCTGTTTAGCTTTGTCTATGGTGTCATATACGCACATTGGTATTATATTATTACACGAGATCTTTTCTTAGGCCGCTGTGGTGAAGTTGTATTATACAATGGACAATAATTTGGTAATCAGGTTCGATACTCAAGGAATACACGCCCTGGGAAATTTCCTCTCCGTAGGCGGATTGGGGAAAATGCCCGCCTTGGACATCTTGGAAAGATTCCAGTCGTCATTGTTATTGCCCTCTTCAGCTTTCCAAGTCCAGAAGATCCAACCGGCAGCCATCTCGTAGCTTTCAAGCTGAGCTTCAATATACGCTCGCAGGTCGTCCTTCTCCTTTTGCGTCATGATGCTCAAGTCGCCCTTGGATTTGCAGTCGCCGTAGCGTTTGGAACTCTCAAAAGTTCCATCGAACCTGGCGCCTCGACCGAACCCGTTCAACCATCTCGCACAGTCTGTCATCGCGCCTGACCATTCCCCTGTGACCACGAGCTTGTCGCTTGCGAGGACTTCTCCTCGGGCATCGCATGCGGCTCCGATTTGCTGGGCTGGGTTTCTGCTGTTCAACTCTGGGGAGAATACCTGATAGTGATGATGATCTAGAATAACATTATCCGCAGCGGTGAATGTTCCGTTCCACTCCTGCACCGGACGGAACGCATCGCTCATAACAAGAGTCACATCGCCCGTCTCTCTGATCTCTTTAACCGCATTCAAGTTGAATTTCTTGACCTCTTCGATATTCAAGCCCCAGAAAGCCGGCTCGTTGAGAAGCTCGATCACAGTCACGACATCCTTATATTCCGGTTTGTTATATTTCTGCGATATCGCGTTAAGTGCGATCATTGTCTGTTTCGCGGTATCCCCTTTCAACCAACCGATTTCCCCGCGTTTTCCGGAATTATCGAACCCGTTCTGCGAACCGGGCGCCCCGTGGAGATCGATCCATACCTTCAACCCAGCGTTTCTCGCCCAGCCGATGGCTTTCTCGAGGTATGCGTCCTGGCCCTGGATATACCCGTCGCCCTCGTTGAGGTGGTACGCCCAGTATCCTATCGGAATTCTGACGGTGTTCAACCCGGCGGCTTTGATATCATGGAAGTCCTTTTCGGTTATCCAGGTTTGCCAGTGTGGTTCGAGATGGGAACGGCATTGGTCTTTGCCGAGAGTTTTGCAGAGTGTGAATTCATCCACCGGGGTGTCGGTTGCGTTTGATACGGAGTTCCATTGGGACCATAGGGATGGGGTGATCCATGGTTCGAGGACTAGCCAACCGCCTGTGTTATAGAGAATTGTTAATATAACCGGCGGGGTGATAATATTTATGGTGTTATTAGAATACTTACCAAGATTGACACCACGAGTCTTGATCGAGTCCGCTTGGACATTCGATTCAATTTGAACAATCGTGCCCGTGTGAACGGTCGTGTTCAATTGAACATCCGGGTCCGTTTGAACAATCGTGTCCGTTTGAACATCCGTGTTCGATTGAACATTCGTGTTCGAGTTGGAAACACTTTGATTTTCCGCACATTTTGTGGGCTGTGGCTGGCCGTAAGGTTCTACTGGTACCGCCAGGCCGCCCGTGATAAACAAAGCAGCAGTAAAAAGTTCGAACTTCATCTTAAAGGAGTGTGATAAATACAAGTAAAACAGAAAAATATGAAGAAAAACGAGTGAGTTAAATTTTTTGCTATCTTAACATGGAGAGCGTGCGTAAATATCCCATCGTCGCAGCGGGGAAAATCGTCGATATCTTTATAGACGAGCCCGCAAATTAAACTTGGGTGGATAAAGGTAGACTCCGTTATAGTACGATTCTAAGTCAACTCTTTCTATAAAGGTATGGTGCGTGCTCGTGTTACGACTCGGGGAATATAGAAGGTTTAAGATTGTCTCGCATGTTGCGATTTCTAAGAGCTCCCGGTTTAATTGACGCAGACGGGAGCACTATTCTACAAAACAAAAAAAATTATATAGACTTGGTATTACGCAAAAGACAGACCCCTTCTCGTAATGTAATTTAACTTGTTCCAGGTGAACGACGGATTCGTCTACATTTCTCAAGTAACAAATACATTTCACCTCTTATTTCAAGTTTATTACCCCTGATCTTGAGCCCCCATATATGTCTATGACCTTACGCTGCCACGAGGTGCTCGTGTAGTAGTCGCGTTGCGGAAGCGGGCATTTTTATGATAAGACACCAGCCCCCAGTACCGACGAGGTACCAGCCTCTAGGGGGCACGGGTTAGAATATAACCTTTGTTATAACATTCTACATGGTCTACATGGTCAGGGAAGGGCTAAATGGGCATATTGGGATGGAAATCCGATACTGGTATATCTATGTATTACAGTAACGACTTTCATAAGCCAAGAACGTCGGGTTCATAATACGTTATATCATACAAGGGGTACGCGATTATAGCGGGTGCCGCTCATAGCGTTTGACGTTGCATTGCCTCAAGGGTAAGTTTTCTGGACATATATGTAACAGTCCGTATCATTCATCGAATGATACGGACTGTTCCTGATTAATGACGGGAAGTGGCAGTTTTAAGTTCGGACTAGATTTATTGTATTGGGCCTACAGGGATTTCAGAGTAGTTTGAGGTTCAAAGCTATGACCGATTTGTCGATTCGATTGCCTAACGTGGAAGTATTCTCTGAACGAAAGTGCCATGAAATGGGATTGTTGCGAAATTGGTAGGTGGATGCTGAAGTGTTGCGGTGGTCCTTGTCGACATGCATGTCTCCACTGCGGACAAATCGGCAACATCGTGGATTAGGCTCTTTTAAGAGTTATTCACTTACTATGTAGTACATTTGCTTCCCCTAGGGGGATCAAACGCTAGTTGTCTTCTAGAAGGACCCTCCCACTATTCTAAGACTTGATCTAAATCGGCAGGTATCAAGAAAGACCAAGTTTTCCATCAAGGGCCCATTCGGATTCTTTGCGAACACATTACAACTGCTTTTGCGCGTTCTACAAGACTTATAATTCATGCTATGATGGATTTTTTAGGGCGGTGGCCACCTGCCCCCCGGTGGGCGGGCATCCTTGAATCTGCCGCAAAGAACATTAAACCTACGGTAACATATCCGGTCTTAACATAACTTACTATCATAGTGTTTTAGCCAACGGTTTGGCGTCAGCTTTGCTGATGTACGCGGCATGACAGACCGGTTACGTATCATAAAACTTTAGTACTCTATAATCTCATCGCTCAGTTTGAAATATCTGAACCTAAAATTCTAATGATTGTATATCAACCTCTCTAGCAGTTATTTACTGAGAGTACGTGTCCAAAACGATTAATGAATATGAGAATACGGTTCTCCTGTTGCATTTCGCATACCGAAACTGTAGGATGTCCTACATTTAAGGTGTCTATAGATCTACAGTGCCTCATAGGATGCCATCTTCAGAAGTTAATAATAAATATAGCTATATTTCGGAAAAAAAAAACCAAAAAAAACTCGTAAGCTATTGGTGATAGTGCGCGGACAAAATTTGGTAAATGTTAAAAGTACCTCATTCAATCAAGGCCTCCATCGTAGTGGTATACGTTAGTTCTTTCATCCCCTATACACTTTGATGTTGGAATCTACTTAGCGTGATAATGATTTACTCGAATATATATTCGAATTTGAATTCGAGTATACGTTTTCTATAATGGTAAGCATGATAAGGCTGTGAAGTTATAAGGAAACTCTTGACTCTAAAACCCAGTCATGTAGTCATAGTTGTAGGCTTTTTGATCAAGTAAACGCCAAAGGAATGCCGCTTCAAAGCTCGCTTTATACTAATAATTCGGAATTAAATGACACCGGAAAATTACATAATCGCTAGTAATATTAAATAAGTAGGTGCGCTACATCGTCATATTGATAATATTTTTTCACCACCCTCTCTTCATCGAAGAGCGAGCTTGCTCGCGGAACGAATAAAGTTTTGGCGGGCTCGCTTCGACTTTCCTTGTCTTCGATTTTCATGCAAACATTTACTGCATTGGGAGTTCTCTCTTCAACAATTGCCCGGTTAGCTCCTTCGAACGGGACGAGGCTCTGGCAGTATATGATGGCGAGGTCCCATTCTTGCTCGTCCACAAGTTCATTGAGTCGCTTCAAGGCGTCGGCGGGTTTGTTTTGACACAGGGTTGCGATTGCTTGCAAGTCTTCTTCCTCGAGGATGATTTTAGAGAAGCTGTCTTGGACCTCGAGAATCTCATAGCTGGAGTCGGCTTGGCTGTCGTTGTCTTGCGCCGGACCGGCCGCAGATTGGGATCTCGTGAGAACCATCTTGGCTGGTATTCAGCTGCTGCGGACGAAGGCTGGATAGTTGATGATTAGATGAGCGGCAATGGGGAAAAAGGGTTTATCAATCAGAACACGGAGAAGTGCATTTTTTCTTAAGCTTTCAATTGACCAGCAACAATTCAGTCATTTACAGCTACCGCTCCAACCTTTACTCGTAGACATCTACAGCGCAACTCAAATTCGTGTTGCATCTTGCAAGTGCACCGATTCACAAATCGACATGGACTATATTCTCTGATACGTATCGTATCAGAAAGAACAAAAGAAAGAGCAAAAGGAAGGAAAAAGACAAAAAGAAGAGCCCAACGCGAGGCTCGAACTCGCAGCCTTAAGATGTCTTAGTGATAAGAGTCTTACGCTCTACCGATTGAGCTAGCCGGGCAGTTGTTGAGACTATATTCTCTAATACGTAACAGAAAGAACAAAGGAAAGAGCGAAAAGGAAAAAGACAAAAAGACAAAAAGAAGAGCCCAACGCGAGGCTCGAACTCGCAGCCTTAAGATATCTTAGTAATAAGAGTCTTACGCTCTACCGATTGAGCTAGCCGGGCAGTTATTGAAGATAGGACTCCCAATGCGGTATAAGTTTGCACAAAAATCTCGGACAAGGAAAGTCGAAGCGAGCGCGCCAAAACTTTATTTACGCTCTGCCGATTGAGCTAACCGGGCGGGTGGATGGGGCTTGTGACTGCAAAAGTTGAATTTAGCGGCGTTTGGTAGAGTATCAACTCGAGAGTCGTTAATCCAGCATTATTAACTTCGGGAAGCCTCAACAAGAGATATTACGACCGACACAGTCTCGAGACCAGACTGTGATATAGCCAAACTGTGGTGCCTGCTCCGCCGCACAGTTTGGTTCCGAGACCGCGACCGATATCACCGAATGTCGGTTGTTTATAATATCAACGTATACCTGTACGTTGATATCATACCTTTGACGCAATCGATAGAATGGTGGCTGGCGCGCCGTATGACTACTCATCGATGATCGGATCAAAAAAATGGCATAAATCAACCCATGACTGCTTCGGGGCCTGCGGCCCCACGGGTTTGACCCCCGCATCGGGCTATTCTTCCTTCTAGGATGGATAGCAGTAGATGCATCCGCATAACATTCTTTTTTTGCATTTCTTTTTTCTTGTTGGTGTCGAGGTGGGGCAATTTCACATGTGTCGTGTGAGCGGAAAAGTGGGGTGGCTTCACACTTTTATTGTCTTTTCGGTTGGTTTTCTTTGGGAGGGATGAATGATAAATAGTATCTGGTAATTACTACATGAGAACCCCCAGAAGTATTTCTTTTCTTCCAAAGATTCATCTAGCATCTTTGTGTCGTCGTGCTGCTCAGGTGTGCTCGTGGCGAAGAGAAAATTTTGTGTTGTCGGGCCGGATTGTTTGCCTGTGTTACCCAAAATTTGCAACGTCTGGCAACACGCGCGGTAGCTACGCTATGGGCAACTTTTTAGGGGTCAGACTTACCACCATTACCCACCAGCCAGACCAATAAGCCACCAACTTCCATTTATTGAGCTACTACTTGTACCGGCTTTCGGAACTAATGTTATGGGTGGATCCATCCATAAAGACGAAACGAGTCTGTGAAGCTCTTATCGGACTTTGTGTGGAACAAAGGGACCCAGCTCGCACTGGGTGGATATACCTATCATTACTAAAATAAAATGGTGGTTCGGTGATAAAGGGATCCAACTACTCCCCTCGAAGAAGTTGGTTCGGCAGGATAATATGACTTTCATCCGAAGAGATGCATTGCCATGACTATAACACCATAGCCCGCGCTTAAGAGAAAGCTTCCTAATTAGGCCTATAGATGATAACGACAAGACGGAATACCTTTGAAAAGAAAGTGAGAAAACTAGCTCCGGAAAATATAAAATGCGCAAAATTTCCACTTGCATAGGAACAAGAATAGTCTATTCGAGATGAATAAGTGTGACGATCAATCCCGAGAGTGCTTTTTCAGCATATACGTGCAACCATCTCTTATTATGTATACTCGGTGACTCGATCTGCCATAATTAACTTAAGAATCTGCAGAACCATCGGGGTATATATCTCTTCCGACGACATAGAAGTCCTCGATACCAGTCAACCATCCATTCTCATCTAGTAATACCGAAAGAGATAGCACGTTGATATCTTTTGAGTGAGGACTAGCGATGGGATGAACAATAGACATATTATACCATATAGTGTTTGTTATCTCATTTGTATCAATTCTCAAGATCCTGCATGTACTTATGGTCTAGGGAGCTAGGTTTCACGTAGTGATATTACCGATCTAAACCGTGTGAATAAGATAAATGTTACAAAGTAAAATATTCAGACTTCAAAGTTGTGAAAAATGAAAACCAACTTCTTATACATCCATTATGCCATGCGTGGTGACACCGGTGTAGGCGTAGCGACGTTACAAAGTTTCGAATGATACATCGTTCCTTAATCTCAATATCATTTTCCATCTCCTCTTTAGTCTTGAGAATAAGAATAAGGGCAAAAAATCGATGTCAAAAGGGCGACTTTTTTCTTTGAGGTCCGCAGCATACTGTATACTATTATCAAGTTTGTGGTAAATGCTCGAGTACACCATCCGGCGAGTTCTAGTAACTAGACCTTATTCTCACACCGGATTGTATTAATACAATAGGTTTAAGAACAAAATACATTTTGTCTTGTCTCAAAACCAGCCACCTTGCTGCGAATCTCGTCTTAAAAGTTGATCCTTGCTGGTTTGCAAGACGTTTGCAACAAACGTTTGTAATGAAGGTCCCACACTCGTCACCATTCTAGATTCTTCCGGTGTCATTCCGTAGATCTACTCTGGTGGGTGATTATAGAGCCAGGCCATCTCGTGTGTGATATCTTGTAAAGCGGGAGGAACTGGGACTTGTCCATATCGACCCCCGCCACCACCACCTGCCCTGGTCGTTGGCATGCCGTTACCGATGTGAGGAAATCGCAATAGGACTAGGACTTTCAGACCCTCTTGTGAGCCTCCAATGCTACCCGGAAAATGAGCGGTGATATTTAATATGGCAGGAGCAGCGCAAGGCATATTGCCTGTCTTTAATTGGTGATGCGGGGATATGAAGTTTAATCGAGATGTCTTTGCGGTTTTGGCGCGGAGCTCTGGGACAGATCAATATCCAACACTTTTCCGCGTTACTTTACAACAAAATGGTATGGATTTCTCGATCCAACTGAGAATTCTATTAAGGTGGTCCAAAGTATGAGTGGTATTGGCCAAAGTGTAGCCTACAGGATATCTCTTTTCACCGCCTAACAGTGCGACCTATTTAGGCTAGCGATGCCATGAATATGCGAATACCACATTCCTAAAACAGCATATCACGAGATTCGGCCCCAGACTTAAATTTTTGAGGCATGAATTTCTACAAGCACCTTTGATTATCTCTTCTCCTGTATATGTGATGTAGTACATACTAGTATGGCACTGTGCAAGGGCCGCGATTTCACGATGATGGATGCTCTAGAACCCTCTGCACATCCACGCACGCGCTTATGGTTTAGTGGTATAATTCTCGCTTAGGGTCATTCCATTGCGATTCAATATGCGAGAGGTCCCAGGTTCGAGCCCTGGTAAGCGCCTGGGTAGTTTATCCTTTTGCTGTTTGGATCTTTTATTAGATTGGGGATCCTTTAGGAGACCGAGCGCCTTTTTGGGGTATGGAACTATGCATTAAGTAGCAGGTTCTGTTCTTGAGGATTCCATGGTTGTATTTTTGGGAAACTCTAGTCTTGTGACTGGGGTGTATTAAAGTTTGCGCTATTTATATGCCACTATTAGGCATATATATGTAGGTTACGTTACACTACATTGTTATTCGTGATACTAAATCGATAGATCGCGATTCCAGAATATTATGCGTAGATCCTCTCTAGATTTAGTTGCTTTATTTACAGCATGCAGGTCTAGCAATATAGATATCTTGTAACCATCAAAAGCCGCTTAGTTATTTAACAAACTGACCCAGTCCAAAACGCCTAGGTGGTCTTCTTTGGTTCAATATAGCGACTGTAAGGAATTGTGAAACTTGTCGGGTAATTGATGTATTGCACATTTCCGTTGGGGTTCGCCGGGTTAACCCTCGTTTGAACATCAGTTCCCACCCAAATAATACCCATGTCGATCGTCTGGTCTCTGTTATATCTATGCAAGACAGTAAGAATGTACCCGATCCCCTTCACGTATTCAAGACCGAAAGATACACCTGGAACACTGCATTTCGTAGGGAAAGTAGCGGTGGCGATTGAGGGTTGAACCGACGACGTTGCGTAGCATGTTCCCGAGAGCTTCGTCGATGGGTCTTTGACAGTGAAGGAAACGTAAGAGGTGAGCGAGTGAGGTATGCCGGAATCATAAAAGTCTGAAATCTGGAATGTGCCTAGGGGTGAGCGGGTAGAAATAATGTGGTTTTCTAATCCCAAGGGACCCGCTTGAGTAGCCGAGATCAAAGATATTGATGAGACGAGGAGGGTAGAAAAACGCATGTTGGCTGGCTGATAATAGTCCTTCTTTGAAAGTTAACGAAAGTATGAGTCGGGGTGAAATAATACTAGAGGGCTTTTTTCTTGTTTTGGGAGAGGTCCTGAACAGAATATAAATGTATCCAGCGGAAACGACATCTTTATAGATCTATAAAGATGTCGTTCTAGAACCTGTCATGTGTCCAAAGATACAATTCAATAACGTAATATCTCCGTCGGCTGGATTGAATAATATTGTTTCATCACATTCCACAATCTCGAGATCCAATGAGGACCGTACCTCCTTCCACTTTTGAAGCTACTGGCTAGTTACTGGAAGAATGTTGTTGAAAGGTTCTCCAATTGGTCCAAGAACGCCACAAAAGCTTGAACCTAGATAATTCAGCCGCACAACTAACTTTAGCACACCTCTCTCATGAGAACCTATCATGTGCATCTGGCCAGTATTGAGAAAATTGCTCTAGCAATCGAGGCTTAAGTTTAAAGCGCCAATGATCTGCTTTGTATGGTTTGGAGCCATAGGGGATAAAATACTGACCGTAGCCTCACCAGTTCTTGCCTTATTGATTATACGCCACAGATGACACTAAAATATAGTTTGCGTGATATGCTCGTGACTCCGGTATTAATATCTAAGGCCGATTCCTTCCGTACATCAAAATGCTACTGAATTGGAGCTACAATACATCTTTGTGCATTTGCAGCTGCATATAGATATGGCAAAAGGTTGGGCTGAGGCTAAGAAAGATAATATACATTCTCAGTATAATCTTACAGTTGAAACGGTAAACAAACTGAGAGGTAAAGGTATAGCGAGCGGACGGTAACTCGTTCCGTTTGAATTTTAGTCCGTGCCCGAGTCCGTGCTTTCCGTCTTTGGGATTTTATGCTTTAGAGGTTGTCGTTTCTATACCCAAAAGTGAATAGAAGAGGTTGTTTCAGGTTAAGCAAATCTCCCACTTCTAAATTTTAGCCTTATTATCAGATACATGGTACGGAATAGCTATATGAAGCTTAATTCCTTCTATTGATTGACTAGTTTCTTAAGTAGATTAGGCTTGCAGTGAACATCCGCTTGTTTCAGTTTTATATGTGATTGAGTCGGATTATTGTTTAAGCAGTTTATATCCCATGTAAGCGGCGAATATTTCATCCCATTGGTTGTATGGTGTAGTGGTCAGCACTCCAGATTCTGACGTTTCCCGCTTGGGAACTGAGTATTCTGGCGACTTGAGTTCGAGTCTCAATACGACCTTCAACCTCTTTTTTGCTTCCATTTTTGGTGTTTGTGAGGCGTTGTAGTTGCACTACGCAGTGTTTTTGGTTGATTTACACTTGTACTTACCTCTCTCTATCCTCGAGCACAGTCGTTCAAATCCCCCCCTTTTGTTCGGACACTCAATCTATATCTTTAACTCTTGTTGGTGTGATAATTGGTTGAAGTTGCGGTAGACATTATGATGAAATTTTTTCTGCGTGTGTTACATCAAGCCAGAGGCCCTCTACCGCCAAGACTATTGAACAACCAAACCGGGCAGCGCCTCCAGCAACGTTATCCTGATATTGAGGCTTGATCAATGAAGATGTCTACGAAGAAATAGCATAATACGGCTGTCATCGTGATCTTTCGATTACCTGGATTCCTATGTTTGTTATGAATGTCCCTCCTGTCGGGTGGTACCCCTGTCATCCGCAAATGTGTTGTGCGACAACACAGTGGCGAGAGCCTCTCGACATCGTCAACGAGAGCACGATTGCATATGTGGATCGAGGAAGAAACAGGTTATACTCTCTGTCTTTGACTGCGACAGATCCCATCTCGAGAAGCTCTTGTCGATTGGATGCGTCCGATGCGGGGGTTGAACCCGTAAACGGGTCTCGCAGCGATCATGGCTCCTTGACGTCACCGCAACACACCGCTGGATGGAAGCGTCTCGAAGGCGCTGAGAGGTTCGCGGGCCTTCTACGTCAGTCCTGTGCCATCTCGTGCCATCTCGCGATCTCAACCGTTGACTGTCAGACCACCCGCCCGGGGCCCTTGGATGTAAATAAATTACACCCTTCAAAGCGACGTTCCCATCTTTTCCTTCTATTCACCTCATACCATTAATATCAACAAATAGACCTTAGTGATCCCGAAAATCACATGAGCCATAGAGGCACGAACGCTTAGATCAACTATCACGAAGTCACGACTATTTAATCCTTTAATATCAACATGTCTGGACCAGGCGGTCACGATTACACGGATAGGGCACTCCGGGCCATCCAGAATGCCATCGAACTCGCCCAGCAGTACTCGCACGTCGAGATCCGCCCCATAAACCTGGCGGTCTCCCTCCTCACCCCTCCTCCCGACGACAGCAAACCCGGCGTCACCGATGCTGTTCCTCAGGGTCCCTCCACATTCCGCCAGGCCGTTGAACGCGCCAACGGCGACTTTCAAACCCTCGATCGAGAGCTGAAAAAGGCTCTCGTAAGATCTCCTTCGCAGGATCCGCCGCCGGAGAACCCCACATTCTCTCCTAGCATGTCCAAGATACTGCGGAAAGCACACGACCTACAGAAGCTACAGAAAGACAAGTTTATCGGCGTCGACCATTTGATCATGGGAGTTGTCGAAGACCCGAACGTTCAGGTCGCTTTGAAAGCCGCCAACGTTCCCAATGTTAAAGTTCTTCAGGACGCCATCACTGCCATTCGAGGTGATAGACGGGTGGACAGCAAGAACGCCGATTCAGAGTCTGCAAATGAAGCTCTGCAGAAATTTACTATTGACATGACGGCGGAAGCAAGAGACGGAAAACTGGATCCCGTCATCGGCCGAGAAGAAGAAGTCCGCAGAGTTATTCGAATTCTATCAAGAAGAACAAAGAACAACCCGGTGCTGATCGGTGAACCCGGTGTCGGTAAAACGAGTGTCGCAGAAGGATTAGCCCAGCGAATAGTCGCAGCTGATGTTCCCGCAAATCTCGCACAATGCAAACTCCTATCGCTCGACGTCGGTGCATTAGTAGCCGGCAGCAAATACCGTGGAGAATTCGAGGAAAGAATGAAGTCGGTTCTCAAAGAGATCGAAGAAAGCAAAGAAATGATTGTTCTCTTCATCGATGAGATCCATCTTCTTATGGGAGCTGGATCTAGTGGTGAAGGTGGTATGGACGCGGCAAACCTACTCAAGCCCATGTTGGCTCGTGGGAAATTGCACTGCGTCGGTGCGACGACTCTAGCAGAATACAGAAAATACATTGAAAAAGACGCTGCCTTTGAGCGTCGTTTCCAGCAAGTCATTGTCAAAGAACCGTCGCTACCTGAGACTATCTCCATTCTAAGAGGTCTCAAGGAGCGATACGAAGTCCATCATGGAACTACAATCCTCGACTCCGCTCTTGTCGCGTCAGCAACTCTAGCCCAGCGGTATCTCACATCTCGCAAGCTCCCCGATTCGGCCATTGACTTGATGGACGAGGCTTGCTCCGCTGTTAGAGTTGCCCGTGAATCACAACCGGAAGCACTTGATCATCTCGAGCGCAAGCTTCGCCAAATCGAAATCGAAATTCACGCCCTTGAACGAGAAAAGGATGCGGCTTCCAAAGAGCGTCTCGAGATTGCTCGCAAAGAGGCCGCCAACGTCCAAGAGGAGCTGCGACCCATTCGCGAAAAATACGAATCCGAGATGCGCAGAAGCAACGAGCTGCAAGATCTCAAAAAACGCTTAGAGGAGAAGCGTCACCGACGAGAAGCCTTGGAACGAGATAGGAGATTTTCCGAGGTCTATGACTTAGACAAGCACGTCATCCCAGAACTCGAAGAAAGAATCCAAATGCTCGAACGCCAGAAGATGCAAGCAGAAGTCGATCAGATTAGCAATCCCAATCCAGATGCTGAATCTCCTCTGGTTACCGATGTCGTGGGCCCGGATCAAATCAACGAGATTGTCGCCAGGTGGACCGGTATTCCCGTCACCCGTCTAAAGACTACCGAAAAAGAGAAGCTCTTAAACATGGAAAAATACCTTACCAAAGCCGTTGTTGGCCAACGTGAAGCTGTCAAGGCAGTTTCCAACGCCATTCGTCTATCACGATCCGGCCTAAACAACCCCAATCAACCCATCGCCAGCTTCCTCTTCTGCGGTCCTTCGGGTACTGGTAAGACGCTTCTCAGCAAATCACTCGCCGAGTTCCTCTTCGATGACCCGAAGAGTTTGATTCGGTTTGATATGTCGGAGTACATGGAGAAACACTCCGTGGCACGACTTATCGGAGCACCACCCGGCTACATTGGTCACGACGCAGGTGGTCAACTCACAGAAGCACTTCGTCGGAAACCTTTCTCTATCCTCCTCTTCGACGAGGTGGAAAAGGCTGCCAAGGAAGTTCTGACCGTTCTCCTCCAACTTCTCGACGAGGGCAGAATCACCGACTCTCAAGGTCGTATCGTCGACGGCAAGAACACTGTCATCATTCTCACTTCCAACCTGGGTGCTGAATATCTCACATCCCGCCGTAGCGATGGCAGGATTGACCCAGAAACCCGGGAACTGGTTATGGATTCCATTCGTCGCCACTTCCTCCCCGAATTCATCAACCGTCTCAGCTCCATCGTCATATTCAACCAACTCGACCGCCACGGCATCCGCAAGATCGTTGATCTCAGATTGTCAGAAGTCCAGAAGCGGCTCAACGACAATGGCAAGAATATTCGCATCGTGGTCAACGATATGGCGAAAGATTACCTCGCCCAAGCCGGTTTCTCACAAGCTTACGGTGCCAGAGTTATGCAGAGAGTCATCGAGAAAGAAGTTCTCAACCCTCTTGCCGTTCTCATATTGAAGGGCGCTGTCAGAGACGGCGAAGAAGCACATGTTATCTTATCCGGACATGGTGGGAGGGATAAGGTTGTCGTTGTACCGAATCACGAAAGCGACGAAGGAGATGGAGACGTGGATATGTATATGAGCGATGACGACGACGACAAGATGGACGACTCTCTTTACGAGTAGAGGTAAATGTTTAAAGGCATGTATTCGAAGGTAGCATTCATAAACATTGTACTAGCATTTTTTGACTTCATTGTATTTACTTGATCAGGTTTCTTTGAAGTGTTTCCTTGCAGGGTTCTTAAAGTGTTTCTTGTAGTTATTATGATGGGGAAATAGATTATTCCCCGAAAACATACCAAGTCGCAGCAGTAGATGTCTTGTATCTAGTGGCATTGGAATTAGAGATAGTAATAAAAAAGTATTATCAAATATCATGCTTACACCCAACCGATGTGAAAGGTAACCGAGTCTATTGCATGGAGGGGTCCGCTGCATGGTGCTCTATTTTTGGTGGCCTCATGCACGTGCGCGGGAGGAATCGTTTGTCGCGGCTGAGGTCCAAGACCCGCAAAGGATTTTTTTCCCCCCTCTAAGCAAAAACCTAGTAACGGCTGAGAGCTGACAGCAGTACTGCGCAGTACCCGAACAAGTACCGGTAAGCTCAGCCTTCACATTTCCGGAAAAGAATTCACGAAAACAGTATACGAGAGAATGTGAGCTTTCCTAGAAAGCGCTGGTTTTCACTGATCGGGATTCAAATTCAATGAGAGAAGAGCGCTCGTGAGATATGGTTATCATATAAAAGTAGCAACAACAGAAAGGCTATTGGTATGAGCGCCATGTGAACAAAATCAATGCGAAAAAAAAAAAGATAAACATGATGAGACCCATAAAAACCCGTGAGAAGAAAAGTAGATAAAAAATAAAGGAAAAGAGCTTGCTAAATCCCCAAGGAATGTATTTCTTGAGTCTAGGTATAAAACTACATGGATGTGTTTGGTGTTGATGGCTTACACTAAACGTTAAACACTAATGCCCGCTTTTTGAGGAGAAAAAAAAACATAATGGTTTGTGACCTTCGTGAATGATTTGTGAAGATTTTGGGGAATTTTTTTAAATCAAACTCTCACCCAACTCCTAGAGATGTAAAAGGGATAAAAGAACTTTAAGCTGCGGAGCTGGTGGCAGCAGTGGTTGCGGCAGTGGTTGCGGCAGTGGTCGCGGCAGTGGTCGCGGCGGGTGGTGCGCTACCGCCCTGGCTGCTGTTTGGGTCAACTGCTGCGAAGATGTTGGGGTTGCTGTAGTCTATGCTTGGGTAGGCGCTGGTGGCTCTTGAGGTGACGGGGATGGAGGTGGTGATTGGTGGTGGGAAGGATTGAGGTGGGGTCAAAGAAACGATGGTGATGCCGCCGGTGAGAGGTTGGAAGTTCTCTGAAGCACTAGCATCGACGGAGATATAGTTGGATCCAAAGTCGCTACGAACGGTGTAAGTAGTCGTGGCCGGAGTCTGAACCGCTGGAGTACCAGTCGCGGAAACGATTTCGATGCCTCCGGTGAGAGGTCGGAAGACGTTCGGGTCACTGTAGTTTGGTGGGTAGGAGGAAGCAACCCTTCCGCCACCTGGGAGGGTTCCGGTACCTGGAGCAGAGGAGCTTCCGCCTGGAGCACGGGAAGTACCACC